>JAMPIV010013052.1:0-254742 GCA_024509875.1 Oreohelix idahoensis | reverse complement strand
GTGTTTAGTCTTATATTTGTTGCGCTCCAATCAATTTGGAGTTTACATGGTAGACTATTTCCGTACGCAAGGTTTTTTCAAACACGTTATAAAAAAATTTTATGAGCAGAAATGATTTCATGCTGTCAGGCATCCCCACTATTTTATTTTGGTTATAACTTGTTAATTCCTAGACTATTTGCGTAACGTTTTACATATTCTTTGTCAGCAAGCCCTAAGGAACCCAAATATACAAATTTAAAAGAGCTAAGTGGCTGCGTTCAAAATATGCAATTTCTAGGATAGTCGTGTAGTTGTTTTATTTTTTTATTTTTTATGTGAGAACCGCCACCTGTCCTGCTGTACTGTCAGACTAATGTCAGGATTTCGGACATAAAACAGTAGAATGTCAGGTTTCCCCAATAAGCGTTTTTCAGGTTTTAAAACCTAACTCTGGGAAGGGTAGTGTTTTTATCACTGTCCGTCCGAAAAAGTTAGTGTATGTGGCCTTACACGCGTGATAGTAGTAATTGTGTATCGCGCGACGCGTGTTTTGTGTTGCACGTGTTCGGCTTTATGCCTCTCCCTTCTCTCTATCCTTTAGTCCATCTGTCTTTAGTTACGCCGTGTATAAAATGGAATGAATGAAATATTAAAATTAGGTCATTGTTCAGCTTGGTATCTCAATGTTTTTGCAAGAAATACAGCACACGTTTCATTGAAGAACGCGGGTAATAATATAGTAGGCTTTTACTATCAACGTGAAAGCGTTACAATTTGCAGACGAAGCATAAAACAAGGGGGATTTCGAGTACAGTTATTGTGACAGCACTGTTATTTTACCATTGCTCTTTTCTTTATTAGAATTTATTTGTTAAGCTTTACATTTACCTTTTAATTTATATATGTGGATTAGAATATTCCACGACAGTCCTGTTATTTCTATATTTTTGTAATGCTCTTTTTCTTCTCTCATGAATTTCTGCACAGCTTTTATTCCACCAGGCAACTGGTTCTTTATTCCATTGAGTTTTTCTTTTCTTAGTAATGTTATTTATTGGTTTAAGGTGCTGTGGCATATTTTTATTTGGTATATATTTTATTGCTATTTTAAGAATTTCATTGGTCAGTGTTTCCGCCCACAAGTCAGTATCATCTGATTCCATGTCTTTATATTCCATCCCCTCCAGCTCTGATTGGAAAGCTTCCCAGTTTGCTTTTTTATAGTTGAACGTCGGTTTCTCTGGTTCTGGGTTCGGACTGACATTTTCATGCATGGTTATTATGATGGGCAGATGATCTGAGTTTGTGTCTTGTAACACTTCCCAATTTACATTCGCTAGGTTGTTAGTTGTTATACTTATGTCTATTGCTGAGTCTGCCCTGTTAGCTTGTGGATTAATTCTAGTTGCAGTTCCATCATTTAGTATTATTAGTTCATTGTTTTCTATAAAGTCAAGTAGGTTCTTTCCTGCATTATCTGCATGTTGTCCACCCCAAGCATAATGATGGGAATTAAAATCGCCTACTATGATTGTTTTGGGGCCTAGTCTGGTGCTTATGGCTAGTATTTCTTCATCTTTAATTGTGCCATCTTTAGCATATACATTTAGGATTGTTAGATTGTTTGGTTCAGCTGCTATAGTAACCTGGATACCTTCTATATTGGTTGTATTAAACACTTCCCAGTCTATAATTTTAAATTTTTCGCTAACTAAGACTGCGACACCGCCTCCTCTACCTTCTTTCCTATCGTGTCTAAGTATCTTAAAGCCCTTACAACTATATCTATTATTAGGGTTTAAAAGAGTCTCTTGAAGAGCATATATATCAGTAGTTCCTCCTGTCTCTGTCAGTAGGGGTGTAAAATTCTTTTTGATACCCCTACAATTCCACTGTATAATTCTAAATCTTTCTAAATTGAATTTTAACATCATCTAGTCTTAAAAGAAATGTTATCTGTTGCAGGGTCTTTTTATACCTGTCCATGGTGAGTAGTGTTCATCAAACCCGAGATACACGCATTTTTGTGAAAAAGAATAATGTGTGAACTTTACGGATGGGCCCCACATCTGTTCTTAGGATTGGCTTACTCATCACGAGTCACCAGGTCAACATGATATTGCACGTGAGAGTGGAGAAGAGCGTGCTCGATATGTCCATACAACCATTAAATTACGAAATCCACTCTTTTGTAAAATAATACATACCATCTTAAAATATCCCCTACTTTTTGTGACAGGTATATATATAAGGCTGATCGAGCCTGTCTGTGTAAGCCAAATGGAAAAAAGCATATGTCTAAGTTCTCGTGATATATATATATATATATTGGGCAGCGACCCTATGAGAACTATTAACAAAAGGAATATTTCTGTATAAATAACAAGAATTCCAAGTATTTGGTTAGAAGATATATATATAGATCGTTAATGAAAATGAAAAGTAACAGACGTGTAACATCTGATTGAATATGGGCTATAAGACTGAATTTTATCAAGTGTTCTGTAACGTAAACATTTGTGTTGTTTATTCATGATGAAATTGCTGAACAGTATTAAATATATTTAGTCGTCAAAACGCGACTTGGTTTCCTGAAGTGTTCTACCAGTTCAATGTCGTTCTATGACTGTTAACCGTTTACCTTTCAAGGTCAGTTCAGAACATAACACTTTAAATACAGGCTGATAATAATAATAAATAAATAAAACACTGTCAGATAATACGAATACAAAGTTTATTGCAAAAGCACTGAAACGAGCATTCTAACAATTACATAAATGAACCTGAAGCTACATCATAAAGATACGTCGAGATGGTAGAAGAGATGAATACATAATACTTGAATTGAAGCGTAATATCAACCCAATTATCCAAGCCTGGAAAGCCCATAGCACTTGTTATCAACTGTTTTGCTATATTGAGTAATTCTCTAGGTATATCTATTATCAACACATGTTCCATAGTATAATGTATGTATGTATGTATATATATATATATATATATATATATATATATATATATATATATATGTATATATATATTATATATATATATATATATATATATATATATATATATATATATATATATACACACACAGTATAACCTCTGTATTCGGATGCACCTGTATTCGTAAAATCCAGTATTCGGAAAAAAATTGGATAAAAAAATGTACCGATATTCGCAAATGTTGCTATATTCGGAACGGCTTGGAAGAAGATTTGATTGGGTAATACAGCGTCACTAAAACGAAATTTTTACCCCCTAACACCACCCCTCTAATCCAACCCATGGATCAGCAAGTTATTGCTAACTTTAAAAATCTGTACACAAAATTCCTGTTTCAGAGATGCTTTGATGTGACCAATACCTCAATTCTTACCCTCAAAGATTATTGGAAACACCACATCAATATTGTCTGAGGATAATAGATAAAGCATGGGAAGAATTTCTGTGAGGACACTGAACTTTACCTGGAAGAAATTGTGGCCAGATTGTGTGAAAGGCAGAGACTTCGAGGGTTTAGAGCCCGAGGGTGTGGTGGATGAAATTGTGCAAATAGGCACTCACTTGGGATTGGAGATGAACAATGAAGACGTAGAAGAGTTGTTGGAGGATCACAGGCAGGAGCTCACCACAGAAGACCTGCAAGCCTTGTACGAGGAGCAGCAAGCAGAAACTGTAGCTGAGATACTTTCTTCTTCAGATGATGATGACAAGGGAGCCAAGGTTTCCACTGGGGAGATTAATGAATTGCTTTTTCTTATTTACTTACTTAGTCGTTCCCCTTCTACCATGAGATGTAGAGGTTTGGAAGAGAGAGCGCCAAACTATCCTTCCTCCTGGCCTGGTTCCATTCTAGTCCTCGGTCTTTCAAAGATTGTCTAATGTTGTCCTCCCAGCGGACTCTGGATCGTCTTGGGGTCTGGGTCCCTGGCTCTTTGTTTCCCGTGCTTGTCGTGGTAGCCGATCTTCTCCCATTCTGCAGACATGGCCAAACCATCTTAGTTGGGACTGTTCTGCTTGGGTCTGCAGGGGGTGGGATTTTAGGCCTTGACGTATCGTTTGGTTGCGGACCATGTCTCTTCTTGTTACTTCAGCCACCTTCCTCAGATACCTCATTTCTGAGGTTTGGATCTGGCTTTTGTGGGTTGTAGTCATTGCCCATGACTCGCATCCATATGTCAAGACTGGGCCATCATCGTTTTCTTACTAACCTCTCTCTTGCAGAGGAATTCTCGATTTAAGGCCTGAAAAAGTCTCCCAGCTGCTGCTTTTCGAGAGGCCAACTCTTCTTTGATGCCTCCCTTTTGGTCTATAATAGCTCCGAGGTATTTAAAGTGGTCGACCTGCTCCAGAACCTGTTCTCCCAGCTTAATCTGATGTCTTCTTTCTTCTCGTGATATCACCATGGATTTTGCTTATGACCATCTCTCTCTTCTCCAGCTCTTCCTTCCAGACTTGCAGGTTGGAATGGAGATGTGCCTCTGATTTAGCAATCAGTGCAACATCATCAGCAAATGCCAGCTCTGAAATACAGACCTGTCTCATCTTCCAGTACCCTACTGAATACTTTCTTGTTCTCTCCTTACATGCCTTGATATGATGCCAGGATATCACCTTGTCTTACACCAGTGGTGGTCCTGAACTCTTCTGACTTATGGTTTGCTGTCCTTACATAATTTCTGCAAGACTTGTAAAAGCTCTGTAAAGCATGAATCAGAGGTGCTGGAATGTTCTTCCTTGCCAAACAGTCCCAAAGTTTGCTCCAGGGGACCCTGTCAAACGCCTTTTCCAGATCTATGAAACAAAGATGGATCTCACTCTTATATTCAAGTGCCTTTTCACTCAGCTGTCTGAGTGTGAAGATTACGTCTTGAGTACTTCGGTTTGCTCGGAATCCGCACTGGCGTCATCTAATTGTGGCTCAGCTAGGCGTCGGAGTCTCTGCTGTAGGATTCTAGAGTAGATTTTACCAGGGACACTGAGAAGGGATATGCCTCTGTGGTTTCCACACTGTCGATTGTCACTCTTTTTTAAAATTGGTGTTATGACGGCAATCTTGATTTTCTCCTGTGCTGCCTTCAGTTCTTCCATATTTATGTCATATTCACCATCATTGGTTTTCTCTTCTGTGCTAGTGGTTATCATTTCTGATGCTTCACCATGCTAACCATTCAGGAGTTTTGAGAAATATTCTGTCCATCTTTCCATTACTTCCTTCGGGGCAGTAAGCAATTTGCCTTGCTTGTCCTTTATAAATTTGAGAGGGCATTGTTTTTTCTTCCTCGTGTTCTTTAGGGTCTTATAGAACAATTTCTGGTTTTCTTGCTTATCTTTTTCTAGCTTTTCTCCAAATTCTTCCCAGGACTTCTGTTTTGCTGCTAGTACCTTGTTCTTTGCTTCTGTTCTGAGTGTTACATATTCTCTATATTTCTCCATGTGTCCTGTTGTGTTTTTAGCTCCTAAGTATTGTTTCCATGCCATTTTCTTCCCTCTTATTTTCTCTTTGACTTTCTCCGTCCACCAAGGTGTCCTCTTTCTCTTGTTCCCAAGTCGGACTTCACCACAGGCTTCTGCAGCAGCTGTCTTTATGATATCTTTGAATTTAAGCCAAAGGGTTTCCAAGTCATCAGGTTGTTCTTCTGTGTTGCTCACCGTTGCAGCAAAAAGCCCCTGATATCTGGTCTTAATTTCTGGCTCTTTCAGCTTGTAGATCTTAATGCTCATTTCTTCCGTTCGTTTACTTCGTTTCTTGCGTGATGTTGGGCAGTTCCTAGGCTGAGCAACTCTTTCAGTTGTTTTTTGATTGTAAGCATGTAGTGATCACTTCCAATCTCTGGCCCCGTCCAGACTCTAGCATCCCGGACATATTTGAATGAGCTCCTCCTAACAATGGCATAGTCAATCACTGACTTCTTATTCTTTGTTGGTTCACATCTAGTGTATGCATGTATGCTCTTATGGGGGAACGTTGTGTTGGTAATGATCAGATTCTGCTCACTGCAGAACCTAAGGATTCGCTTTCCATTGTCATTGAGAGTATCTTCTCCAAATCTTCCGATAACTCCACCCCCATCTAGCATGGCCATTTCCAACTCTGGCATTGAAATCTCCGAGCATGAAGACTCCCTTTGTAATAGAAATGACTGTTAGAGAACAAAATTTAATATGTCATGGTATATTGCCATACACAGGCATATAGCCATTGTTATTGAGGAAATGTGTCTATTTTTGGTAACTCATGTTTTTGCACGCTTTTTCATTGAGCTAAAACAAAGAACATAGTGGAGAACTGGCGCCCTAACATTGCTGTAGTGAATAGAAGCAACAATATGTACGATGACAATGTGATTACACACTTTAAAATTTTTTTGAAAAGTAGGGAGAAACAGTCAACACTCGACAAGTTCTTTACCCCAGCAAAGAATCAGAAAAGAGCCACAACATATGAAGGGCAGTTACCTGATGTTTTAACAGAAGGTGACTCCCCTTCCAAACAATAATCTCTCTCGTCTACAACACTTCCTCCACACCATCATCACTCCTCAGTAAAGGTAAGGTTCATCCTAAATTTTAATTTTAATTTGTACAATATTTCATTATTAATGTTGTTACTGGGTTCATGTATGATTTGTTGCTTGAACGTGTTATTTTACAAATGTAATTAACCAATATTCTGACTTAAAAATGGTTTGTGAAGAGTAACTTTCGGGGTCTGGAAAGAATTAATCAAATTTATATTATTTCTTATGCAAAAAATTGATCCAATATTGAGAAAATTAAATATTCAGAACACTCTCAGGAACCAATTAATTCCGAATATAGAGGTTCTACTGTATATATATATATATATATATATATATATATATATATATATATATATATATATATATATATATATATATATATATATATATATATATATCCCTTCTAGTTGTACAGCCCATTACCTTAGTTGTTTCCATCTTGCATTAAAATTCATATGTACACAATATAATTTCGGGTTTCATACCGTCATCACATCATGAAGTCACACCACTTGACAAAGTTTAATTGTTTAAATTGGCCCGTCTGAGTATATAGAGTGGATGTCGACAGATACGCAAGAACGTATAGAAATAGATTTTTTCACAGGTGGTAGAATTGAGGAAAAAAGATCTGTCTCTGGAGTGATTAGATAATCTCTTCCAGCCTATCCGTACGACTGTACTTTATTGCAAGACAGCTTTTATCTCCCTATCAAGAATAGATAAGTTTACCTACACACACACACAGCTATGTGACAACAAGACACACAAACGTGAAAAACTACGGTTAAATGGGTATGGGTCTGACCAACACACAAAGGTAAGTTTCTTTGTAGTTTATTATCATTTAAACTCGACAACACCAAATATCTAAAGAAAGATCAAATAAAATCAGATTTACATACATATGAAATAGCAGAATAGATGCGCCCTCCCCCTATGGAGAAAAGAACCGAAAGTTAATAACCCAAAGGTCGAATGTTAGCACTATGTTACAGAGTAGACAGTAAAGTAAACAAGTTCCTACTATATGCTACCTAGTAAAGTAAACAAGTTTAAGCAAATCCAATGTTGGTAACTTCCCTGAAACAAAGAAAAAACTCAAATACTCTTTCAAAACAGTGGCCACTCACTCACTCTTGCCTACTCTTGGTGATATCCCTTGGAAATACAATTATCCCTGAATATATATATTATCCGGTTCTCAAATTGGCCCCAGTTCATCCTCTAACAAACAAAGACTAGTGAGGTGCTTTTTTTCTGAATGAACAAAATGTCACCGCCAATAGTTGATGTAGGAACGTGCTCTTGGGGTTCACAGTTAAAAGAGGAAAATACTTCCAGTATTGGGAAACATCTGGTTGCTAAGAAAGTGTTAGAAATGATGATGATAATAATCCTATCGGACAACTCTGTGTTATAGCTCTGATTCTGCACTGCGTAAAATCGGGATAAATCCGCTTGAATACGACTGTCAGAAGTCGGGAACAATAATGTTATTTTGTACACCCCAGTGGGCAGGTACAAAAATTGGAAAAATATCTGGATTTTGTAAGTCCAGTTAAACTTATAATGTTAAAATGTTTCTCATGTATCTTTGGCGAGTACTCGTTTATAAATGAAAAATCGGTACCGCTCAAACCAAGTAGAGGAACAAGTAATCCAGAAACCAAAAGTGAAAAGACAAAAACCGCTGGACGTTCTTGTGATCAGGTCTGCGAAGAATATAAGAAAAATTCATGGAGAAAAAAATGCTACTATCCTATGAAACTATATACACACACAGACGGGGACAAGACGATCTCTTCTCCACTCCGTCAGTCATGATTACATTTAAAAGGCACACGGTGTTTTCCTTACGCCTACACGGTCAGGCTTCGCTAGCGCTGTGTTTAGGTCGGATGGAGTTATGCAAACTCTTCCGCCCCTGCTCGCGCCGGCAGTCAGCGTACAATGTTAATTATTATTAAATAACCATACGCGCACATACAACAAAAATCGCCGGTCTTTAATAGCTATTAAATTGTCAGCGTCTATTAGTCATCGTATTAAATAATAGGCACTTATAATAAATAAAATGAAAAATAGCGTGAATTCTTTACTATCACTATCAGACGTTTTATCTTATAAGTCCAGTCGGCTAAAACTGTCTCTTCTCGTGTAAGAAAGCGTGTGGCGAAAATTAACTGCTTAATTTTCTGAAATGAAATCGCTAAACGTTATTTTATTTCACTAGGTTTTAACAGCGAGAAAAATCTAAGGGAATTATAATGGTAAAAGCTAACACTTTAAAAAAACATTAGCCTATTTGTTGAGTCGGTATTGTTATGTCCCCACACTGGGACAACAGATGTTGCATCGTGCGTTGCGGGGTGAGTGAATATATATATATTCTTCGTTGTTTTTGTAACATTTTTTCTATTCTTTAGTTTTGATTACATTTGTTTGTATTTGTAGGTCTACTCTTTCCTGTCATTCAGTTCTATACACACTTTATGTTTATACATTGTGATGTCATTTGTTCTGTTTAAATTTTCGCAGTTATCATCACATCCTTTGTGAGATTTCATTCAGTTTAGTTTTTTAGTTTAGTTGACTTCTGCGAATGTTATCGTAGTGTTTTGAATATTTGTCTTCGTATTATTGTTATTGTTTTCTTTTCTATTGGCACACATACTTAGACATACACTATGGGCATTTTGATTGAACTTATGATATAAATGTCTGATGATATTGTTATTATATAATAACCAGACAATTTCGTACAAAAGACTTGTCTTCAAAAGAGATTGAGATTAACGGAGCTGATTATACAAGTTTTATTAAAAACTTGCTCCTGTTTGGTGAAATAAATTGTATTATTATTTCAGGTAACTAGTCACATAGTGTTAAACATTATGACGACTTTAGAATATTTTATTGAGCAAGGGAAATCCCTTAAAGTACCTCCTGAGGAGTTGAGGCTTTTTGCTACAACGGAGTATGCCAAGTCATTGAAAGCAGAAGAAAAAAGACAGAAAAGTCAAAATGAAAAACAGAAAATAGATGCTGAGAATTTAAAACTGCAGATGCAGGCAGATGAAAGGAAATTCCAGATGGAAATGGAAAAACAAAAAAGAGAAGGTGAGGCTGAAGAGAAAAAGTTGCAAAGAGAAGCTGATGCTGAAAATAAGAGACTAGATGCTGAACAAAAGAGATTAGAAATAGAGGCTGAACAAAAGAGATTAGACAGAGAGGCTGAACAAAAGAGATTAGACAGAGAGACTGAACAAAAGAGATTGGACATAGAGGTTGAACAAAAGAAATTAGACAGAGAGAGTGAAGAAAGAAAAGAAAAAAACAAAGATGGAACATGAACATCAGGAAAAACTGTTAGCTTTTGAGATAGAAAAATTGAAATTGACAAATATGAGTAGGTCAATCAGTCATCTGGTAATAATGGTAAACCTTCTACTTTTAAGGTTAAGCTACCACCGTTCAATCCTTCCAGTGACGATATTACATTCTGTCTGGATAGATTTGAACGTGCTTGTCGAAATCATAATGTGGATAGATCACATCATGCAAATCAGTTGTGAGAGAATTGGAGAGGTGATTCTCTGGCTAGTTTAAGTCTGGTAGAGGAGGCTGATAAAGATAATTATGATGTTATTAGGGCAGCCTTGATTAAAAAAATACCAATTGTCAGAAGAGGGTTATCGTCTTTTGTTTAAGACGATGGTGCCTGAGGCAGGTGTAGAATTCTCAGAATTCATTGCAAAGGCACGTCTTACATTTGATCGTTGGATTGAGCTATCCAAAACAGAAAAGACTTATGAAGCCCTTATGGATTTGTTGCTCAGAGATAAGATTATGTCATGTGTGAATAAACCATTCCTTGAATTTATACATGAGCGTAAACCCAAAACACTAAAAGAAATGGAAGAATATTTTTCCCAATATGTCACTGCACACCCTGACGTGACTTTTGGCAACATTAAGATTAAGGAGAGTATGCCAGTTGCTTCAGCAACACCATACAATCCTAATTATTCACACAAATTTCAGAGACCACAAAACAGGTTTGATAAAAAAGTTAACCATAATAGTTATCAAAACCAAGGTAACCAATCATTTCATGGTTCTTCTTCTAATAACTGGAGACGAGCCGACAGCCCTCGATTCAGGGGTGGTCACAATTATAGGAATTTCCGCAAAGGAATTCATTATAGAAACTATCCAAGTTATCCGTCATGGAGACACCAAGATCATAATTACAGAGATACTCATTATAATGATCATGATAATAGTAACCATGAGAACTATGACTCAAACCCAAATATGGGTTACAATAAAGGTAACAATAATAATTACAGAGGCAATAATGATCGAGGTCGATCACAATACAAAAGACATAAATCTCATTTCCAGGCAAACTCTGCACAGTAAGAGTCCCATGAAGCCTATAAACAAGCTAAAGATAATAATGACGCCAATAATATGGCATGTTCCGCTTTTGATTTTGGGAGAGCATCTCAGTGCCCCCAATGCAAAACATTATTTGAACCAACTACGGTGTCTACTTTAAGTTGCGGACACCCTCTTCCCGCTCTTCCTGCGTCAGTCGCGCATGATGGAAGAGGTTCTCTTGTCTTACACAAAGGTTTGGTTAATGACAATCCAGTCTCAGTTCTTTTTGATTCTGGATGCACCACCATTGGTGTTAGGCAGTCGCTCGTAGATCCTTCCCATGCAACAGGCAAAGTAGTCAAATGTGTAACATTCGGCGGTACTTTAGAGAAATACTCTACTGCTATCATTAAGATTGCTACTCCTTTCTTTACAGGAGATGTTCACGAATGTCTTCTGCCGAATCCGATCGCTGATCTTATCATCGGTCGCATTCACGGAGTCCAAGAATGCACTCCGCAACAAATTTCCGTTTGGGAAAAATAAAATATGCAAACTGCTAATGCTGTAGTCACTAGAGCTCAAGCTCTTAATATGCCTCAAACTTCATCTACTGAAGATAATGAAGTGCATAACCAAGATGATCCCGTGGTAATTTCTCGTGACTCATTTATAAAACAGCAAGAAGATGATCCCACTCTAAAGAAATTCTTCACGCTTGCAACTGTGACAGTACGGACTGTTACGTCGGATTAACACTAAGATGCTGCCACTTAATTATAGTTAGGGTAAGAATACTTAGTAAGATTTAACACTAAGTATTTGAGCGTGTCTAGTTAGTGTAATAACACTAGTCACAAATCCTATGAGTGATTTAATTAAAGTGTTCAGGAATGACGTCATCGAACTTGGGGTAGAATTGCTCAGTAGTTAGGACGGAAGTTATAGTTTGATAGAAGGGGGTTAAGTGAGTTGGTTTTAGGCACGAGACGAGCGAGGCAGTGATTTTAGGGTTTGGACCATCTTGTAAGTTCGATGGCTGTGTGTTTTTTCTTGGGATGACTGGTTTGTATACCACAGAAGCACATGTATTTATGAACTATTATGAAGTTGTCAGAGGTTACAGGCACTTAATAAAGGTGTTCATTCATATTTAATCCAGCTTGAACTTATTTCCTGAACGTCAGTAGGAAGTGTCGTTTGTTTACATCAGGTAATAGAGAAAAGAATATTACCACATTTTCGACGATCATGCAGCCTAAAACATAAACACAGTTACGAGTCTCCAAAAGAATCACCTGGGTTATGTTCCTATTCTGTAATCACCATCTCTGGCAGTCGCCAGTAAAACAACAGATGAACATTGATAAAAGATTCCACCCCATTCTCACCCTGTCACACTAGACTTGATTTGTCACCGTGACCAAGCCCGGTCACATCTAACTTGATTTGGTGCCGTTCCCGTCCACTCCCCCGGCCACATAACAAAAGGTGATCCGAATAAAGATACAAATTGTAAATCTTGGATTACGATGAAGAATGGCGTACTTGAACGTATGGTGCAAGACTCCGCTAAGTCAAGTCATTCTCAGATTCTTGTGCCCAAGAATTTGAGAGTTAAAATTTTGCAGCACGCTCACGACTCTCAGTGTGCTGGACACATGGGTTTTTCCCGTACTAAGTCAAGAGTCCTTGCGGCTTTCTTTTGGCCATTGGTAAATAAGGACATACGGATTTATTGTCGATCTTGTAAAGTATGTCAGGAAGTTAAATCCAAAGGTCCACGGCATGCTGCACCCATTCAGGCTGCAGACATTCCTATTCGGCCGTTTCATAAAATGGCCATAGACATTATTGGTCCATTTAAGATCAAGTCTGCCAGAGGACATCAGTTTATCTTGACATGTGTTGATATGTGCAAACGTTGGCCAGAGGCTATTCCTCTGAAGAGCATTACTACTGCTGATATTGCAGATGCTCTTTGGCTTATATTTTCTCGTCTGGGATTTCCCGGAGAAATATTATCCACACAACTAATATCGGATACCATGTCTCAAGTAATGTCTACTCTGCAGATACAAAGATCTTTGAGTAGTATCTATCACCCAATGTCTAATGGGATGGTCGAACGCCTAAAAAGAACACTCAAAAACTTATTAGGGAAGATAACTGAGGATCATCCTCAAGATTGGGACAGGGTTTTACCTGTAGCCCTCTTCACTTACAGAGAGGTCCCCAATGAACATACTGGATTTTCTCCCTTTGAACTTGTCTTTGGCGCGCGACCGCGCGGCCCTATGTCTTTGCTTCATGATCTCATAACCGCTGATAATATCGACGATGACACAAAATCCTCTTATGAATATGTCATCGCGCTTAGACCAAAGATTATCGAAGCATGCAAATTAGCAACTTATTCTTCTGAATTTGCTAAACAGAAGGCAAGGCAATTTGCCAATAAAAAAAGAATCTTACGACAACTTTGTCCTGATGACAAAGCATTGGTTTTGCTTCCTTGTAGGGAAAACAGACTTCTTATTTCTTGGAATGGTCCGTACGATATAATATCGAAAATTTCAGATGTTGACTATATTGTCGATATCGATGGGAAGCATAAAACCTTCCACATCAAAATGCTTACGGAATTCCATGAACGTCAGGATTATTTACAGCCTATTTTCCAGGCAACGGACGATTCTCCAGTCCAACATGGTCATTACTCATCACTGTCCGTAATACAGTCCGCTTCCAATGATCCCACTTCATTCTAGTGAATCATGGAAAAACGTTACTATTTCTCCTGATTTGTCTTTAGGAGAACAACGACAAGTTTCGACTATATTACAAACATTTCAGGATGTCCTCAGTGACATCCCTGGACAAACTCATGTCATTGAACATGACATTATTCTAACTGACCATAATCCTATTAGGGTCAGACCTTATCCTATCCCTATACATTTTCAAGCACAGGTTGAGAAGGAGTTGGATGAGATGATAGATTTAAAAATACTTGAACCATCCACTTCTGCATATTCTTCGCCGATGGTTATTGTTCGAAAAAAAGACAATAACATACGTCTTTGCGTTGACTATCGCAAATTGAACCAAGTTACAAAGTTCGATGCTGAACCTATACCTTTACTAGAGGAGCTACTTACTAGGCTTTCTAAATCTCATTTTTTCACTAAACTTGATTTGTCTAAAGGATATTGGCAAGTTCCGTTATCTGAACGCGCCAAACCTCTTACTGCTTTTTCTACACCTAGGGGCCTTTTCCAATGGAATTTCATGCCTTTCGGGCTTATGAACGCCCCTGCTACATTCATACGCATGATGCGTCGAATCCTATCGTATCGGTCAGATGTCATTGCATACCTAGACGACATCTGTCTTTTCAGCGATACTTGGAAAGATCACTATTCGGGGTTAGATGAATTACTGTCTACTTTACGCGAGAATAACCTGACAGCGAAACCCTCTAAAGCCTACATTGGTTTTAGCGAAATTTCTTTCCTAGGCCAACGAGTCGGTCATGGTTTCCTAAAGACAGAGGACCATAACACCAGTAAAATACTTAAAATCTCTATTCCTAAGACTAAAAAGCAAGTGCGAAGTCTCTTAGGTCTCATACAATTTTATGGACGATTCATTCAGAATCTATCCTCTATTATAGCACCTCTTTCTACACTACTAAAGAAAGGGTCTCCTAATGTGGTTCACTGGTCTCAGGAATGCCAATCCTCGCTGAATAAGATCAAAACTATGTTTTCAACACCACCTATTTTAGTGTTACCTACGAAAGATAAAACATTTTTTCTTCGTAGTGACGCTTCATCCGTTGGGATTGGAGCGGCACTAATGCAAGAGTACTCTGGAACTCTGCATCCTGTAATGTATATCTCCAGAAAACTTAATGCTGCAGAAAGGAATTACTCGGTTTTAGACCGTGAACTGTTGGCTATGGTCTGGTCAATCCTTAAACTACAAAGATTCCTTCTAGGCGCACATTTCATAGTAGAAACCGACCAGAAAGCTCTTACGGCTATACAGAGTAAGAATTTGAAGAGCTCGAGGTCTACTCGATATGCAATTGCTCTTTAACCTTTTCATTTCTCGGTACGAGCCATACGTGGATCAGATAATGTGATGGCAGACATTTTGTTTAGATGCCCACATGATTCCACTTAACTGTTAGGTCTTGGACTTTCTAATACGTCTGAGTCTATAATAGTTTTCTTTCTATATCAAGATATTTATAATAATAATAATAGCCACTTCAGTCATAACTGACTATGGGAATGCGCCCCCGAGGTGACAGCCCTCAGCTGCTTATTTTCCTGGTGCTCCTTTCGACGTTTTCTCCTCACCTCTGCTTCTTGTGTGAGCCTCTCTTCGCCCAATCTGAGGTGGCGCCGTAAATAGCATCGCCACTTAGTGCGATCGGCAGCTTCATCCTCCCATGTTGCTGGATCCATGTCCAGTGCCCTCATATCTCTCTTGCACACATCTTTGAACCTCAGCTGTGGTCGCCCAACTGTTCTCTTGCCATCTGCTAATTGTCCGTAGAAGATATCTTTTGGGATGCGACCATCTTCCATGCGGCGAACATGGCCAAGCCAGCGAAGTCTGCGCTGTCTAAGAAGCGTATACATACTTTGAAGGCCAGCACGTGACAACACCTCGACATTTGTCACTTTATCTTTCCACGAGATGCCGAGGATGCGGCGTAGACACCGCAAATGGAAGGTATTGAGCCTTCTTTCTTGCTTAGCATAGGTCGTCCAGGTCTCGCTGCCATATAGGAGTGTGCTGGTGACGCAGGCATTATATACCGCAGCTTTGGTCTTCATTGTGAGTTTAGAGTTTCCCCAAACACGCGATGTGAGGCGGGCAAAGGTAGCTGCAGCTTTGCCAATGCGGCTGTCGATTTCTGTATCCAGTGAGAGTTTGTCATTGATGGTAGACCCTAGGTATGTGAAGTGGTGCACCACTGCCAATTCATAGTTATCGATAGTGATAACTGGTGCAGCACCCACATCCTGACTCAGCACATTCGTTTTCTTTAGACTTATTGTGAGGCCAAAGTCCTTGCATGCTTTAGTGAAGCGATTCATCAAGCTCTGAAGCTCCTGTTGGCTTTGAGTGACGACTGCAGCATCATCAGCGAACAACAAGTCTCTTATAGTGACCCTTCTGATTTTTGTTTTTGCCTTCAGCCTTGAAAGATTAAACAGACGGCCATCTGACCTAGTGTGAAGGCATATTCCTTCAGTTGCATCTCTGAATGCATGTTTCAAGAGTAAGGCAAAGAAGATTCCGAAGAGGGTCGGAGCCAGAACACAGCCTTGTTTAACGCCACTTCGTATATCAAAGGGCTGTGACGTGCTTCCAGCATATTGGACTGTTCCCTTCATGCCGTCATGGAATGACTTTATCATTTCCAGCATTTTAGAAGGGCAGCCTATTTTCAGGAGGATTTTAAAGAGTCCATCCCTACTAACCAGGTCGAATGCTTTTGTGAGGTCTATAAAGGCGATATATAATGGTCTTTTCTGCTCTCTTGATTTTTCCTGAAGCTGGCGGAGAGAGAAGATCATGTCTGTTGTTGATCTGCCAGCTCGGAATCCACACTGTGACTCTGGATATATGCGCTCAGCTAACTTGTGTAGTCGCATTAAGATGACTTTGGCAAAAACCTTACCAACAATACTAAGAAGAGAGATGCCTCTGTAGTTATTGCAATCACTTCTGTCTCCTTTATTTTTATACAGTGTTACAATCTTGGCATCTCGCATGTCTTGAGGAATAGTTGTCTCTTCCCAGCACTGGCACAGCATCCTATGCAGGGGATGTAATAGCGTGCTCTTACAGCATTTGATTAAATCAGGAGGAATCCCATCACTGCCTGGTGCTTTGCCAGAGGCCAAGCTATCAATGGCCTTGCTGAGTTCCTCTAATGTTGGTTCGGCATCCAGCTCCTCCATAGTTGGCAGACTGTTGACACCATCAAGGGCTGCAGGCGTAACGGTATTGTCTCTAGCGTAAAGCTCAGAGTAGTGCTCGACCCACCTCTCCATCTGCTTACCCTTATCGGTTAGCTTCTCTCCGCTGATGGTTTTTAGCGGTGCCGTCTTACTTTTATGGGGGCCAAGTGCTTTCTTTATACCGTCATACATTTGTCTAATGTTGCCTGTTTGCGCTGCGATCTGGATGCTCTCACTGAGCTGGAGCCAGTAGTCATTTGCACAGCGTCGAGCAGTTTGTTGAACTTTGCTTCTCGTAGCCCTCAGGATCTGTAGGGTTCTGGCACTCGGTGAACGTTTGTATTCATTCATAGCACTGCGCTTAGCTTCAATGACAGGTGCCATCACATCTGATGAAGCATCAAACCAGTCATTTGACTTTGCTGTTTTCTTACCAAAGGTGGCAAGTGCAGTACTTTGAATGGTGTTCCGTAGATGCTCCCAGTTCTCTGTAATAGTATCACCATGCTGAGGGCTACTGAGCACTTTCTCGAAGGTCGCAGTGAATTGAGCGATCATGAAAGGGTCTGACATCTTGCTGGTATCAATGCGTGGTTTCCCTTCATGTCTGACACGATAGAGTTTTCTTGGTTGTGCTCTGATTTTGCAGCAAACCAAGGAGTGATCTGTATCACAGTCTGCACTATGGTACGAGCGCGTGGAGAGCACAGACCTGAGGAGTGGCCTTCTGACGAGAATCAGGTCAAGTTGGTGCCAGTGCTTGGATCGTGGGTGTCTCCATGACACCTTATGCTGGGGTTTTGTCTGAAAGTAGGTGTTGGTCACGCAGAGGTCATGGTGGACGCACAACTCTAAGAGCCGTTGTCCATTTTCATTCATCTTGCCAATACCAAACCTGCCCAGACATGAAGGCCATGAAACATTATCGGCACCCACTCTAGCGTTAAAGTCACCAAGGAGAACAAGCTGTTCTTGCCTAGGTATGCTTTTGATAATTGCTGTTAGATTCTCGTAGAACTCATCTTTAGCTTCTGAGGCAGAGTACAGAGTAGGAGCATACACACTGACAAGGGTGATGGGACCTGTGCTAGTTTGCAGGCGGAGCGTTAACAGGCGTTCTGATCCATTCTCGCCTGGTTCAACCATTTTAGTTAGCGATTTTTTGACCGCAAAACCTACTCCGTGTTCTCTAGCTTTATTAAGATCTTTCCCTTGCCAATAAAATGTGTAGTCCTTCTCGCTCACCGTTCCAGAGCCCGCCAGGCGCGTTTCCTGAAGTGCAGCTATATCCACCTGAAGTCGTTTAAGCTCATCATTAATTATGGCTGTCTTCCTTACATCGTTTACATCCTGTAGGTTTTCGGATAGTCCAGTCAACATAGTCCGGACGTTCCAGCATCCCAATCTGAGAGTTTGCTTATTTCTATTTTTTCGATAATTGCTTGGTGCAAAATTTTCTGTCCACAGTTCGGGTTTGACCCTAATCCCCATGCACCCAATGGGGAAAGCAGACAGTGGCGGGACAACACCTTATTGACTGGGGGCTGCCCAGCTTGAAGCGGGCGGTAGCTGTCCAGTGAGATCCTAGAACCTCTCCCACTGTCGGAAGTAGCCCCTGGCGCCATGCCCTACGCCAATTGGGCAAAATGCTTATAACCGGTAACTGCTACTTCCCGTGTTTTGCCGACACCTATAGGGTGAAGCTGGAGTGTCCTCTCCAGGGCGCGAGCTTGGGCACAGTTATATGGAGATCAAGCTGTTGCCCATGCAGCATGTTCCCCCTCTCCACACAGCCGGTAGATCCAAAGGAACGGCAGTAGCCGATACAGTTTGGTACCAGCCATGTCGCAGGAGTTGCCAGAATAATGTCGAATCGACATTAGACTGCCTTAGGGACTCCGACTCCGGATTTATCCTCAGGGTTTACTCCCGAAGCCAATTCCATAAATGGATATTCCCGCAAGGCAGCGGTGGTTTGAATTCAGAGTTCCTTCTCTTAGATAAGCTACCAACCAAGGATCACGAGCCCTATCTGCCCGAAGCTGCTGGTTTTAAGGCGCCAGTCGCTCGCCTTTGCCCCTTCTCCCGTCAGTGGAAACAGTTCCGCCGGGCTCAAATCAAGATATTTACACACTTATAATTTGTAATATAGTGAATGTATCACTACTTAGCGGTTCATTGATGTATATTCACCGCTGTTCTTTGATGATTTTTCTTCTTTGTTAATCATGAACTTAAGATACCTAATATGAAATTATTGGATGAAATTATTGTATGCATTGTGTCATTACCAGTATTGTAGTATGCGTTGGTGACACCTCTCTGGAAATATTTATACTTAGAGAAATACTTCTCTGAGATGTTGAGATATATTCTCACCGGTCGAGCTATACTTCGACTTTGCCTTTATTTGGCGTTATAAATTTCTGATATTTCTCATCGGCGCATTATTTGTGCGTTGTGAGCCTATTGTATGTTGCTCTCAGATGAAAAAAAAAATGATTTTCATTTTTTTCCCGGGGGGTGTGGTAGTCTGTTGCGCACATATTCTTTTGTGTGGAATTATGTGACGCACAGATTACTGTTGGTTGGCATACAAATGTACAGAATAACTATTTGTCTGATGAAAAGTATTTATTTGAGAATCAATGATTCTTAGACTAAAGGGGCAGAACCCTGATTAGTCGATATTGTATTCGGTTCTATGGGTTATCGGCTCTTGTGTCTCGATCGGGCGTATGAATACTAGATCTATGTCATTGTTCGTCTGTTATGGCCAGAAAACAGATTGGTCTTGCTTAAAATGTTTATGGCCCGAATTTATATGTAGTCCTTGTCTATTTAAGAAGATTCGGTCTTATATCTTTGAATCTTTGTATTTCTATGTCGGCCTATTTTTTGAGCTGAACGCTGGGGTCAAAAGGCTTTTCTGCGCATGCGTCGATTTGGGGTGTCGACGAAGAAGGCTGTCATGTCATCGCTGTTTTGGGCTGGTCGTTTAGAAACGTTGAAGATTGATCTCTGTAAATCATTCTAGGAAGGAGATGGTGTCTCTGTATGAATGTATTATCAGAGATTCTCCTAATGTTCTTTATTAACGCCAAGGAATGGCGTGCGTTATTCGCTATTGTGTTTATTCCTAAAACAAGGTAAAACCAGACCTTTTTTGCTGAACTTTGTTTGCTAAGCCTAGATGGCAGTCGTATTATCGCACATCTAGAATTGTTGAATACAGATGAAGATGACGTGTTATCCAGCAGCACTGGATTACTTGTTGATGCAGCCTTATTGATAACAGAAGTGTATGGAAACCCAATGAGAACATTTATGTTCGAATTATGAATTAATTCTGCTTATCATTTATCATACTGGGTGAGCGAAGCTCAAGGAGGAAAGCCATTTTGAATTCCCGTCATTGTAAACGGATCATTGTCGGAGAACAGAAAAGGTCTTATTATCTGATGATGGTACAGAGATCTACATATTATGAAAACCCACTACTGTGGTTTAACATCGTTATTATAAAGTTTTGATAAATTTACGGCTTGTGAAACTTAGCCAAAAGAAGGTTCTGTCAGTGAACCATTGTTGATGATGATGTATTTACCTTTACTGACGCGATTAGTCAGTGGAAGCATGTGACGATAGACAACCAGAACATTGAGTGCTTGCCTACTATCGCCGCATTGTATTTATATGCTACATGAATGTACAGCTGATGTTGCCACCCATTTGTCAAATATATGATGATATTTTGCCAGCCTGTACTGTGACTGTAATCGTGATGTCCGAATGTGCGTCCTCATTAAACCATAGAAAAAGTCCACAGTCGTCTATGTCGATGACTTCCAGCTGAGTGAGTGTGTGTCCAGTCCACTTGTCAACTCTACAGAACATTCCATCATTCGCGTACCTTGCACTCTCACTCCATGTTTACACAACCCTGCGTCGGTCGAGTTGACCTTTGTTTTCCATCACACGCCCAGTCTTCACCTACCTACAACACCCGTCATTAACACCACTGATTGCTGGTTTGTACACTACTGGTGACTAGGCTTGTAACAGTTAATAATGGCACTTATAGTGTTATGTGTGAGTGTGAAATTTTATGAAATTATTAATGTTAATTTCTAATTATATCACTTTATTAATAAGTTAAAACTATGTCACTTTATTTCGTGATCGAAATATATATATAAAACTTGCACAATAGTTATAGGTGAAGCGTCGAAATAACTGATAGTTAATGCGAATAAAAATACTCTGACGTTAGGAAAGTTAGTAAAATCATTGAAGGATTTACAGTAACATGTAGATTCTAGTAGTCAATAATTCTTATAGACTTGGTAATGCAGAAGAGTTACACTGTATGAGGCGTAGCGGCCCGGAATATTCTTGAGGGCAGCGTGACAAGATATATGCCAAAACATTTTCCGACCCAGGGATCGAACGAATCGTATAATGAAAAGGCTGCAACGATATTGCGTAACGAGTAGATCTGGAAGACCTAAAGTCCTTGTTCAAGACAGAATAATTGCGTTCTGTCGTCGTGAGCTTTCTTGACACATACATAACTGGGTGTAATGTTCCATTGTAAACCTGCATCAACGAACAACCGATTCCAAAATTCGAAGCATTGCCGCGGAGTACAAAAGGTAAATCTGCGTTTGGTAAACGTAAAATAGGTGCAGATGAAAAAAAAAGATTTAATTAATTATAAGGTGGTTTGACAATCTTGTGACCATTGAAGTATGTTAGGCGAGCCCTTCTTTAATAAACTAGAGAGAGGTGCAGTGACAGTAGACAAGTGAAGAAATTGTTAACAACATAGGAAGATAATAAATAACCTGAGTTTGCATAATGACGTATAATGAATTCATGAATATACCAACGATACCGAGAAAATAACAGGTCAAGAGAGTAGGAACTGATAGGGTACCGGAAAATTAAAGAAATGCTAATATGCAAGACAAAGAAGAAATCAAGTAATAAGAAATATCTGGAATAGCAGAAGAGACAAGTACAAAACATCCGGAAAGGAATAAAGGAGAACGCACCCACAAACGCAATTATAAAGTGCGTGGTGTAGAGTTTTGTACAAGTCGCACGTCTAAAAGAAGGTGCGCAAAAAGTGAACCATGTTTAAATTTAACAGCTCTGTGAGCGTCAAAATAGTTATTATATCGCACAAAAGCAAGCTGCTGAAAAGAATTTGGAAGTTCGACCATGCGAACAAATTTAACATTACCAACGTGTTGAAAAAATTTTCTAAGCGCATACCAAGTTGTATGCGATGGAATGTTGCGCACCAGAACAGTGCAATTCAGTGTAATATGATCTCGGCCAGATCGCAACTGAGCCAGAGTATCATTGAAATTATTATGTTTCGCGCGTGCTAAGCGCGAAGAAGAATGAAAACATACTTTTTTTCTTGCATGGCGCAACAGTAGGACAAATTTGTTCATCCTTATTGCTCTCCTTATGAGCAGTATTATAACCAGCAGTCAATAAGGTAGATACAGCTGTGGCCACAAAATCAGCTTGTGTGTTAGACACAACAGAGGAATCTTCCTCTTTATTAGAACTCATAGAAGACTTATAACTTGAGTGACGACGAACTGAAGTGCGTCGTAATTGGTTCAAAGGAGCACCAAAATTAGGAAAATGTTTAATAGTATCATTGGTACTATAAGTTCCCACTACATGAGCTGAACGAATCCCGTTAGCAGAATGTAACTGTTGGTGAGGCATAGTATTAACTGCATAAGCAGTACGAATGTGTTGCTTTTCCCAAATAGCAACCTGTTGTGGAGTACAATCCTTAAATTCATGTATACGACCGATTATTAAATCAGTGATTGGTGACGGTAACATACAAGTATGGATTTTACCTGTAAAAAATGGTGTATCTATATGTATGATGGCAGTTGGGAATGTCTCAACTGTACCACCAAAGGTAACAAATTTAACACTTTTCCCCATTGCGCATGACGTGTGTACTAAAGATTGTCTAATTCCGACCGTGGAACAACCTGTATCAAATAAAATAGACACGGGTATATTATTCATTAACCCCTGTGTAAAGTCAGAGATCCTCTTCCGTCGTGTGTAGACGCCGACAAGGCTGACACGATAGACATGGAATGAAGACTCGGTAAGACATGGCCGCAACTCAACGTAGTGATCGCCTCAGGATGAAACGATGTAGTACATTCTGGTCATCGAGAAGCCTGATCGAAATCAAGAGAACATGCTGATGCATTATGTACATTAACATTAGTATCCTGTTCTAAGTTAGTTTTAGGATCAAGCTGAGCAGAATTAGTGTGGCGATGCGACCTATCTTTAAAATAAATTTCTGTCTCTATTTCTGGAACGATTTTGACTATTATTTCTGAAATTGTTATAATTATTTGATCGATTGTGATCACAATCTTGCTCTGATCTCCAATTACCGTGGTGACTATTATCCCTTTGACCATAATTTTGGTTTGGTAAATTATGTTGGTTACGAGATGAATTAAATCATGATTGGTCATAATTGTTGTGGTTATTTCCTCGATAATTTCCTGAATTATTTTTATTGAACCCATATGACATATTAAATTGTCTCCACTTTTGCTGTGATGGAGAACCACCACGAAATGGTTTCCCTTTGAAAGAATCAAAATTCCTATAATCTTCCTTTCTAAAGTTTCTATCGTGACTGAGAGATCGATTGCGAAAGTGATTACCGTGTTGCATGACAGAAGCAACAGGCAATCCTTCTCTAATCTGCGAATGGCTAACTATCATATTGGGATGTGCTGTACAAATCTGTGTAGAAATTTGCTCCATTTCCTTCAAATTAGCTGGTTTTCGTTCATGAAAAAACGAAAGGAAGGTTGCATTGACTGATGCTAAGTATAAGGTCCACGATTAATTCGAAAGTATGATCAATCTTTGATAGCTCAATCCATTTATTAAATGTTAAGCGTATCTTTGCTATGAAATCAGCGAAATCCTTTCCAGTATCAGGTATTAAGGATGTGAAACGAAGACGATATCCTTCCTCGTCAAGTTGATATTTTTTTAGTAGAGCAGCTCTGACATTATCGTAGTTCTTTCGTAGCATTTCCTCCATTGTAGTTATAATAGTAGGCTCGCCAGCTAAAAATTGCATTAGCTTAACACTACACTGTGCTTTATCTAAATTATGTGACTCACATACACTTTCATAGCGTGACAGGTAGCATGCTATGTCATCACAATTTGAATTGAATATTGGGAATTTAAATTTATCATTACCGTTATTTTTTCGTGAGGAACCAGATGTATTGGAATTACTGTTATTACCATTTTGACCCCTTAAATTTAATTCCTCCAAATGAAGGAGCATCATTCTTTTTTCATGTGCTAAGTTCAGAGCTTTCTTCTCCATCTCTCTATCACATTGCATTTTTTTCTCCTCTGCAATAAGTCTTTTTTCTTCCAACGCCAAATCTTCAAGACGCCTTTTTTCAAATTTTTGCTCTTCTAATTCTCTTCTCTTCTTTAGCTTCCTTCTCAGCTAATTCTTGTTTTGCTTTAGCTTCCTTCTCAGCTAATTCTTGTTTTGCTTTAGCTAAATCTGTCATTACAAATTCTTTTAAAACTTCAACTTTGTAGCCAAAAGCTTTGCCTTGCTCGACAAAGTAATTCATTGTCGACATCTTAACAAATATTGTAACTATTCAGTCGAAATATATAGTAAGGAATTAAAACAATTTTATCCTTAATTACTGAGTGATAAGTTCTATGTCCAAAGAACTTGTAATCCAATTTATATAATCCCCGATATTGCTACTATATCATAATAATTATTATTAAATTATATTCAAATTATGCAGTTATGTAAAAGTTAAAATTTCATAGCAGACAAGATATACAAGATGAATATTACCAGAACAGCGACAAAGACAAGAAATCAAGGAACAAATGATAACGTTCGCAGGAATCAAAGGAACTATAAAGTAAAACTAAAGAAAAGAATATTGCGAAGCATGCAATGACAGCTGCGAACAAAAGTGACAAGACAAGCAACTATACAGGGTATAAACATAAAGTGTGTATACAACTGAGTGATAGAAAGGTGAGATCAACAAGCACGAACATAGTTAATTATAAAACCGGGGTACGGATAGAAAAAATATAACCGTAACAATAGTGATAACGCAACGTCACGGCTAAATAATTAGTTCTTACAGAAAACCAAGCACAGGGGACTAAAAAATCCCTCAGCTAACATAAGCTGGAACTTTCCACTGTGGGAAGTCTGCAAAATTGGTCCCTATAGAACACTCACGAAGGCCCGGGGGTGAATCTGGGATGTTCCCTTCGTAAGTCGCCAGCCCAGTTACGTCTACTGACTTCTTTGTGCCCGGCAGCGTTCCCTCTTATTCGCACTATTATCCATGACACGAATAGGGAGCTGTATTCTCGTTTGTGCACGCATAAAAAAGAGAAATTGCGCCGCCTCCATCCGCAACCTTCTTCAATGTCCTCTATTCAGTCTTCTACCCAAGCTAAAGTTATTTGCATTCCTCCAGATTTGCATCTGTCTCCTGATGAATTGTATGTCCTGAGCAAAGGTCTTAAGTTTGTTCCTCTTCGTTCTAATTTTGACAAATATTCTCTGCTTCAGGATGTTCACAGCTTCCATCGCCGCATGCGTCTCAAATATTACCATCGTAAGGGTAATGATTCTACCAGGGTTTCCGATACTGATGAAATCTTTCGTCGTTTCGGCAAACCTAAACTAGACTGGACTCCAGCTCCAGGAGCTTCTCGTGCTCTGGATTTATATATTGCCAATACTTTACATGACATTGACCAGCTTACTCTACGCCGTCTCCGTCTATCTAACCTCACGTCTTCTGAATGGCGGGCATTGTCACGCCTTAGAAACCATGATGATATTGTTATCAAGCCGGCAGACAAAGGTGGTGCTGTGGTTGTTTGGCGTAAGGACCAATACATTCATGAAGGAGTTACACAGCTAGGTAACACCACCTTTTACTCACCTTGTTCTGGTGATGCTACAGTCCGGAATAATCTTACTGTTTATGAGACTATCCGGGGCCTTGTCCATGATGATCTTCTTCCTTCTGGTGCTTTATCTCTCCATATTTTTGATAGTAGTCTTGGTAAGCCTTCCTTCTACATTCTTCCTAAGGTGCATAAAATGGCTAACCCTGGTAGGCCTATTGTTTCAGCCTGCTCTTGTCCCACTGAACGTATTTCTGAATTCCTTGATAGAATTTTCCAGCCTTTAGTCGCCAATTTGCCTTCTTATTTGAAAGACACTACTCATGCTATCACTACCTTTGATTTGATCAGATTCACGCCTGATCGTAC
The DNA here is from genome assembly GCA_024509875.1 of Oreohelix idahoensis. Classification (NCBI taxonomy): domain Eukaryota; kingdom Metazoa; phylum Mollusca; class Gastropoda; order Stylommatophora; family Oreohelicidae; genus Oreohelix; species Oreohelix idahoensis. Next base: position 228,479 of record JAMPIV010013052.1, on the reverse strand, counting down.
TTACCGTCTTTTCCTCCTAGATGTTTGTTTCCTTTATACTTCTATTCCACATGCTGATGGTCTCAAGGCACTCCAATTTTTTCTCGACCAGCGTACTGATCTTACTATAAGTACAGGTCCGCTTCTTCGCCATGCTGAGTTGGTTCTTAATCTCAACTCTTTTGAGTTTAATGGCCAATTCTTCACCCAAATCAGTGGCGTTGCTATGGGTACTAAGATAGGCCCTAGTTACGCTTGCCTGTTTATGGGCCACTTTGAATATTTGGTCTTTCATAGTTACGATGGACCAATACCCGAATTTTACCGTCGTTATATTGATGATGGTATTGGCATTACAGACATGTCTGAGGTAGACCTCCGTCGATTCACTGACTATGTTGGAAATTTCAGTCCTGCCATCAAATTCACTTCTGAAATTTCTACGACTTCAGTGAACTTCCTTGACATCACTGTGACTATTAGCCCTACTGGTCTTAAAACGACTGTTTATTATAAGACTACTGACGCTCACGGTTTCCTTCTTTATACTTCATCGCATCCTCTTAGTTGTAAAAATTCCATTCCCTTTTCTCAACTTCTTCGCTTGCGTCGGTTATGTCACGATGACGATGATTTCCATCAGCGAGCTCAAGAGATGCTCGAGTTCGTTCGCCAACGTCTTTATCCAGAACATGTTTTATCTGATGCACTTTATCGTATCACACGCGTCACTCTTCAGATTGCACTCACTACTAAACCTTCTGTCGAATCTTACAGACTCAAACTGGTTCTAACTTTTCATCCTCACTGTCTGGCGGTGAAGAGAATTCTGTTTCGACATCTGCCTATTCTCCACTCTGAACCTGATACCAGAGAGTTGTTTCGTGATACACCTTTGGTAGCATATCGTAGGGATAGGAATTTTAGGGATATTCTTGTACACAGTCGTCTGCGACATACTAGCCCTTCATACTTTGGTACTAAACCGTGCCAACGCCTTATATGTAAGAGCTGTCCGTTTGTACTCCAAACTCAGACAGTCACTTTTCCGAAAGGAAAATTTATCATTAGAGAGTCTTTCACGTGCGAATCCAAAAACTTTATTTATGCTATCATCTGCAAGAGGTGCGGCATTACCTATATTGGTGAAACTGGCAGGCTTTTGGCAGACAGGATTCGTGAGCACTTGAATGACATCTATCATGGCAAACATTTACCGGTGGCCCTTCCTTTCAATAGGCCTGACCATTCAGGTAAATCCGATATCCATGTCACGGCCCTCCGTTCATGTGTCGGGGATGACAGGACTCGCTTTTCATTAGAGAATCGTCTTATTTTTCAATTGGGCGTTTTATGTCCCGAAGGTCTCAATGTTCAACATCATTTTGCATAAATTCTGGTAGCTTTTCTCTCTCTATCATTCTTCTTTATTCGTTGTTTTTTCGATCTATCTTCTTATGTTTTGGTTTTGGTTCGTTTCATATCCTTTTATATCTCTAAAAATTGTCGCTATCTTATACGTCACTTCCTTCGAGATTTCTTGGAGAGAGGACTGCGATCTTGTGTATTCCTAGCATTTACATTTCTAGCTAAGTGACTTGTTTCGAAGTTTTGTTCATTCTCTTTTTTTCGTTTCGTTTATTATTTAATTTCTTGCTTCGGTATTTCTGTTAGGTTTTTCGATTTTCTTGTGTTATCATTGTACTTTTTCCATCTGCTGGTATCGCCCATTTTGTATTGTTTCTTATCATCGTATGTTTTTGTAGTACCTATTACTATATGTAATTCTTGTCTTTGTCACCTGTTTGTGGCTGACGAGGGGTAAAACCCGAAACGTCCCTTGTCTCATGTGAACTGTTATTTGTAAAACTGATTCAATACCGTTTTATTAGTTTATAAACCAACCCGCATTAAACATGGAACAAAGAACGCGAAGCATAAATGTGGACATATTTATATATTTTTTTTCGTACGCCCGCTAATACTCGAGGTGATATCTCTGGTTATTATTAATGTCTAACCTGACATTGATTTTACGTGAGTATCCCTTTTTTTCTTGTACAGAGACAGGTGTCCCTCGCCATTCAGGCAGATACTCGCCGATTTCGGAGGTACCCATTACAGCTGGGTCGGCTCATTAGCCGCCAATCCCTGGTCGACGACACTCCTTCAAATGTCCTCGATAGGTCTCGAGTTAATCCAGTCCAAATCCCGGTCGACGAAAAATCCTCAAATGCCGTCGCCCGGGTTTGATCCTGGATCACCCGGTCGCCAGAGCGTGTGGTAACCACTACGCTAGCGCGGCTCTCTGGACATATTAAAAGAAAGGCTCACGTAAAACATGCAACAGTGACACAAAGTACAAACAGTCAGTGACCACTTATCTTATAAAAGAGAAAAATTTCTCGGTCCTCGTAACGCTAGTGTTGGAAGATCTCGGGTGTTGCATGGTATGCTTGAATACAGGACGTGATGCAGTTCATCGTTGACGTTTTTTTTGTTGCTGAAAACTTGATATATTCAAAACGCTGTATCCGTTCTAGAAGTACGAGCTCTTGATTACAGAAAATCTCCCCTTTGACTGGGCCACCAGATGTTGAGTCGGTATTGTTATGTCGCCACACGGGACAACACATGTTGCATCGTGCGTTGCGGGGTGAGTGAATATATATATATATATATATATATATATATATATATATATATATATATATATATAGGTGCTCTTGACTGGCACTACTGGCAAGGGCGATGCAGGAAATGTCGGGCTTATTATCTATAGCCGACTCATAATTCAATAACGCGAGTATAGTTATTCAAGTGGGTCATCAATGATGTTGAGATCAACGAAACTGAAAGATGGGTCATCAACTTGACAACGGTTAAGTTACGTACACTGGATTAAGCAGGCTGGACCTTTGTAGTACTTTGACAATATTTATTATTCGCAGACGGGAACAACGATCACGGAATGACATCATTAACGATCAAATAGCAGCATCAACATAGTACCATGTCTGGAACAGTTCATGTAATGATAATATAGTAGGCATCAAACACCGTTATAACAAACGCTAGGATGACGTCTGATTGAAGAACGCCGGTCGTTTAAACATATGGTCTGCATATTGACCGACGGCAAATTTCATTAATACAAAATTTAGATTCAATTACAATCCCGCTCCTAGTGTCAGAGGGTCACACTCGCCATTGATCATAATAAATACAATGGGAGTCCTGCCGTGATCACGTAGGGCTTTAAGTCTCTTGAGGCAGGAGACTACACAGAACGAGCCATTATTCTGGCTAAATATAAGTACCTGGAACGAAGATGATTCGCAGGATAAAGTTCCTTATAATACAAAATTAACTTGCATGTCTTCCCATGACATTAGGGAAAGAGCGCAAAAATACGTCCGTCTTTGACAATATATATTTCAACAAGCCTCAAGGGCATGATTTATATCGCAACAAATCAACGCACAAAAGTACGTCATCTGCATTCATCGATAATGCAAAAGGGTACGCAAAATTATCTCAAATATATTTATTTTACTGATGCGCTCACATGTGTGTCTTATCAAAAATCGACTGGCATGAGACAGTCTCACACACTTACCTCCTACGCTTAAAAAAGGACTTAACAATATTTCTATTACCAGAAAATCAGAATGAAAAATCCCCACGAATGTTAATAACACATTTTCCACAATAATGGTTCTAGAACTGCGTGCTTAGAGTATTCAAAAATTCTGAGTGACACTGATGGCAGGTTTAAGAAAACACAGTTTATATATCATCAAATTTCTCTGATCTATTGATGTTGTTAATTTTTGCGCTACTGTGTGTAACGGAGAATATCAGAAACAGAGTTACAAGATAAAGGCTTACGGTCGGTCTTCTGTCGGGCGTTTTTGATCGGCGTCAAAAGACTTATTACGTGTAACGGGTTTTTCGAAGGTTTTGCCCGCGACTCGACATCAAAGCGTACTCGGGGAATTTTGGATTTCCCTTCGTAGACTTCAAAAATGATTCTGTGTTTTTCACGTGCGGTCTGTCAGGTATCTTATGATTGACAGATAAGCTCGCGTGAGAAGACGAGGTAAACAAACCGGATTCGCTACCTGTTATGACAGGCAGGTCACAAAAGTTTGTAAACACTTCGTTTGCTTGTGTTCAAAGAAAAGAGGCGGGGACGAAAAAGTAAGCTTGTGTGAGTAAAGACAGGCAGTAAATGCATGGTTTTAGCTAGCAAATCGTAGAGCGCTACGAGGTTACAAAGACTGTGTTGCGGTCATTTTGAGGGAGTTTCACACGTCAATTTATTTGTCGCATTTTTTTTCGTTCACCCTGGTCTTTGTTGTGTCAGGTTGATGAGGGGTTATCTTCTCTTTTTGGTTCATTCATTGTGGTTGACCTTTAGGGTCAGAGGTATACAGTTCTGGGCTATGTGCCATGCGCAGCGGAGAGCGCGAAAATTAGACTTCGGTGAAGGAGTTGATTCCTGGCTTCTGGGACGAGAATGTCCATTGTTTTTTGGGGAAGGAAAATCTTCGAAGTGACTGCGTTGTCAGTTTTCCCCATTGATTCTCTGTACGTCAGGAAAGACGACAGTGTTGTTATTATGTTCTGAGGATTCTTGTTAAGGTAACACCTACCTTTTTCATTACTATGCTTTTCGGTGGCAGAATTTGTTCAAGTTACCTAGCCGTGAGCACAGCTCACAAATCCAAGCTATTCAAGACTATATGTCTCTACATGAACAGAAGTCCAGTGACGAAGATATATATATGCTGGTATCTTAATACAAACATTATCGCAGGTTGATGCAACCTATTTATGAAGAGTACACAGCTGACGTAATATTTAGGCCTGTGCAATAGCCGCTATTCTACAGCATAAAAAGAAGTAACTGGCGTGCTATGCCAAGTTAAACGACGGCCCTAGTAACAGGATTACTTGAGTTGGGCTCGTCCTTTGTATGATGGAGTAAATGAGGTATCTGACGCGTTCAGCCTTGATACCAAAGCGGAATTATAAACTGTGTTTTAAAGAACATACCACTATTGACCACGCCCACATATGTGAATGTTTACCAGCTTTAGAATGCCTGACATGTACCAAGCGATTCCAATTAACATGATGTACATGAACCTGTTTATATTGACTGTTCCTGTTGTGATGCCACTGTTGGTGCTGTGAATAAATGTATGAACTGTTTCCTGTAGTCACAACCATCATTGGCTTTTGTACGAGTGTGACTGGGTGCATGGTATACTACATATGATCCTAAACACATTCGCGTCTGCACACCCATGTCTCTCATCATCAGAACATCGTACAACCAACATTTCTAGTACTGGGATAAAAACGACGTTAACAGACTATCAGATTACTGTAGGCTCTTTTTCCATTATACGTCACAGTGAGCGAGGTAATAACTTTTTTTTACAATCTTACTATGCAATAGAAAACTGATTAGACTTCAACTAGGAACAGGGTATTTCATGGTGGAGATACCCTGCTGTGTAACATGTCTGGAGATGAACGCCATAGCACATTATGTGCTAACTTGCAAGAAATATGAAAATCACAGAAAACCACTCATGGAATACTTGAGAACACAAAACTCTCCATCATCATCACTAGAAACTATACTAAAAATTGACCTACCCATGGAGCTCAGCAACATAATAAAATCTGTATTTAAACAAAAAAACATATAACAACCGGAACAAATTAGAATGACAAGGAAACACAAAAACACAAAAATAAAAATAAATTTAAAAATGTCCGTACAATGTCAGTACAAGAACAAAATAGCAAAAAATAGACAAACAAACAAACAAAAACTACCATTTCAAAAACCAACAAACGCCCAGTAGATACATTTAAAAGGATGCCAATAGCGAGAGAAAGCAATATAGCATTATGGAAGAGGATACATTTCAAACACAATAGACATTAAACAATGTCACAACAAATAGCAGATAAATTACAGCCTGGAAGAGCCAACACACAAGAAAAACTTACTTACTTACTTACTTAGTCGTTCCCCTTCTACCGTGAGGTGTAGAGGTTTGGAAGAGAGAGCGCCAGACTATCCTATCGGCTGTCTTCCTCCTGGCCTGGTTCCATTCTTGTCCTCGGACCTTCAAAGATTGTCTAATGTTGTCCTCCCAGCGGGCTCTGGGTCGTCCTGGGGGTCTGGATCCTTGGCTCTTTGTTTCCCATGCTTGTCGTGGTAGCCGATCTTCTCCCATTCTGCAGACATGGTCAAACCATCTTAATTGGGACTGTTTTACTTGGGTCTGCTGGGGGTAGGATTTAAGGACTTGACGTATCGTCTGGTTGCGTACCATGTCTCTTCTTGTTACTTCAGCCCCCTTCCTCAGATACCTCATTTCTGAGTTTAGGATCTGGCTTTTGTGGGTTGTAGTCATTGCCCATGACTCGCATCCATATGTCAAGACTGAGACATAGGTGGAGCGATATACAGCCATCTTCGTTTTCTTACCAACCTCTCTCTTGCTGAGGAATCCTCGATTTATAGCCTGAAAAAGTCTCCCAGCTGCTGCTTTCCGAGTGGCCAACTCTTCTTTGATGCCTCCCTTTCGGTCTATAATAGCTCCGAGGTATTTAAAGTGGTCGACCTGCCCCAGGGCCTGTTCTCCCAGCTTAATCTGATGTCTTCTTTCTTCTCACAAGAAAAACAACAATATAATACGATATATAGAATTATGGATACTATATACCCTAATTATAACCCATATGAGGTTGAACCGCGTATCCGGTGCACACGACAAACACCATTTTTCAAGTGCATGGTTCAAAAACCAAACCAAAGTGCTGTTAATTACTTTCAAGTGTAGACCTTCTCATGGCTTTACTATGCTAGGTGATAGAAACTAATAATCATGTCTATGGCTTAGTGTTCATCTTTACTGCTCTTGAGTTGACAGATTTAAGTAGTGCAGACAAGACTGAGACATGAAAAGCAGGTTGTTTTTTTTAAGGTTCTCGTGGAAATGGACCCCACTATCCCCTAGTATCGAGCCGCCACTGGTTCTACAAACCTTAATAGGTTTTTAGAAAGAAATCCATTCATATACTGAACATGTGATCTTTCACGTAACTGGCGTACAGAAGATTATATGTATCTTAACGAACAGGGTCCGACTATTTCATGTAGAAAAATCAGCTTCTTCTTACCATTTTCAAGTAGGCCCCCTACAGTGACATTTGTGAATAAAAATAACTTCGATAGACCACTTAACATTCGAACAGCAAAGAACGCCACTGTCGTAGAACACAAAGCGGTTTCATCCATCAGCACGTACTAAGCATCATTTAAATTATCTGCAACTATGTATTTACTGTTCAAAAAAAGAAATGCATAGCTATCCGAGGGCGCGTTTTTATGAGTTTGTAAGTAAAATTTGGTGCTAGGGTATATAAAAACCAGCCTCAAATGTTCTTTACAGTGTCAAATGCACGTGTTGACCTGAATTGCGTTCGTTTTTGTAATCGTTACAAAGCATTGGTCAATAGTGTTTATGACGCAATTTTTGACCACAGCTCATGTTGCGCGCACGTGAAAGCAACAAAATTTGGAGTGAACACTATTCACTGACTACTGAAACCCTATAAAAGGATAACGCTACACAAAAAAAATTCAGTTCATTTTCAAGCAGACATTTATGGCGTCTCTATCGATAAATTTAAGGAACATTGCTATTGGCCGACTGCATGCAGGCGAAAGTCAAAGTCAGGTTGCCAGGCATCTAAACGTGCATCAGAGTACCATCAGTCGACTTTGGCATCGGTTCCAAGCCACTGGCTCAGTTGAAGACCGGCATCGCAGTGGACGACCCAGAGTGACAACAGCAGCGGAGGATCGCTTTATTCGGCTTCGTCACCTCAGAGACAGCTTCACAACAGCTTCCTCAGCTGCCCAGTCATTGCCTGCAGGACGTCATGTGTCTGATCAAACTGTCCGGAATAAACTGCATGACGCTGGACTTTGGGTACAACGACCTCACCGAGGACCTGTCCTTACGCGCCGCCATCGCCAAAATCGACTTCTTTGGGCCAACCAGCATCGTCCCTGGGCAGCTGACAATCAATGGAGACGTGTCTGGTTTAGTGACGAATCTTTCTTTTTGTTGCAGCGTCATGATAGACGGCGTAGGATCTACCGTAGGCGAAATGACCGTTTTGCCCAAAATTGCGTTGATGAAGCTCCGCCGCACAGTGGTGGAGGTGCAATGGTGTGGGGAATGATCAGTTACAACGGAAGGAGTCAATTGGTGCTCATTGAAGGAGGCTTGAATGCACAACGATACGTCAATGAAATTCTTCGACCCCTTGTCCTTCCACTTTTGGCTGCCCAAAGGTCTGTGTTTCAACAGGACAACGCCAGACCCCATTGTGCACGGTTGACCACGCAGTTCCTGACTGCCAACAACATTCTCACCCTTCCCTGGCCATCCCTGTCTCCAGAAATTGTCTGATTGAGCACCTGTGGGATGAGCTGCAAAGACGTGTTTGTCGCCGAGACGTTCCTCCAGCCAATCATCGTGATCTGTTCCAGGCACTCCAGGAAGAGTGGGCAGCCATCCCACAGGCCCACATCAGATGTCTGATCGCATCCATGCCCAGGAGATGCCAGTCGCTGATCGATGCAAGAGGATGCCACACATCAAACTAAAGGGAAAGCCCGTACGCCAAAAAACTCTCTTGACCCAGATGCAAAACACTGTCAATTGATAGGTTGAACCCTAAGGTATTCTTGTGGGCAATTTGAACAATCAACTCGTTAAATTAAAAAAGTTATTGAATGTCAAAATTATGGCTATGTGTGTGCCTTCAGTAGCTATGCGTTTCTTTTTTTGAAAAGTATAGTATAACGTTTTCTTTGAATTCCAAGAAATCATTCATTCTTATATAGTGACTAATCAAACGTAGACTTAAGTCCAGCGTTGCCACTCTCAATTTTGAAAAATACCAAGATATCAGCGATTCGGGCTATTTTTGAGCTACTGTGGGCGATTTGGGGGCTATTTTGGGCGAAATGTAGGTGACGTTCTTCAACCAATGAAGGAAAATGACACCTAGATGGGACCCAAAAAAAATCTAGATCAAGGTGAATTTACCTAGGAGTGGCAACGCTGCCTAAGACCACAACAATACATGTACATTTCACACCAGGCAAAACTGAACAACCTACTTACCATATAAGACAACTTTTTGTTGGTTCATTGTTACAACACGAACACTATTAGTTCCCGTAGGTTTACATTTGACGTGTTTATCTTATGGGCTTACTAATGAGCACCTTCAGTCATAACTGACTGGGAATGAGTCGCCATAAAGGTGATAGCACTTAGCTGCCTTTTTCCCCCTGGTAATCCTTTTGTCTTATTCTTCTCTCTTTAGCACGCTGCGGTCGCAATTTTTCGCCAGAGGTACGCAATGTTCTGCCAGCTGCAGGCGCACTTCTGCTACTTTCGGATATCGTCGGTTTCCTGGCATTTAACATGTGTAAACGTCATATTAACCCCGGATGTTAATTTTAATCTTATTTGCGAAAGAGTTCACTTTCTATTCTGATCGACATTTGTGACGGATGTGATAGCGTTTAATTAATTTCTGTGCATTTTTCAAATCGAAATGGGAGCCGCGCTAGCGTAGTGGTTACAACACCGCTCTGGCGACCGGGTGATACAGGATCAAACCCGGGCGACGGCATTTGAGGATTTTTCGTCGACCGGGATTTGGACTGGATTAACTCGAGACCTGGCTAGGACATTTGAAGGAATGTCGTCGACCAGGGACTGGCGGCTCCTGAGCCGACCCAGCTGCAATGGGTACCTCCGAAATCGGCGAGTATTTGCCTGAATGGCGAGGGACACCTGTCTCTGTACAAGAAATAAAGGGATACTCACGTAAAATCATTGTCAGGTTAGACATAAATAATAACCTGAGATTTCGCCTCGAGTATTAGTGGGCGTACGAAAAAAAAAAATCGAAATCAATCGGCATGGAACAAGCTGCCATTTTCAATGAAATTTTCATGGATTCTAATTCCGATGACGAGGAGTTTCTTGGGTTTACTAGCGCTGATATAGGTTCTCAGAATATGGGTGATGGCGGAGATTGGAACGACAGTAGTGTATCTAGCAATGTTGACGACGATTTTGATGAAGTTGATTTTCCCAGGGCCCCTTCTGGATACAACCACGACTGGTTCCGCAACTTTGACGAAGTTGTGGGACCTGTGGGCGTTGCCAATGACATCTCTGAGGTAGATGTATTCTGTCTGTTCATCACAGATGATGTTGTGAACATGCTAGTAACGGAAACTAATCTTTACCCCAGTCAGGTTAGTGAACAGAAAGGGCAAGATGCGGGTGCCTCATCCCGTGTGACGTTGTAGACGAATGTCACTGCTGACGAGATGAAGGCGTTTGTTGCTTAGCTGCTGTTAATGGGTGTAACGAAAAGATCGTCATTTGATTTGTATTGGTCAAATGGCTGTTTCATTGAGATGCCAGGCTTCAGGAAAGTCATGAGCAGGGACAGGTTTCTGTCTATCTTATTATTTCTACACCTCGTGGACAATACAACTACACCACCACGAGGGCACCCTGACCACAGCAAAGCTTTCAAAATCAAATCGTTCGTCGACACTCTTCTCCCTCTAAAGAGCTTAGTGTTGATGAAAGGATGATAGCTTTCAAAGGTAGGACCAGCCTTATGCAGTACATGCCTAACAAACCCTCTAAGTGGGGTATGAAAGCCTGGGGCCTAGCTGACTCCAAGACAGGCTACCTCTGGGATTGGCAGCTCTACTTGGGAAGGAAGACAATGTGGACCCTACCAGAGGTGTTGCTCACCGCGTTGTCACCTCCCTTGCTGCTCCCCTGTATGGGCATGGCCATGTTGTCTACATGGACAACTTTTTCTCTTCTCCTGCCCTGTTCAAATAGCTTGCGGATAATCAGACAGGAGCTTGCGGCACACTGCGGTCGAACCGCCGATGGGTCCCCCAAGAAATCAAGTTGGCGAAACCCAGGGCTTGTGACTCTCCCATCACTAAAAGAGATGGCAACATTTTCTATATGTCTTGGTTTGTCAAGAGGCCAGTGAATGTTATGACAATTGCACACAATGCGCAGACCTTCAGGAAGGAGGTCAGATCCAAACATCATGCTGGCAATGTGCAGATCATCGACAAACCATGCGCTGTCCAAGCCTATTCCTGTCACATGGGAGGTATTGATCGTGTGGACAAACAGTTGACATACTACATGGTTCTGCACAGGAGCAGCAAATGGTGGAAGAAAATTTTCTTCTATCTATTGGAAGTTTTGCTTTGTTAATTCGCTTGTCCTGTGGAGGGCAAAGTATCCGCGTCGTGTCAAGGCGGAAACATTCCGTTTGCGGAATGCTCATGGGTTGCTTGATGGGTACCATTCTAGGGTCTCACACCGCAGAGGGAGGCTAACCGACAATGCACCAGCTATCTATCACCATTATCATTCGAGAGAAATTATTCATATCTCTCCTATCTATCACAATCATCATACAAGAGAAAGTATTCATATCTCTCCTATCTGTCACCATCACCAAAAGAGAGAAAACAGTCATATCTCTCCTATCTATTACCACCATCATACGAGAGAATGTATTCATATCTCTCCTATATATCACCATCATCATACGAGAGAAAGAATTCATCTCTCTCCTATCACCAAAATCAGTCGAGACAAAGTATTCATATCTCTTCTATCTATTACCATCATCATACAAGAGAAAGTAGTCATATCTCTCCTTTCTGTCACCATCACCAAACGAGAGAAAGCAGTCATATCTCTCCTATCTATTGCCACCATCATACGTGAGGATGTATTCATATCTCTCCTATCACCACCATGATACGAGAGAAAGTATTCATATCTCTTATATCACCATTATCATACGAGAGAAATTCTTCATATCTCTCCTATCACCATTATCATACGAGAGAAATTATGCATATCTCTTCTATCTACCACCATCATCATACAAGAGAAAGTATTCATATCTCTCTTATCTGTCACCATCACTAAACGAGAGAAAACCGTCATATCTCTCCCATCTATCACCACCATCATACGAGAGAATGTATTCATATCTCTCCTATCTATCACCATCATCATACGAGAGAAAGTATTCATATCTCTCCTATCTGTCACCATCAACTGTAGCAAAGTGTCCCAAAACACGCTTAGTTAATGGACTGATAGAGCGAACAGAGAAAGAATAAATTGTGACGATTTCGGCAAGAGCCTTGAAATGCATGGAAACAAAACGACCACAGTGTAACTAAGCATTCTAAAAATAGTATCGGTCACGCATGCGCACTCGGTTATGTTATCAGAAAGAAACCGGAATGCAAAATTCACAATGGCGAGGCAACGTGTCGAAAGTTAGGTACAGAATTTATTGTGAACTGAGATTATGTATCAGTGAAGTATAAAAAAGGTTATTGCTTATCACAGAAGGGATATGCAGGAATGGAAATCCGAAAGGAAAGTTGTAAGACGTATGTATATATTAAGATATTTGTAGTTTTATTTGACTTTCACATCACAGGTCTAACCTAGTGCTAGACTAAATAAATTTGTAGTAAATACGTACATGCAATACCCGATTGTAAATTTAAGTATATAAAAAGGAAGCTTCCAATAGGGGAAGATAAAAGAAATATAAGACAACGTGCTGGATAAATTTGGTTGAGTGTGTATTGGAACGATTGATGGGACAGTTGCACATAATACCTAAAATGAAAGAGATTTTCAGTGCTGAAAAGAGACAAACCCTACCTGCTCCTTCAGACGCCCGCGCTCACAATATATAAAGCGAGAACGCTCAGTTCAAAATCACACACAACTAAAACTCAAGCCATAAGACAAGTAGAGTGCTGTCCATACTGCGTCAGTTGCCACTGCATGAAAGGCAGTGATTTTTCGTAGATTACAGTCTTAATAAGAGCTTGAAATCGATCCTAGAGGGTTCTATAGTCAAATTTCAAAATTCCTGAAGTCAAGTGGACCTTCGATCCTGCTACCTAACCATAACAGGAGCCCAGAGGTTGAAGTGTTCCAGAGCTTCTTTCCCCCTGATTGCTGAGATTGGACTGAAGTGTGACTTTCAGACAAACCGTGTTATGTGTCAACCCATATCTGGACAAGTGCTGATTCAAAGTTGAGTTACCTAGTGACTATTCCGGTGGCAAATGTGAGACCTTCAACAGTGAGATGATGATAAATTAGGGAATAAAATAAAAGAGACAGACTAGTATAATTAATAACAGTGAGAGAACATTTTTAGGTATAAAGTAATTTAAAGATCCCATGGGGACTTTTGGTTTAAGTTTAAACTTCTAAATATATTATCAACTTGATGTAAATACATAACCATCTTCCAACACTCACCATTCATTACCTAATTAGATAGTTGTACATGATAAATTTTGAAATTGTACTCAAGTGACTTTTCAAATTTTTAACTCTTTAAGTTGAGTTACTTTTTTCTGATTTATTATAATATCACATGCGTTACTACAGCTAAGGTGGCAAAGTATATTTCTGAAGCCTTAAACTATTGTCTAGCTCAGAGAATTCGCAGCCATGGTTTACTTGTAATACAAGTGCTCTTCTCTGACACTGGGACTTCATATATTCTGGAGAGAATTTTAATTCTTCTCTAAACACTATCTTCATACAAGAAAAACCTTAAGCTACACTGGGGGCTCGTCTGGGATATTCTTGTATATCCTGAGCCATATTATATGTATTTCAACTATCTCTAGTCTGTGTAGTGCCACACGTAGTTTGTAAAGTAAATGTTTTTAATTAAATTCTAAAATTGAATTTTGTGTTTAGGAAAAGTACTATTTAGTACTTAGGAAACTGTTGAAGCTCACATATTTACTTGGAATTTAATTTGTTCAATTTGTTAATTAAATTTAAATAAGATAACTTGGTAAAAGGTAAAACTAGATACCCTCTTACATATAGTCATGTCTGATTTAGTGAAGTTTCGATCTGCAATCATGCAGGAGGGAAAGGACGTAGGATTGACAGGTGAGGTTCTTATCCAGTATGCTGCAACTGAAGTGGACAAATATTTTGATAGAGAGGACAAAAGATTGGAAGCTGAAAGAGAAGCTAAAAGATTGGAAGCTGAAAGAGAAGCCAAAAGTTTGGAAGCTGAAAGAGAAGCCAAAAGATGGGAAGCGGAAAGAGAAGAAAAGAGACTAATTTTGGAAGCCGAAGCTGAAGAAAGGAGGTTGCAAAGAGCTCATGAGCTGAGTTTAAAAGAACATGAACTTCAGGTAACGGCTAATAGTGATGGGAGCAGCTCATCTCACTCTGAAAATAGTTTTAGCCAAAGTACTTCAAATAGAGCCATGAACTTTCATTTGGACCCATTTATTGAAAAGGACGAAGGAGTCTAAGATTTCTTTGACAGGTATGAGCGATTGGCTACTACATATGGGTTGGAAAAAGAGAAGTATAATTTGAAGATGTCACAAGGATTGAAAGGAGTAGCTTATAATGTGTTCTTAAAACTTCCAAGAGAAGATCAGAACAATTATGAAGCCTTAAAACAAGCATTGTTGGTTAGGTATGAACAAAATGCAGAAGCTTATAGAAAAAGATTTTGAACTGCTAAACTTCTAACAGGAGAGACATATCAGCAGTTTTCAGCAAGGTTAGAGATGTATTTGCTGAGGTGCTCAGAGTTAGGAAATTTTACTCAGGATTTTGAAGGGATCAATGAGATGATTTTAATAGAACAACTCCTGGAGTCCATGTCTCCTGAGACAAAGACCTTTCTAGTAGAACATAAAAGAGAGAGGTTATAGGAAATAATAATCTATGCAGAAAATCATAAACTGGCTCATCCCATGTCTCAAGTAAATAAGAAGAAACAAGGAGAAAGTTTTCAACCAAACCAAAGCCCGACCAAGTTTGAACAAAAAGACAATACAACCAAGTACAAACCAAGATATGATAATAAAGACAAGAACCCGCGAAGATCAGATAATAACCCTTCAAGGAAGGAAGGAAAGTGGTGTAAATCTTGCCAAATGAGTAACCACAATACTGCAAACTGCAGAAGGAACAACCCTCCTTATCATGCTGCATGTCTTACAACTGGGGGCAAGTGAAGGAAGGAACTGGCAGTTAGTCAGAATGGCCTCCATCATCCCCCTGTTTGTGAAGAAGTGACATGTAATGGCACTAAAATTCAGCGCTTATATGATTGAGGATTGGAATTTGACTCAGTCGTGAGTGCAACTCTAATGCACCCTGATCAGCTTACAACAGAAACAGTGGACATACAAGGGGCAGTAAAGGGAACCGTCACCATGACACTTCCCATAGCAAGGATCAACGTGAAAACTCGCTATGTGGAAGGAGTGATAAAAGCAGCTGTGAGTGATAATCCTTTATACCCGCTGGTAATAGGATGTAAATATTTCTTTTTGGTGACCCAATAAAACCTGTTGTCATGGCAGCAAGACATAACAGGTCAAGCACCAAAAAGGAGGAGGGAAATCCAATAAACTTTCATCCTTTACAGATGAAAAAGGCTCAACCAGCAGACAGCACATTGAAGATTGTTTTGGCAAATTGCCAAAAGCCCATAACCCTCCAGAGAAAGGAGACTACTATATAGAAAATGGTCGACTCTACATACAAGCTGGAAAAGGACCTAAAGGGCATGGACAGCTGGTGGTGCCAAAATTCTACAGGGAGGAAATTATGGAACAAGAGCATGCTAGATCAGGCAGTGGTCACAGAGGAAAAGGGGCTACTGGTCAAAAGATAGCATTGTTATATTACTGACCAGGAATAATTGAAGACATAAGTTGGTATATGAAATCCTGTTCAGAATGTAACCAGGTAACCTCAATCAGAAGTGTAGACCAGTTACAGGACCTATGGAAGCCTTGTTGCGGACGTAGGCCCATTAAGAAAACACACCAGAGAAAACAACAGGCAGATGCAGTGATAAAGTGAAAACAAAATCACAAGTCTACTGTTACACCAGTAACCATGTCAACTCTCCGTATTGTACAGAGAGGGGACGAAAGACATCCCACCCCGAATAGATATTGTTCGGTACACCATGGCCTGGATCATCTGGAAAAATTGGTTAGTCAGCAACCAGTATTAAAAAAGCTGCGGAAACCACCCAGAACCATAGAAGGTAGGAACCAGGGATGTACCAGACAATTGATGGATATAGGCCCCACTTCGGTATACTGCCCCTTACAATAGAAATAGGCGTGGGACTGGCAATATTGTTGTTTGGCCGTCCCCATACACGGTCCACTGGAAGCATTGTTGCGAACATGGACTCAACAATAGCAAGTACAGTCTCTCAAGGAAGAGATTGACTATCTCTTGAAAGATAAATTATTTATAGTCTGAATCTCCCTACAGTCAAGAATATTGCTATTAAGTACATTCCTGGAAAGGAAAATGTGGAAGCAGACTTTTTAAGTCGACACCCAATTGCTGTGGAAGGAAAGAAAGGAGAGGTATAACTTCAGCGTGTGTTTACTATAATAAACTGTACACAGCACAATTTAAAAAAGATGGGGTATATGTAGTAAAGTGTGCAAAAACACGCTTAGTTAATGGACTGATAGAGCGAACAGAGAAATAATAAATTGTGACGATTTCGGCAAGAGCCTTGAAGTGCAGGGAAACAAAACGACCACAGTGTAACTAAGCATTCTAAAAATAGTAGCGGTCACGCATGCGCATTCGGTTATGTTATCAGAGAGAAACCGGAATGCAAAATTCACAATGGCGAGGCAACGTGTCGAAAGTTAGGTACAGAATTTATTGTGAACTGAGATTATGTATCAGTGAAGTATAAAAAAGGTTATTGCTTATCACAGAAGGGATATGCAGGAATGGAAATCCGAAAGGAAAGTTGTAAGACGAATGTATATATTAAGATATTTGTAGTTTTATTTGACTTTCACATCACAGGTCTAACCTAGTGCTAGACTAAATAAATTTGTAGTAAATACGTACATGCAATACCCGATTGTAAATTTAAGTATATAAAAAGGAAGCTTCCAATAGGGGAAGATAAAAGAAATATAAGACAACGTGCTGGATAAATTTGGTTGAGTGTGTATTGGAACGATTGATGGGACAGTTGCACATAATACCTAAAATGAAAGAGATTTTCAGTGCTGAAAAGAGACAAACCCTACCTGCTCCTTCAGACGCCCGCGCTCACAATATATAAAGCGAGAACGCTCAGTTCAAAATCACACACAACTAAAACTCAAGCCATAAGACAAGTAGAGTGCTGTCCATACTGCGTCAGTTGCCACTGCATGAAAGGCAGTGATTTTTCGTAGATTACAGTCTTAATAAGAGCTTGAAATCGATCCTAGAGGGTTCTATAGTCAAATTTCAAAATTCCTGAAGTCAAGTGGACCTTCGATCCTGCTACCTAACCATAACAGGAGCCCAGAGGTTGAAGTGTTCCAGAGCTTTTTCCCCCCTGATTGCTGAGATTGGACTGAAGTGTGACTTTCAGACAAACCGTGTTATGTGTCAACCCATATCTGGACAAGTGCTGATTCAAAGTTGAGTTACCTAGTGACTATTCCGGTGGCAAATGTGAGACCTTCAACAGTGAGATGATGATAAATTAGGGAATAAAATAAAAGAGACAGACTAGTATAATTAATAACAGTGAGAGAACATTTTTAGGTATAAAGTAATTTAAAGATCCCATGGGGACTTTTGGTTTAAGTTTAAACTTCTAAATATATTATCAACTTGATGTAAATACATAACCATCTTCCAACACTCACCATTCATTACCTAATTAGATAGTTGTACATGATAAATTTTGAAATTGTACTCAAGTGACTTTTCAAATTTTTAACTCTTTAAGTTGAGTTACTTTTTTCTGATTTATTATAATATCACATGCGTTACTACAGCTAAGGTGGCAAAGTATATTTCTGAAGCCTTAAACTATTGTCTAGCTCAGAGAATTCGCAGCCATGGTTTACTTGTAATACAAGTGCTCTTCTCTGACACTGGGACTTCATATATTCTGGAGAGAATTTTAATTCTTCTCTAAACACTATCTTCATACAAGAAAAACCTTAAGCTACACTGGGGGCTCGTCTGGGATATTCTTGTATATCCTGAGCCATATTATATGTATTTCAACTATCTCTAGTCTGTGTAGTGCCACACGTAGTTTGTAAAGTAAATGTTTTTAATTAAATTCTAAAATTGAATTTTGTGTTTAGGAAAAGTACTATTTAGTACTTAGGAAACTGTTGAAGCTCACATATTTACTTGGAATTTAATTTGTTCAATTTGTTAATTAAATTTAAATAAGATAACTTGGTAAAAGGTAAAACTAGATACCCTCTTACATATAGTCATGTCTGATTTAGTGAAGTTTCGATCTGCAATCATGCAGGAGGGAAAGGACGTAGGATTGACAGGTGAGGTTCTTATCCAGTATGCTGCAACTGAAGTGGACAAATATTTTGATAGAGAGGACAAAAGATTGGAAGCTGAAAGAGAAGCTAAAAGATTGGAAGCTGAAAGAGAAGCCAAAAGTTTGGAAGCTGAAAGAGAAGCCAAAAGATGGGAAGCGGAAAGAGAAGAAAAGAGACTAATTTTGGAAGCCGAAGCTGAAGAAAGGAGGTTGCAAAGAGCTCATGAGCTGAGTTTAAAAGAACATGAACTTCAGGTAACGGCTAATAGTGATGGGAGCAGCTCATCTCACTCTGAAAATAGTTTTAGCCAAAGTACTTCAAATAGAGCCATGAACTTTCATTTGGACCCATTTATTGAAAAGGACGAAGGAGTCTAAGATTTCTTTGACAGGTATGAGCGATTGGCTACTACATATGGGTTGGAAAAAGAGAAGTATAATTTGAAGATGTCACAAGGATTGAAAGGAGTAGCTTATAATGTGTTCTTAAAACTTCCAAGAGAAGATCAGAACAATTATGAAGCCTTAAAACAAGCATTGTTGGTTAGGTATGAACAAAATGCAGAAGCTTATAGAAAAAGATTTTGAACTGCTAAACTTCTAACAGGAGAGACATATCAGCAGTTTTCAGCAAGGTTAGAGATGTATTTGCTGAGGTGCTCAGAGTTAGGAAATTTTACTCAGGATTTTGAAGGGATCAGTGAGATGATTTTAATAGAACAACTCCTGGAGTCCATGTCTCCTGAGACAAAGACCTTTCTAGTAGAACATAAAAGAGATAGGTTATAGGAAATAATAATCTATGCAGAAAATCATAAACTGGCTCATCCCATGTCTCAAGTAAATAAGAAGAAACAAGGAGAAAGTTTTCAACCAAACCAAAGCCCGACCAAGTTTGAACAAAAAGACAATACAACCAAGTACAAACCAAGATATGATAATAAAGACAAGAACCCGCGAAGATCAGATAATAACCCTTCAAGGAAGGAAGGAAAGTGGTGTAAATCTTGCCAAATGAGTAACCACAATACTGCAAACTGCAGAAGGAACAACCCTCCTTATCATGCTGCATGTCTTACAACTGGGGGCAAGTGAAGGAAGGAACTGGCAGTTAGTCAGAATGGCCTCCATCATCCCCCTGTTTGTGAAGAAGTGACATGTAATGGCACTAAAATTCAGCGCTTATATGATTGAGGATTGGAATTTGACTCAGTCGTGAGTGCAACTCTAATGCACCCTGATCAGCTTACAACAGAAACAGTGGACATACAAGGGGCAGTAAAGGGAACCGTCACCATGACACTTCCCATAGCAAGGATCAACGTGAAAACTCGCTATGTGGAAGGAGTGATAAAAGCAGCTGTGAGTGATAATCCTTTATACCCGCTGGTAATAGGATGTAAATATTTCTTTTTGGTGACCCAATAAAACCTGTTGTCATGGCAGCAAGACATAACAGGTCAAGCACCAAAAAGGAGGAGGGAAATCCAATAAACTTTCATCCTTTACAGATGAAAAAGGCTCAACCAGCAGACAGCACATTGAAGATTGTTTTGGCAAATTGCCAAAAGCCCATAACCCTCCAGAGAAAGGAGACTACTATATAGAAAATGGTCGACTCTACATACAAGCTGGAAAAGGACCTAAAGGGCATGGACAGCTGGTGGTGCCAAAATTCTACAGGGAGGAAATTATGGAACAAGAGCATGCTAGATCAGGCAGTGGTCACAGAGGAAAAGGGGCTACTGGTCAAAAGATAGCATTGTTATATTACTGACCAGGAATAATTGAAGACATAAGTTGGTATATGAAATCCTGTTCAGAATGTAACCAGGTAACCTCAATCAGAAGTGTAGACCAGTTACAGGACCTATGGAAGCCTTGTTGCGGACGTAGGCCCATTAAGAAAACACACCAGAGAAAACAACAGGCAGATGCAGTGATAAAGTGAAAACAAAATCACAAGTCTACTGTTACACCAGTAACCATGTCAACTCTCCGTATTGTACAGAGAGGGGACGAAAGACATCCCACCCCGAATAGATATTGTTCGGTACACCATGGCCTGGATCATCTGGAAAAATTGGTTAGTCAGCAACCAGTATTAAAAAAGCTGCGGAAACCACCCAGAACCATAGAAGGTAGGAACCAGGGATGTACCAGACAATTGATGGATATAGGCCCCACTTCGGTATACTGCCCCTTACAATAGAAATAGGCGTGGGACTGGCAACATTGTTGTTTGGCCGTCCCCATACACGGTCCACTGGAAGCATTGTTGCGAACATGGACTCAACAATAGCAAGTACAGTCTCTCAAGGAAGAGATTGACTATCTCTTGAAAGATAAATTATTTATAGTCTGAATCTCCCTACAGTCAAGAATATTGCTATTAAGTACATTCCTGGAAAGGAAAATGTGGAAGCAGACTTTTTAAGTCGACACCCAATTGCTGTGGAAGGAAAGAAAGGAGAGGTATAACTTCAGCGTGTGTTTACTATAATAAACTGTACACAGCACAATTTAAAAAAGATGGGGTATATGTAGTAAAGTGTGCAAAAACACGCTTAGTTAATGGACTGATAGAGCGAACAGAGAAATAATAAATTGTGACGATTTCGGCAAGAGCCTTGAAGTGCAGGGAAACAAAACGACCACAGTGTAACTAAGCATTCTAAAAATAGTAGCGGTCACGCATGCGCACTCGGTTATGTTATCAGAGAGAAACCGGAATGCAAAATTCACAATGGCGAGGCAACGTGTCGAAAGTTAGGTACAGAATTTATTGTGAACTGAGATTATGTATCAGTGAAGTATAAAAAAGGTTATCGCTTATCACAGAAGGGATATGCAGGAATGGAAATCCGAAAGGAAAGTTGTAAGACGTATGTATATATTAAGATATTTGTAGTTTTATTTGACTTTTACATCACAGGTCTAACCTAGTGCTAGACTAAATAAATTTGTAGTAAATATGTACATGCAATACCCGATTGTAAATTTAAGTATATAAAAAGGAAGTTTCCAATAGGGGAAGATAAAGGAAATATAAGACAACGTGCTGGATAAACTTGGTTGAGTGTGTATTGGAACGATTGATGGGACAGTTGCACATAATACCTAAAATGAAAGAGATTTTCAGTGCTGAAAAGAGACAAACCCTACCTGCTCCTTCAGACGCCCGCGCTCACAATATATAAAGCGAGAACGCTCAGTTCAAAATCACATACAACTAAAACTCAAGCCATAAGACAAGTAGAGTGCTGTCCATACTGCGTCAGTTGCCACTGCATGAAAGGCAGTGATTTTTCGAAGATTACAGTCTTAATAAGAGCTTGGAATCGATCCTAGAGGGTTCTATAGTCAAATTTCAAAATTCCTGAAGTCAAGTGGACCTTCGATCCTGCTACCTAACCATAACAGGAGCCCAGAGGTTGAAGTGTTCCAGAGCTTTTTCCCCCCTGATTGCTGAGATTGGACTGAAGTGTGACTTTCAGACAAACCGTGTTATGTGTCAACCCATATCTGGACAAGTGCTGATTCAAAGTTGAGTTACCTAGTGACTATTCCGGTGGCAAATGTGAGACCTTCAACAGTGAGATGATGATAAATTAGGGAATAAAATAAAAGAGACAGACTAGTATAATTAATAACAGTGAGAGAACATTTTTAGGTATAAAGTAATTTAAAGATCCCATGGGGACTTTTGGTTTAAGTTTAAACTTCTAAATATATTATCAACTTGATGTAAATACATAACCATCTTCCAACACTCACCATTCATTACCTAATTAGATAGTTGTACATAATAAATTTTGAAATTGTACTCAAGTGACTTTTCAAATTTTTAACTCTTTAAGTTGAGTTACTTTTTCTGATTTATTATAATATCACATGCGTTACTACAGCTAAGGTGGCAAAGTATATTTCTGAAGCCTTAAACTATTGTCTAGCTCAGAGTATTCGCAGCCGTGGCTCACTTGTGATACAAGTGCTCTTCTCTGACACTGGGACTTCATATATTCTGGAGAGAATTCTAATTCTTCTCTAAACACTATCTTCATACAAGAAAAACCTTAAGCTACACTGTGGGCTCGTCTGGGATATTCTTGTATATCCTGAGCCATATTATATGTATTTCAACTATCTCTAGTCTGTCTAGTGCCACACGTAATTTGTAAAGTAAATGTTTTTAATTAAATTCTAAAATTGAATTTTGTGTTTAGGAAAAGTACTATTTAGTTTTTAGGAAACTGTTGAAGCTCACATATTTACTTGGAATTTAATTTGTTCAATTTGTTAATTAAATTTAAATAAGATAACTTGGTAAAAGGTAAAACTAGATACCCTTTACATATAGTCATGTCTGATTTGGTGAAGTTTCGATCTGCAATCATGCAGGAGGGAAAGGACGTAGGATTGACAGGTGATGTTCTTATCCAGTATGTCGCAACTGAAGTGGACAAATATTTTGATAGAGAGGACAAAAGATTTGAAGCTGAAAGAGAAGCCAAAAGATTGGAAGCTGAAAGAGAAGACAAAAGTTTGGAAGCTGAAAGAGAAGCCAAAAGATGGGAAGCGGAAAGAGAAGAAAAGAGACTAATTTTGGAAGCCGAAGCTGAAGAAAGGAGGTTGCAAAGAGCTCATGAGCTGAGTTTAAAAGAACATGAACTTCAGGTAACGGCTAATAGTGATGGGAGCAGCTCATCTCACTCTGAAAATAGTTTTAGCCAAAGTACTTCAAATAGAGCCATGAACTTTCATTTGGACCCATTAATTGAAAAGGACGAAGGAATCTAAGATTTCTTTGACAGGTATGAGCGATTGGCTACTACATATGGCTTGGAAAAAGAGAAGTATAATTTGAAGATGTCACAAGGATTGAAAGGAGTAGCTTATAATGTGTTCTTAAAACTTCCAAGAGAAGATCAGAACAATTATGAAGCCTTAAAACAAGCATTGTTGGTTAGGTATGAACAAAATGCAGAAGCTTATAGAAAAAGATTTTGAACTGCTAAACTTCTAACAGGAGAGACATATCAGCAGTTTTCAGCAAGGTTAGAGATGTATTTGCTGAGGTGCTCAGAGTTAGGAAATTTTACTCAGGATTTTGAAGGGATCAATGAGATGATTTTAATAGAACAACTCCTGGAGTCCATGTCTCCTGAGATAAAGACCTTTCTAGTAGAACATAAAAGAGAGAGGTTATAGGAAATAATAATCTATGCAGAAAATCATAAACTGGCTCATCCCATGTCTCTAGTAAATAAGAAGAAACAAGGAGAAAGTTTTCAACCAAACCAAAGCCCGACCAAGTTTGAACAAAAAGACAATACAACCAAGTACAAACCAAGATATGATAATAAAGACAAGAACCCACGAAGATCAGATAATAACCCTTCAAGGAAGGAAGGAAAGTGGTGTAAATCTTGCCAAATGAGTAACCACAATACTGCAAACTGCAGAAGGAACAACCCTCCTTATCATGCTGCATGTCTTACAACTGGGGGCAAGTGAAGGAAGGAACTGGCAGTTAGTCAGAATGGCCTCCATCATCCCCCTGTTTGTGAAGAAGTGACATGTAATGGCACTAAAATGCAGCGCTTATATGATTCAGGATTGGAATTTGACTCAGTCGTGAGTGCAACTCTAATGCACCCTGATCAGCTTACAACAGAAACAGTGGACATACAAGGGGCAATAAAGGGAACCGTCACCATGACACTTCCCATAGCAAGGATCAACGTGAAAACTCGCTATGTGGAAGGAGTGATAAAAGCAGCTGTGAGTGATAATCCTTTATACCCGCTGGTAATAGGATGTAAATATTACTTTTTGGTGACCCAATAAAACCTGTTGTCATGGCAGCAAGACATAACAGGTCAAGCACCAAAAAGGAGGAGGGAAATACAATAAACTTTCATCCTTTACAGATGAAAAAGGCTCAACCAGCAGACAGCACATTGAAGCCTTGTTTTGGCAAATTGCCAAAGGCCCATAACCCTCCAGAGAAAGGAGACTACTATATAGAAAATGGCCGACTCTACATACAAGCTGGAAAAGGACCTTAAGGGCATGGACAGCTGGTGGTGCCAAAATTCTACAGGGAGGAAATTATGGAACAAGAGCATGCTAGATCAGGCAGTGGTCACAGAGGAAAAGGGGCTACTGGTCAAAAGATAGCATTGTTATATTACTGACCAGGAATAATTGAAGACATAAGTTGGTATATGAAATCCTGTTCAGAATGTAACCAGGTAACCTCAATCAGAAGTGTAGACCAGTTACAGGACCTATGGAAGCCTTGTTGCGGACGTAGGCCCATTAAGAAAACACACCAGAGAAAACAACAGGCAGATGCAGTGATAAAGTGAAAACAAAATCACAAGTCTACTGTTACACCAGTAACCATGTCAACTCTCCGTATTGTACAGAGAGGGGACGAAAGACATCCCACCCCGAATAGATATTGTTCGGTACACCATGGCCTGGATCATCTGGAAAAAATTGGTTAGTCAGCAACCAGTATTAAAAAAGCTGCGGAAACCACCCAGAACCATAGAAGGTAGGAACCAGGGATGTACCAGACAATTGATGGATATAGGCCCCACTTCGGTATACTGCCCCTTACAATAGAAATAGGTTTTGGTCTGGCAACATTGTTGTTTGGCCGTCCCCATACACGGTCCACTGGAAGCATTGTTGCGAACATGGACTGAACAATAGCAAGTACAGTCTCTCAAGGAAGAGATTGACTATCTCTTGAAAGATAAATTATTTATAGTCTGAATCTCCCTACAGTCAAAAATATTGCTATTAAGTACATTCCTGGAAAGGAAAATGTGGAAGCAGACTTTTTAAGTCGACACCCAATTGCTGTGGAAGGAAAGAAAGGAGAGGTATAACTTCAGCGTGTGTTTACTATAATAAACTGTACACAGCACAATTTAAAAAAGATGGGGTATATGTAGCAAAGTGTGCAAAAACACGCTTAGTTAATGGACTGATAGAGCGAACAGAGAAATAATGAATTGTGACGATTTCGGCAAGAGCCTTGAAATGCAGGGAAACAAAACGACCACAGTGTAACTAAGCATTCTAAAAATAGTAGCTGTCACGCATGCGCACTCGGTTATGTTATCAGAGAGAAACCGGAATGCAAAATTCACAATGGCGAGCCAACGTGTCGAAAGTTAGGTACAGAATTTATTGTGAACTGAGATTATGTATCAGTGAAGTATAAAAAAGGTTATCGCTTATCACAGAAGGGATATGCAGGAATGGAAATCCGAAAGGAAAGTTGTAAGACGTATGTATATATTAAGATATTTGTAGTTTTATTTGACTTTCACATAACAGGTCTAACCTAGTGCTAGGCTAAATAAATTTGTAGTAAATACGTACATGCAATATCCGATTGTAAATTTAAGTATATAAAAAGGAAGTTTCCAATAGGGGAAGATAAAGGAAATATAAGACAACGTGCTGGATAAACTTGGTTGAGTGTGTATTGGAACGATTGATGGGACAGTTGCACATAATACCTAAAATGAAAGAGATTTTCAGTGCTGAAAAGAGACAAACCCTACCTGCTCCTTCAGACGCCCGCGCTCACAATATATAAAGCGAGAACGCTCAGTTCAAAATCACACACAACTAAAACTCAAGCCATAAGACAAGTAGAGTGCTGTCCATACTGCGTCAGTTGCCACTGCATGAAAGGCAGTGATTTTTCGAAGATTACAGTCTTAATAAGAGCTTGGAATCGATCCTAGATGGTTCTATAGTCAAATTTCAAAATTCCTGAAGTCAAGTGGACCTTCGATCCTGCTACCTAACCATAACAGGAGCCCAGAGGTTGAAGTGTTCCAGAGCTTTTTCCCCCCTGATTGCTGAGATTGGACTGAAGTGTGACTTTCAGACAAACCGTGTTATGTGTCAACCCATATCTGGACAAGTGCTGATTCAAAGTTGAGTTACCTAGTGACTATTCCGGTGGCAAATGTGAGACCTTCAACAGTGAGATGATGATAAATTAGGGAATAAAATAAAAGAGACAGACTAGTATAATTAATAACAGTGAGAGAACATTTTTAGGTATAAAGTAATTTAAAGATCCCATGGGGACTTTTGGTTTAAGTTTAAACTTCTAAATATATTATCAACTTGATGTAAATACATAACCATCTTCCAACACTCACCATTCATTACCTAATTAGATAGTTGTACATAATAAATTTTGAAATTGTACTTAAGTGACTTTTCAAAATTTAACTGTTTAAGTTGAGTTACTTTTTCTGATTTATTATAATATCACATGCGTTACTACAGCTAAGGTGGCAAAGTATATTTCTGAAGCCTTAAACTATTGTCTAGCTCAGAGTATTCGCAGCCGTGGCTCACTTGTGATACAAGTGCTCTTCTCTGACACTGGGACTTCATATATTCTGGAGAGAATTCTAATTCTTCTCTAAACACTATCTTCATACAAGAAAAACCTTAAGCTACACTGTGGGCTCGTCTGGGATATTCTTGTATATCCTGAGCCATATTATATGTATTTCAACTATCTCTAGTCTGTCTAGTGCCACACGTAATTTGTAAAGTAAATGTTTTTAATTAAATTCTAAAATTGAATTTTGTGTTTAGGAAAAGTACTATTTAGTTTTTAGGAAACTGTTGAAGCTCACATATTTACTTGGAATTTAATTTGTTCAATTTGTTAATTAAATTTAAATAAGATAACTTGGTAAAAGGTAAAACTAGATACCCTTTTACATATAGTCATGTCTGATTTGGTGAAGTTTCGATCTGCAATCATGCAGGAGGGAAAGGACGTAGGATTGACAGGTGATGTTCTTATCCAGTATGTCGCAACTGAAGTGGACAAATATTTTGATAGAGAGGACAAAAGATTTGAAGCTGAAAGAGAAGCCAAAAGATTGGAAGCTGAAAGAGAAGACAAAAGTTTGGAAGCTGAAAGAGAAGCCAAAAGATGGGAAGCGGAAAGAGAAGAAAAGAGACTAATTTTGGAAGCCGAAGCTGAAGAAAGGAGGTTGCAAAGAGCTCATGAGCTGAGTTTAAAATAACATGAACTCCAGGTAACGGCTAATAGAGATGGGAGCAGCTCATCTCACTCTGAAAATAGTTCCAGCCAAAGTACTTCAAATAGAGCCATGAACTTTCATTTGGACCCATTAATTGAAAAGGACGAAGGAATCTAAGATTTCTTTGACAGGTATGAGCGATTGGCTACTACATATGGCTTGGAAAAAGAGAAGTATAATTTGAAGATGTCACAAGGATTGAAAGGAGTAGCTTATAATGTGTTCTTAAAACTTCCAAGAGAAGATCAGAACAATTATGAAGCCTTAAAACAAGCATTGTTGGTTAGGTATGAACAAAATGCAGAAGCTTATAGAAAAAGATTTTGAACTGCTAAACTTCTAACAGGAGAGACATATCAGCAGTTTTCAGCAAGGTTAGAGATGTATTTGCTGAGGTGCTCAGAGTTAGGAAATTTTACTCAGGATTTTGAAGGGATCAATGAGATGATTTTAATAGAACAACTCCTGGAGTCCATGTCTCCTGAGATAAAGACCTTTCTAGTAGAACATAAAAGAGAGAGGTTATAGGAAATAATAATCTATGCAGAAAATCATAAACTGGCTCATCCCATGTCTCTAGTAAATAAGAAGAAACAAGGAGAAAGTTTTCAACCAAACCAAAGCCCGACCAAGTTTGAACAAAAAGACAATACAACTAAGTACAAACCAAGATATGATAATAAAGACAAGAACCCACGAAGATCAGATAATAACCCTTCAAGGAAGGAAGGAAAGTGGTGTAAATCTTGCCAAATGAGTAACCACAATACTGCAAACTGCAGAAGGAACAACCCTCCTTATCATGCTGCATGTCTAACAACGGGGGGCAAGTGAAGGAAGGAAATGGCAGTTAGTCAGAATGGCCTCCATCATCCCCCTGTTTGTGAAGAAGTGACATGTAATGGCACTAAAATGCAGCGCTTATATGATTCAGGATTGGAATTTGACTCAGTCGTGAGTGCAACTCTAATGCACCCTGATCAGCTTACAACAGAAACAGTGGACATACAAGGGGCAATAAAGGGAACCGTCACCATGACACTTCCCATAGCAAGGATCAACGTGAAAACTCGCTATGTGGAAGGAGTGATAAAAGCAGCTGTGAGTGATAATCCTTTATACCCGCTGGTAATAGGATGTAAATATTACTTTTTGGTGACCCAATAAAACCTGTTGTCATGGCAGCAAGACATAACAGGTCAAGCACCAAAAAGGAGGAGGGAAATACAATAAACTTTCATCCTTTACAGATGAAAAAGGCTCAACCAGCAGACAGCACATTAAAGCCTTGTTTTGGCAAATTGCCAAAGGCCCATAACCCTCCAGAGAAAGGAGACTACTATATAGAAAATGGCCGACTCTACATACAAGCTGGAAAAGGACCTTAAGGGCATGGACAGCTGGTGGTGCCAAAATTCTACAGGGAGGAAATTATGGAACAAGAGCATGCTAGATCAGGCAGTGGTCACAGAGGAAAAGGGGCTACTGGTCAAAAGATAGCATTGTTATATTACTGACCAGGAATAATTGAAGACATAAGTTGGTATATGAAATCCTGTTCAGAATGTAACCAGGTAACCTCAATCAGAAGTGTAGACCAGTTACAGGACCTATGGAAGCCTTGTTGCGGACGTAGGCCCATTAAGAAAACACACCAGAGAAAACAACAGGCAGATGCAGTGATAAAGTGAAAACAAAATCACAAGTCTACTGTTACACCAGTAACCATGTCAACTCTCCGTATTGTACAGAGAGGGGACGAAAGACATCCCACCCCGAATAGATATTGTTCGGTACACCATGGCCTGGATCATCTGGAAAAAATTGGTTAGTCAGCAACCAGTATTAAAAAAGCTGCGGAAACCACCCAGAACCATAGAAGGTAGGAACCAGGGATGTACCAGACAATTGATGGATATAGGCCCCACTTCGGTATACTGCCCCTTACAATAGAAATAGGTTTTGGTCTGGCAACATTGTTGTTTGGCCGTCCCCATACACGGTCCACTGGAAGCATTGTTGCGAACATGGACTGAACAATAGCAAGTACAGTCTCTCAAGGAAGAGATTGACTATCTCTTGAAAGATAAATTATTTATAGTCTGAATCTCCCTACAGTCAAAAATATTGCTATTAAGTACATTCCTGGAAAGGAAAATGTGGAAGCAGACTTTTTAAGTCGACACCCAATTGCTGTGGAAGGAAAGAAAGAGAGGTATAACTTCAGCGTGTGTTTACTATAATAAACTGTACACAGCACAATTTAAAAAAGATGGGGTATATGTAGCAAAGTGTGCAAAAACACGCTTAGTTAATGGACTGATAGAGCGAACAGAGAAATAATGAATTGTGACGATTTCGGCAAGAGCCTTGAAATGCAGGGAAACAAAACGACCACAGTGTAACTAAGCATTCTAAAAATAGTAGCTGTCACGCATGCGCACTCGGTTATGTTATCAGAGAGAAACCGGAATGCAAAATTCACAATGGCGAGCCAACGTGTCGAAAGTTAGGTACAGAATTTATTGTGAACTGAGATTATGTATCAGTGAAGTATAAAAAAGGTTATCGCTTATCACAGAAGGGATATGCAGGAATGGAAATCCGAAAGGAAAGTTGTAAGACGTATGTATATATTAAGATATTTGTAGTTTTATTTGACTTTCACATAACAGGTCTAACCTAGTGCTAGGCTAAATAAATTTGTAGTAAATACGTACATGCAATATCCGATTGTAAATTTAAGTATATAAAAAGGAAGTTTCCAATAGGGGAAGATAAAGGAAATATAAGACAACGTGCTGGATAAACTTGGTTGAGTGTGTATTGGAACGATTGATGGGACAGTTGCACATAATACCTAAAATGAAAGAGATTTTCAGTGCTGAAAAGAGACAAACCCTACCTGCTCCTTCAGACGCCCGCGCTCACAATATATAAAGCGAGAACGCTCAGTTCAAAATCACACACAACTAAAACTCAAGCCATAAGACAAGTAGAGTGCTGTCCATACTGCGTCAGTTGCCACTGCATGAAAGGCAGTGATTTTTCGAAGATTACAGTCTTAATAAGAGCTTGGAATCGATCCTAGAGGGTTCTATAGTCAAATTTCAAAATTCCTAAAGTCAAGTGGACCTTCGATCCTGCTACCTAACCATAACAGGAGCCCAGAGGTTGAAGTGTTCCAGAGCTTTTTCCCCCCTGATTGCTGAGATTGGACTGAAGTGTGACTTTCAGACAAACCGTGTTATGTGTCAACCCATATCTGGACAAGTGCTGATTCAAAGTTGAGTTACCTAGTGACTATTCCGGTGGCAAATGTGAGACCTTCAACAGTGAGATGATGATAAATTAGGGAATAAAATAAAAGAGACAGACTAGTATAATTAATAACAGTGAGAGAACATTTTTAGGTATAAAGTAATTTAAAGATCCCATGGGGACTTTTGGTTTAAGTTTAAACTTCTAAATATATTATCAACTTGATGTAAATACATAACCATCTTCCAACACTCACCATTCATTACCTAATTAGATAGTTGTACATAATAAATTTTGAAATTGTACTCAAGTGACTTTTCAAATTTTTAACTCTTTAAGTTGAGTTACTTTTTCTGATTTATTATAATATCACATGCGTTACTACAGCTAAGGTGGCAAAGTATATTTCTGAAGCCTTAAACTATTGTCTAGCTCAGAGTATTCGCAGCCGTGGCTCACTTGTGATACAAGTGCTCTTCTCTGACACTGGTACTTCATACTATCTGGAGAGAATTCTAATTCTTCTCTAAACACTATCTTCATACAAGAAAAACCTTACGCTACATCACCAAACGAAAGAAAGCAGTCACATCTATCCTATCTATCACCACCATCATACGAGAGAATGTATTCACATCTCTCCTATCTATCACCATCATCATACGACGGAAAGTATTCATATTTCTCCTATCTATCACCATTATCATACGAGAGAAAGTATTCATATCTCTCGCAACTATGACCATTATCATACGAGGGAAAGTATTCATATCTCTCCTATCACCACCATCATACGAGGGAAAGTATTCATATCTCTCCTATCTATCACCATTATCATACGAGAGAAAGTATTTATATTTCTCCTGTCTATCACCAGCATCATACGAGGAAAAGTTTTCGTATCTCTCCTATCATCATCATCATACGAAAGAAAGTATTCATATTGTTACCGTCTCAGTGTTTCCTATTTAATTGTAGAACTGGGCACGGTACCAAATAGGGGTGTTATGTGGCCAAGGGTAGCTTTCTTACTAGTACCGGCACGGCACTAGATAGTGTTCTATGTTTTTTCAATGTGAGTTTGTTTAACTGGCCATTCGCCAGAGGTGTTTCTTAGCTCACTTAGGTATAGTGGACCAGGTTCGTATTGATTTTATCTCTTTAAAGTCCTCTTAATTGCTGATGTTGTTTGGTTTGTTAACAGTCGTGTAACTAAGACAGAAATGGAACATGTTCTTTACAACGTTCAACTGTGTTGAAATCATCAACAGCTGGTATTTGTCAAAGATTCGTTTATGGTTTTTAACAATGCAACAAGTCAAATTTCAAATGTATATACAAATGCTATTCATCAGTTTGTGCAGACATGCATGCCGGCGGCATTTACATTCATAATCATGCAATGAGTAATTGCTGGTTCAAAGTTCATTGTTCCACCTTTTATTTTATCTCCTATATATTTTTCTTCTGTGATCCTGTACCAGGGGTTAGCACTTCTTATGCTACTGGGTTTCTTTTAACTTTATCTATCTCTCCATATTTTCTTTGGTCCGTGGGGAGATGTATCACGTTTCCACTTTTCTTCAATCTAGTGCATGTCGTCGTTCACAGATATGGTCTAACCAAATATCTTGGCAAATCAAAAGCATGGAAATTGGTTCATACTTATAACAGGTCTGAAACACAATAATCATATAACCACATGATGATCCAGAATACAATACTGAATAAACTTTTACACTATTTGTTGAGTTCTCGAACAAATATATATTGAACCGAAAGGGGCACAGCTTTCTACATCGCGGTTCAAATCAAGACTGCTCAATTTTTGGCGTCCGTTCTAGATGGGGAAAAAGCTTCTGAGCTCCCTGATTGGGTAAAAGAAATCACGTGACTAATTTGACACGTAAACGCGATTCTTAGCCTAATTAAAGTTTATGCCACTGAATTACTTTATAATCTGTTTCTAGGAAAGTAGAAATTTATATGCTAATTTGGGTTTTATTTTTCTTTGGTTAGAAAATAGCCTGTTTCTAAAGAAACAACGATGTACACGGCTACATATAGATCCCGGGGCCCTGCAAATGTATCCCATAGGGAGACATTTGAGTACTACCAAATCTTAAAAAAAATATCCCAAAAATTTCCTAAGTTCAAAAAATTTACAGAAAAATTTAAAGTTCAAAAAAATTTTCTAAGTCCAAAAATATTTCCGAAAAATTTAAACTAATTCCTAAACCTGAGTTCCTATATGTATATATGGGACTGTCTTCCTTAAATGGGCCTTATTAATGGACATCATCTCACAAAAATGCAAACTATCTTTCATATCAATACATATTTCAACAAAATTTACCAATTGGCAACACTAGCCAAACAAATTTTCAAAACATCCATAAGGTCATCACTCAAAAAATGTGACGAGTGGCAACATTGGGAAACAACACAAATTCCATTTGTCATAATACAATTTCATTTCGTTCAAAAATATAGTTGACTACATTCTCGTAGATATGGTGGGGGGGGGGGGGGGGGGGGGGGTTTATCTCTTCTCTGTTCCTGTTATTGGCTCCATATTATAAGTCTGCAAGTACTTAAAAAAAAAAATTTTCTTCCTGGCGTACTTATTTATTTTAGTTTCCAAGTACTGTGCAATATTCCAAGAAATGGCCAAAATCTCCAAATCTTTGTGGTAATGGTAATCCACTTTCATAAAATAGCTAATGTTCTCATGGGTACTCATCATTATCTTTTTTTTTCCAGTGAATGAGCTACTTGCTCATTATTACATGTGGAAAACATCTCTAGACATAATGTGTATATATTTTCAAACGATAATATAACAAGCATCATTTTTATATGCAATCATTTTTTACACAATCCAAATACTCAAAACCTCATGGCCAATCCTTATTAATTTGTATCTGAATTTTCTTCCTGTAGTAAATATTCTCCAAGTGATTCTAGTATGGGTGTGTTTCAAGTGTCCATCACTGTAGAAAATGTTCTATATGTTATTTTTTTTCCAAAATGCACTGTTTTTCTCCAAAATATGTGAGTTATACGTTTGGTGGTGATCCTGCCCATAAGTCAGTTATTTCTAATCCTTCCTTCTTTTCTGTCAACACAGTATTTTTCCTGTGAACCCTTTCCTGGAAATATATTTTTTTTCAAAGATCTTCTTTGACTTACAATTCATCAATTTTCAAACATCAAATTATTCGCAACCAACATACGAATATGTTACTATCATATTATGAAATACAAGGGAAAAGGAAAATATAGTTTCAAATTTTCAATTCTACATTGGTTCCGTATTACTTTATTTTCTCTGTTAAGACAACTGCTTGTACTCTTGACAAGATGTATCCATGTTGTCACTCTCAAAGCATCCGTGTAGACAGTCTACAATTGTCTCTTTTTTTCATAACTCCAATTTATCATTTATGGTGCTCCAATATCATTGAATCTCTTCTAGTCTTCCTGTTATCTTGAGAATTCATCCTTAGTAACTCCCTATGTACCTTATCTAGCAATACATTTATCAAAAACACATCAAACAATTATTTATGGAACAATCAACTGAGATGTCAGAACTTTTTGACAATATGAGATGAAAAA
The DNA here is from genome assembly GCA_024509875.1 of Oreohelix idahoensis. Classification (NCBI taxonomy): domain Eukaryota; kingdom Metazoa; phylum Mollusca; class Gastropoda; order Stylommatophora; family Oreohelicidae; genus Oreohelix; species Oreohelix idahoensis. The sequence goes on along the minus strand of JAMPIV010013052.1, from coordinate 193,959 downwards.
ATTGTGTACATTATGTGCAGGATTGTCAACACCAGCTCTGCCTTCGCAGGTCGAAGGTTTGTCAGAACCGTGCGGTGTTTATAACATCTGGTGAATACAGCCAGATGGGCAGTCTAAGGTCCTCACCTTCAAACTTTTCTTGTTATTTATTATGTATTGTGGGGTATGTATATCATGTTATTCCTAAATCAGCGACATGTAATTCCAATCCAGGTATTCTTTATTTTTTTTATATATATCCACCGTGTATATCTGTGATACGTCCGTCCTTGGGATAACATTATTCAGCCTCTGTATCATAAAGGCGATCAGACCTGTCTGTCAAAATTCATCAGTCATATATGACCCTCCGGTATATTTTGTTATTTAGTAAGTCTATTGAAAGATCATAGTATTACCAGTATTGTGAAATTGGTTAATCAGAATCTAGTAATAAGCAATTGTTATACATCTTTACAACAATATTCATATAACAAACATTGGGCAAAAAATCCTCGTATATGGGTGTATTGTTTGTCCATTATTTTCTGGGTGCATCAGCATTCAATCTTTTTTTTCCATTTAATCTCCATTGTGTCCTTGACACCTTTGGTTCCATAGGATTATCATAATTCATTTTTGTCTTTTGTCCAATGATAATCCATACATTTATGGTTCTCATATGCAGCAATCATTTTCTTCCGATTTGTTCTACGTTCGTAGAATCCAGAAAATTTCAATTATTTTCTCTGTTATTTCGTAACAACCTAAAATTATTCATTATCGCATTCCAATGTGGGCATTAGTGCATAAACCGCACAACAAAACATTAGTTGTGTCAACATAAAGTTTCACCATAATAGAAAATGGCATCTTCATCATCACTAAACAGTTGCTTCTTCCTCTCATGTGCCATCAGTGGTATCATCCGGTAATGGGGTGTTCAAATCTGGGGTCAGCATACATAAATGCTATAGAAGGGTATTTCATTTGCTAAGTCAGCATGTGCAAATGCTATTTTTAACATGGGGCAAAGGCAGCATCAACAAATAGTTGCAATCTGGGGTCAGCATATACAAATGCTCTCAAAGGATATTTCCATTTGCAAAAATCAGCATGCGCAAATGTCAGTGTGGTTATCTGTCAGAGGCAGTATCAACAATAACTAGTTGCTCACTCTGATGTGGTGATTTATTTTTTTTTATTTTCTTTTCTTTTATGTCAGCTGCTAACATCAGGGCAGTCAAGGTTATACGATATTGGCTTATTATCATATTATTTATCATGTGTGAAACAATTGTGTAATAAACTGTCAATCAGTATCATTTAGATATGTGAGGGTAGCATATAAACATATAACACATCCTATAAAAACATTCAAAATGTGTTCTCTTTTTATTTTTTATTTTATGTCTTGTCTCTTTTCATTTTTTTCTTTTATGTCTTTTCTCTTTTCATTATTCAATTTCATTTCTTTTTCTTTTCTGTTTGATTTCTTTTCTTTGCATTTTCTGTTTTGTTCATCTTTTCTGGTTTGCAAATTTTTTTCTTTTCAATATAGGCTATCAAAATTTCAATTCTTTTCTGTCAATGTATCACAATTACAGGAGAATGATAATAATCAGTTTACTAAACACTAGAGATACTACCAATTCTAAACAATAGGGCTGCAAGCAATAGTTAAGGTCAGAAAAGAATTAACATAGTAGTGGCTGCTGTCAATAAGGAGTGAGGAGAGGGTACTGTAAGTTCTTGATAGATAGGGGAAAATTTAAGATCTCCTGATTACAACATTATTGTAGTTCGAAGGGATGGAAAATAATTTGGATAGAAAAGCTCATAAGTCTAGAATGTCGTCTCAAAATAGTGGAAAGGAAAATAGTAGGTTAAGGAGGTGTGATAGTGGAGTGAGGACAATCTTACAATAGTGAGTTAAAGGTTGGATATACAATTTCTTGTGCAAAGTGTAATAATTTTAAACAAATTTCGTATACATGCTAAAATAAATAAACCTGTGGAGAAAATAGGATAGCATGTAATAATAATTACAGATGTCATAGTGGAGTCAGTGTGATGGATCGAAGTGATATGATAGGAAACTCTTTACAGAGCGATACAACAGGAAGCAATCTGATCATCAGAAGGAGTCCCCCCATCCGACAAGTGTTTCGGCCCGATTACTCCATTTACACTCTAAGGGGGCGGGCCCACTTGGGTCATGACTCCCAAGCGTCTCAGCTTCCTGTTGTCTTGTATCGAAAATGAACCCATTTCACTTATGGTAGCAACTTCTAAATCCACAACGCCAGCCGTGGGGGAATTTGTGAAAGTAACAAAGAGAAGACAAATTATTCTGTTCGTTCCGTCGCCCTTCACAACTAAGGACACACACTGAGACACTAGCGCGCAGCCAACGAGCCTTAGCCCCTGCGCGCCGCAAGCCACTGAAATTCTGTACCTGACACACTCCCTATAGTATACATAGCCTGTTGCCCCAGAGTCGCAGCCCTTTCACTAGTACACTAAAAAAAACTCAGCGTTGTGGACTTAGAAAAATTTTGGTGTTTTCTGTACCGCAGCGTTTATTGTCACGATTTCCATTGCCCATTGCGGTTGTTCCACAGCCAGCCTGATGCCTTTTCGGCAGTCTCACTAAGCCTCTTCAGTGCCCTTGTTCTAGACTGTCCCTTCAGCCCCAACAGTTTCAATAAATCATACACTGATGCAGCCACAAGCCCTCTTGCGCCCACTTCAACCGCCATGAAACTTGCACTGAAGTAAAAAGAGCCAAACTGCAACAGATAGAAAATCCATAGCGACAGAATACATAGAGACACATTATCCACGCAACACCTGGATCCATGCATACACAGATGGATCAGCAACAAATGCAACAGAAAATGGAGGTGGGGGTGTCTTTCTGAACTTAAGCACTGGTGCAGACAAAAGGCTGTCAGTGACGACAGGACGATTCTCCAGCAACTTCAGAGCAGAGGCAGAGGCCTTGAAAACTGCAGCAGAGGTTATATTGACAGAAGAAAGGTCAGAGAGACAAGCTGCTTTCTTTACTGATGCACAGTCAGTAATTGCATCGTTGAAAAGCCAAAATAATACAGACCTGGATGATCTCAGAGTAGTGCTCCATAAACTTTGTCAACGATTCAAAGAAATTGTGATCCAATGGATCCCATCTCATTGTAACATCGCCGGCAATGAAGAGGCTGACAGAATGGCAAAAGAAGGTTCACATCTACCTCAGCCTGATGCAAGCATAACTTTTGAGGAGGCAAAGAGTTTTATCAGAATCAGTTACAGAAACAAATGGAATGTAGAACATCCAGGGCACACACAGAATGATGCTTACATTTCAGCTCCACAGAAGAGAACAAGTGGTAATCTTCAGACTCCGCACTGGCCACAACAGATTGAGATACCATCTATTCAACAAGCTAAAGATAGGAACTACTGATCAGTGTAACTGTGGCACTGATAAAATGACTGCTGAACATCTGCTTCAAAGTTGCCCCTTATATGTGGTACAGAGAAAGTGCATATGGCCGACGCCAGCTCCTTTCGTGGAAAAGCTTTACGGGGATTCAAATAGCCTCAAACTGACTACTGCTTTCTTTGAGAACATTCAAGTGGACGTCTGAGAGTGTACGAAGAAGAAGAAGAAGAAGAAGAAGATCCGCGGCCAGATCGCTATACTTGGCCGCTTTGAATGAATGTAGCTCGTCTAATCTGGATTCAAATGGCACGGTCAGTTCAATCAGTATGACCTGAAGCGTTGCTGAAGAATGAAGCACTATATCCGGCCGTCTCCGCGATTTTCTGATACTCTCTGGATATGCCCCCGTCCAGGTAGGTCTACCGCCATCTCCCAGTCGTTTGCACAGTCAAGAAGAGATGGTAAACTGCTACTAGGTTTACTCGGTTTGGGGTGTGCTGACTTTCCTGCCCTCAGAAAGTATGTGTTTGCGGTGTCTGGCCGGACTTTGCTATTCGCTTTCATTCTTGCCTGATCTATTGTCGCAGCAAGCTCATTTAGCACTTTGTTATAGCGCCAAGTGTATTGCCCTTGCCCTAATGCCACCTTACACGCTGAGAGCACGTGTTCAAGTGTCTGCCTCCCCTGGCACAGGGGGGACTGCTCATCATCCGACTTTCCCCATTTCACAAGGTTGGTGGCCGACGGCAGCAGGTTATACATTGATCTAACCACGAAGCTGAGCCTAAGAGGTGCCATATGCCATATATCATTCCATGTCAAGGACCTCTGCAGGGCTCCTTCCCATGTAGTCCATTGGCCTTGTTGGACCTCTTTAGGGCTCCTTCCCATGTAGTCCATTGGCCTTGTTGGACATGCTGCACTGCTTTTTGCAACCTCTTATCATTCTCAGCTCCTCGTATCTCCTGAACTACCATGTCTCTGCGCTCCCTGCTTGATGCCTTGGACCACCAGTGGATGTCACCATGCCCAAATCCCCATCTATTCGTTTGTGTGTATCCGATTACCTCTCTCAGTTTTAGTGACTCTTCAGCAGCATCAACAGCTTCTTCCACTCTCCACTTCCTTCCCGTTTTCAGTGTGGGCTGAACGGACTTAACCACGTCATCAGCTGACTAGCGTAGCATCATTGCAAGCCTTGCTTTTCCAACTTTGTACTCTTCAACAACTGACTTGAAGGGAAGCAGAAATTTTGACTTTTTGCAGTACAGTGCTACATCTGACAGACCTGGTGGTACCCCTAGCCATTTTCTCATGAACTTGTTGACCTTCTGCTCTACAGCTTCCACTGTACTTGTGCTTATTTCATATATAAGCAGTGGCCACAGCAACTTCGGTATCAACATGAACTGGAGGCACCACAGTTTGAACTTTCCCAGGAGTCTGCTTTGGTCTATGATCTGTAGTCCTCTGTCTGCCATTTCTATTGTCTGTTGCACTGCCTTCGAGTCTTTTAAAGAGGCATCGTACACCCTGCCAAGACTTTTAACAGGTTCCTCAATGACAGTAGGGATTCTTTGGCTGGAAACCGTGAATATGACCTCTGCTATCTTCCCTTTCCTGACTGATAGGCTTCTCGACTTCTTGGGTTTGAAGCTCATTCTGCACCAGCTGACTAGTTCATCTTGGCGTGCTTACATCCTCCGGGCCTGATGCTCATCTGATGTCAGAATTGTTGTGTCATCCATGAATGCTTTGAGCGGTGGCATGTGACACATTCCACCGAGCTTTGGGCCTATAGCCATTCCTTCAGCCGCATTGAGGATTAACTGCATAGCCATGACGAATAGTATCGGAGAGATGGTACATCTCATCGCAATTCCAACTTCAAGGCCAATCCACTTCGTTGTGTACTCTATGGTTGAAAATCTGACAGAAAACCCTGCGAAATACAGCTTCAGCATTGCTGCAATCTCTTGTGGGACATGATACATTTCTAGGGCCTGCAACAACATCTGGTGTGGAACGGAACCATAAGCATTTGCTAGATCCAACCAGGTTACATGGAGGTTTGTTCTGTCAGACTTTGCCTTTTGGATTGCTTCCCAGATCATTGCGGCATGCTCTAGACATCCTGGTGTACCTGGGATACCTCCTTTCTGAATGGTAGTGTCAATGTACCCATTTGCCAGGAGGTATGTAATGAGTCTTTTCGCCATTACTGAGAAGAATATCTTCCCTTCCACATTGAGTAGTGAGATTGGCCTGAACTGACTGATGTCTGTGGAATTTTGTTCCTTCGGGATGTAGACTCCGTTTGCCTTTCTCCATTCCTTGCTTACGAGTTGGGTTTTCCACGCATTCTTCAGTAAACGGAGCAGTCGTTTGAGAACCTCAGAGCATCTTTTATACACCACATATGGAACAACTTTAGGACCTGGAGCTGACTTGCACCGAGCTTTCTGGACAATGCTTTCTACCTCTTGCACCGTTGGGGGCTTGGTGTTAAATTCAGCTCCTGGCTTACCCGGCCATTTAAGGCCTGCCATGCTGCTGAGCAGCTCATCTTTGCGACCATCTGAATATGTCATTCTAAGGTGTTCTTCCAGGTCTTCTTTCCTGATGTCTATCGTACCCGACCGTGGCTGCTCAAACAGTTCTTTGGCAAACTTGAAGGGCTCCCTAAAGAATCTTTCCCTATCCCTTCGAGTCTTCCTTCTCTTCCTGCACAACCTTTCCGCTCTACAAAGGGCATTATGTTGGCCTTTCATGTGCTCCCAAACTTGCCGTAACCCTTCCTTCTCTGTGGCAACTGCGTTCTTGAACAGTTTTCGGGCATGCTTCTTCTGTTTCCTGATTTCTTCTATTTTAATTTGTCTTCTACTTTTCCGTGGTCGGTTACTTTTGCCTTGCCTCCCTTACTCCGAACACTTTGCGACAGTGCAGATATATTATGTCGCCGAAGATTTTCAGCCTCTTCTCCAAAGTTAGCTGCTTCAGGCTGTTATCCAACTCTTTTGCCAAGGCTTCGTCCAGCTGTTCCCAAAGCTCTTTTGCACTGGCAGGTGGAAACTTTATTGCATCTCTCTTCCCGTCCAAGAAGTGTGTGAGATCATCATCTGGCAGATCAACTTGAATGTACTCAGCACTGTGGATTGACTCCTTGCTGCGTTCTTCTAACGTCTTATCCGTCGAGACAGAGCGCTGTTGATCTCCCCCTGATGACCTCCCACACCGCTTTTTCGTTCTGTGGATTTTCATTCCTCTCTGAGTAGAGAATTCCCTACCACAGGCACATGGAAATTCCAGCCGTTGTTCAGAGCTCGAAGTCCGAGTAATGGGTCTGGTCGCTTCCATTGAGGCACCTGTGGATTCATCATCCTCCCCCCCCCCCCCTTTAGGTGAATCCTGGGGGCATCTATCGTTTTTGAGTCCTGTAGCAATTAATACAGCTTACGGGGTAAGATAGATAATAGATACGTTAAGATAATTGGGAACAAAGATATTAGTATCTGGTAGGAAGAAAATTACTCGTGCAAGGTGCCTGCATGAATGTGCGCTAAGATGCACGGAAAATGAATCACTGGGCTCTGGAGCTGTAAGGACAAGAAGTCTAGTGAATGAAGCGTGGAATATGATCAGTTACAAAAGTGTAGATCAATGTTACAACAGAATCAGTGGTACACATGTGCTATAAGTGAGGTTGTGTAAGTTAACATTCTAAACATCAAAAAAACTGTCTGTGACTATTAGGTGTGTCTGTAAACAAGTAACATTGTATCTTTTGTGTCATTTTTATTTCACAAAACCATAAAATGTCTAATTAGAATCATCTGTGGGCTGTTCTTGAGGCACTCTGGTGATTAATAAGATTATGTCCGGGGAACAACTTGTTGGGTTTGGCTTTGACATCTCATTCTGCACCTAGTTCATCTGGTTTGGGATCGTTATTGTGAACTCAGCCTGAAAAGAAAGTACATGAGATAGTTAGAACATTAATTTCACTTTTGCGTAGACCGTGCATGGAATGGCATGCACATGAAGACACTTGGGCGTGTTTCAGAACAGCTTCGCTAGTTCCTTCAGTTTCTCTGCCATCTCTAACCTTGCAATGTCCCGACTGGTTAAGCGAGCATCATATTGAACAACCGTGGGTGCAATAGGTTAAATGATATTGACTGTTCGTTGGTGCGCCGAGGACATCAACGAAGGCGGTGATGATTTCACGGTGGATTGGGGATATGCGGCAAGTACATCTTTTGGTTTGGAAGTAGGTGTATGTTTCGCCTTGATTTTTTCCTGACCTGGTTCTGCAGTACGTTGACAGTGTTTACAGTGGGCACAGTAATTTGCACACTGTTGCTTTTGACAGGATGGTGGTAAGCTGAAGAAAATGGTACCGACTGTGATGTGGCCTGGGGATGTGTGGCTAGTACCTCTCTTCTTAGTTTCGAAACATGCCTACGTTTCTTCAAAATTTTTCGTCTGATATGGTTCTGCGGCATGCGAGGAATCTTGGTGACAGGAGGTGAGTCATCAGATTCTGTTTTATAGGCGCGTTTGACACTGGAGCTGACTGGTACAAATAAGGTGCTATCGGCATCACTAGTTTCAATAGTACTGGCTGTGTCTGGTGAATCAATGTCTGTTTCTCGTTCATATACTTCCACCATTTCTCTGTCATTTGGTTCGTTGGGGTCTGACAAAACTGCACTGGGGTTAACACTGTTTTCTCTCATTTCTTGTTCTGTTTCGTCTCCATAAAGATTGGTGGTATATGGTTCAACAAACTACTTGGGGATAGTTTCTTCAGGATCTGATTGTTCAGAACGACCAACCTTGTTCTTTTGGTATAGCAGTGTTTGGTTGTCACTAGTATTCCAACTGGAGCTGCCTGAACTGGGAGTGTGGTACGTATTGACTGACGAATGCTCACTGCGGGAGTACGTTTGAGTGTGGATAAACGTTGACTTGGTATTGTCATCTCTTGAAGTTTGAGGCATGATTTCTTCATACCTAATACGCAGGTCTCTGTCTTGGAGTCGATTACGCAATTCTGACAGTGGGATATCTTCCTCGCTTTCGGACGAGTCTCTTTGCTGTCTTGCTCGATGTATTGCGTCAGTGGGTGGTCTGGGTACGTGGTCATACTGGTAGAATTCAGAGTCTGTCGTCTCTGACTCTGATAAGTCCGTCGACTCTGTACTGGATGGATTATAATGTAGGGTGGCTTTTCTGACTGGTCTGGTAGTTGTAGTCAGAGGTGTAATGGGTCTGTGATTATCGATCCTGAGTTGTTTTGTATGAGCTTTTGTTCTATGGTTTTTCTCTTCATTCCGAAGGTGGTCTTTACGTGCGTCGTATGCTCTGTAATTTTGTATATATCTAGGGCGAATGGTTGTAAATTTTGAGCTGCGTCCATGTTTGACATATATGTAGCTGGCGATCCTTTTAGAACAAATGGCATTAGCTTGGCTACCGATTTAACATGTTGATTTCTGTTTTTGTAACATGGTTTGCACCAAAATGGTGTGCAAGTGTGGTGAAGCTAGGTAGCTTTCCCAAGCAATTATTTCTATCTGGTAGGAAATGACTTTTGTGATTGTGTTCAGGGCACGGTTGTCGCAGCAAAAGACTGGAACCATCTTCTCGTACTATCACTATGGGGGAGGACCATTGGGATCGGGATCTTTCGATGATTCCTGTCTGTAGCATTTCATTTATAGACCTTTCCACCAGTTCTCTGTTTTTCAAATTCGTATGGTAGGGTTTGAGATGTATTGGCTCCTCTGTTGTGGTTTGTATGTCCATTGTGACAGTGTTTGTTCCATGTCGTTGAGTGCGAATACGTCCTGGTGTTTTTCCACAAACGTTTTCAATCGTGGTCTATTTTCTTCTCTGGTGTTCAGGGTTGCTAGTAACTGGGATACCCTCTCTCTGTATTTATGGTCTGCTATGATATCTCTGGTCTGTCTTGATGCCTCCGTTTCTTTCCCGTAATATTGGGGCATTTTTTGCATCTTGTGAAAATATCTGCTCCTGGTATGTGGCTTTCTTTTAAGTATTTCTTTGCGGTTCGTTGGGCTGTGCTTGGTATTGTCTCTTCTGCCATCTGCTGTGTGCATTTTCATTTGTCACTGCATTTACTGTATATTCATTTCTTATTTTATTTCTGGGGTAGTCGTTATTGTGCCGTTTTTTCTGATTATTTCTGCCGTAACTGCGCCTATCCGCGTGCGTTACTGTGTGTCTTTCTCTTGTGCTATAGTGCTGTCTCTTTTCTGTGGGTGCAGTTTCTTTCTTCTTTCTGCTTTCAACCTTGCTGCTATAGTATCCTCCTGTGGTGGAGTCATATAAGAATTCTTCCTTTTCCTCGGGACATTCAATTGGTTTTGGGACTGCATCATATCCGCCTGTTTTTGCATTATATTGATACTCCATGGGGCATGTATCTCTGTCCTGTAGCTTCGGATATCCTCCTGGCAGGACAATTTCTGTTTCTCTGTGATATACAGCACTTCATCTTTTCTCTTGGTGTGTTGGGGCGCAAAAATGAGTGATTATATTCATTTTCATACCGTGGCCTTACTCTTCTTATATATGGACTGGTTCGTTTCTGCCTTCCGGAACTGTGGTTGATATTTCTGTCTATTTTTCTATAGGAACGATAGCTGTTTACTTGTTGTGTGCCATGGTTATTTGTACTGCGATTTCGTGCACTATGTCCAGTGAGAGTGGTTGAGACAATTTGTGAATGGTCTCTATTGGTTGTAGTTTGTCTTAACGTTGACTTATCCACTTGTGCTACAATTGTGCCTCTATTTATAGTGGTAGTTTTTCCTGACATATTCAATATCATGATAGGGAAATCTCTGGACTTCGAGACTTCAGCGATTCCCTCTGTAATTTGCAACAATGGGTCATCGATAATATTTTCTTCTGCTAGGGGCTGTATTTGAATTGATTGCCCTGGTGTGATGTACTCAGAATTTTTTACTCTGCCTTATGCTATAACTAGGGAGTTTATGGCTACCGTTATGGGAGCTGTGAGCCTTACCAAGGAAGCGATGTGGATATCGTCCTGGAGATCAATGTAAATATTGTTGACTTTAATTTTCTGGAAGTCATAGTATATTCGAACTTTGTGTTTGTTAAAGAAATCTCTCCCTAGGATAAGGTTTCTAGACATGCCTTTTGTAATAACAAATGGTGTTCAAAATGTGTTTCACCTAAGGAAAATTTTACCCATGATGTCCCAACTGATTTTAGTCTTTGTCCTGTGACTGAAGCTAGGTGTGTTTTGGACGGTTGGAATCGTACCAAATGTTGAATCTTCTTGAACAGCTGGAACATAATAAGGCTGATGGATGCTCCTGTATCTACCAGTGCTCGATACTGTTGGCCCTGTATAGACATGATGCAGGAACTGGGGTCCGGATGTATTTTGGTTCCATCATTCAGCATTTCTTCATAATGTATTATTCTGGATGGGTTCACTTGACAATTTCTGTTCTGTGTTGTTTCTTTTGTTTTGGACCATTTTCTATGATAGTTACCCTCACTAACGGTCCTGTTTAGTGAGTGGCACGTCCGTTTCCCTTACGCATGAGGGGTTGAGGTGTGCCTCTGGTGTATCGGTGTCTGGTATAATCACGTCGGGGTGGTGTGGGTTGTTGTGGTTGGTAACCGACCTCTCTTCTGAATGGTGCATTATTGTAATTTGCTCTGCAGGACTTGTAACCATGTCCGAACTTACCGCATGTAAAGCATTCATTTGGATTGACATTATTAACGTCATTTGGCCTCTGTGTGGGGGGTCTGTAGTTGCGGGGCCTATCATCCTGTTGTCGTGGGCGAGTCCATTGCCTCCTGGCATGGTCAACCTCCATAGGTTCATGCTCAGTATAGTCCCTATGGTCTAGTCGGGGTTCCCTACCTATTCCTTGTTGGAACCTTCGGCGAACATTTTCGTCCTGTATTGCTGCTTGGATTGTTTCAGCAATTGTCTTCGTGTCTTTCCTAAAGAGATGCATTCTGATATTGTCTGCTCTAAGGCCATCAACAAATGTCCCCACCAGCTGTATTTCCACATCAGGTGTGGTAGGTATTTCCCCACAAAACGCTTCTTCTGCCATATTGAGGAATCTATCTCCAAAAAGCTGTACCGATTCATCTCTTTCCTGTTTCATGCTTCTAAGGACTGACCAAGCGTGCATTTTGTCTATGATTTCTCCATACCTATGGGTTAGCTCTTTTCTAAGGGACACGTAGGTCTCTGTGGGGTACTGCTGGAACCTCCTTCTTAAAAAATCAGTCACTAATGAATCGGAGCTTAACAGAGCGATTTTCTTTTTCTCGTCATCAGTTATTGCCTCTGCTATTGACGCAAATTTTTCCATGTCGGCCAACCATCTTCTGAATCTTTTCTTGTCTCCATCAAACGGTTGGACTATGGATCTGACTTGGGTGAATTTTGCGTAGTTGTCAGCCTTCTGTAAGTTTTCAGTGATGTGCTGTAGCGCTACCATTGTGGGTCCTTCCATATTCTGATTGTCTTGGGGCTGTAGTGGTTGTACATGTGCGGATTGGTTTTGCGGTTGCTGCTGTTGTACTCCTAGTTGTTGGAAATTTTCCAATTATTGCTCCATCGTCTTTTATTGCTCTTGACAAGAGGACTAGTCACGGGCACCAAATAATGGATTATGTTACCGTCCCAGTGTTTCCTATTTACTTGTAGAACTGGGCACGGTACCAAATAGGAGTGTTATGTGGCCGGGGGTAGGTTTCTTACTAGTACCGGCACGGCACTAGATAGTGTTCTATGTTTTTTCAATGTGGGTTTGTTTAACTGGCCATTCGCCAGAGGTGTTTCTTAGCTCACTTAGGTATAGTGGACCAGGTTCGTATTGATTTTATCTCTTTAAAGTCCTCTTAATTGCTGATGTTGTTTGGTTTGTTAAGAGTCTTGTAACTAAGACAGAAATGGAACATGTTCTTTACAATGTTCAACTGTGTTGAAATCATCAACAGCTGATATTTGTCAAAGATTCGTTTATTGCTTTTAACAATGCAACAAGTCAAATTTCAAATGTATATACAAATGCTATTCATCAGTTTGTGCAGACATGCATGCCGGCGGCATTTATATTCATAATCATGCAATGAGTAATTGCTGGTTCAAAGTTTATTGTTAGACCTTTTATTTTATCCCTTATATATTTTTCTTCTGTGATCCTGTACCAGGGGTTAGCACTTCTTATGCTACTGGGTTTCTTTTAACTTTATCTATCTCTCCATATTTTCTTTGGTCCGTGGGGAGATGTATCACGTTTCCACTTTTCTTCAATCTAGTGCATGTCGTCGTTCACAGACATGGTCTAACCAAATACCTTGGCAAATCAAAAGCATGGAAATTGGTTCATACTTACAACAGGTCTGAAACACAATAATCATATAACCACATGATGATCCAGAATACAATACTGAATAAACTTTTACACTATTTGTTGAGTTCTCGAACAAATATATATTGAACCGAAAGGGGCACAGCTTTCTACATCGCGGTTCAAATCAAGACTGCTCAATTTTTGCCGTCCGTTCTAGATGGGGAAAAGCTTCTGAGCTCCCTGATTGGGTAAAAGAAATCACTTAACTAATTTGACACGTAAACGCGACTCTTAGCCTAATTAAAATTTATGCCACTGAATTACTTTATAATCTGTTTCTAGGAAAGTAGAAATTTATATGCTAATTTGGGTTTTAATTTTCTTTGGTTAGAAAATAGCCTGTTTCTAAAGAAACAACGATGTACACGGCTACCGAAAGGAAAGTTGTAAGACGTATGTATATATTAAGATATTTGTAGGTTTATTTGACTTTCACATCACAGGTCTAGCCTAGTGCTAGACTAAATACATTTGTAGTAAATACGTACATGCAATACCCGATTGTAAGTTTAAGTATATGAAAAGTAAGCTTCCAATAGGGGAAGATAAAGGAAATATAAGACAATGTGCTGGATAAACTTGGTTGAGTGTGTATTGGAACGATTGATGGGACAGTTGCACATAATACCTAAAATGAAAGAGATTTTCAGTGCTGAAAAGAGACAAACCCTACCTGCTCCCTCAGACGCCCGCGCTCACAATATATAAAGCGAGAACGCTCAGTTCAAAATCACACACAACTACAACTCCAGCCATAAGACAAGTAGAGTGCTGTCCATACTGCGTCAGTTGCCACTGCATGAAAGGCAGAAATTCTTCGCAGATTACAGTCTTAATAAGAGCTTGGAATCGATCCTAGAGGGTTCTATAGTCAAATTTTAAAACTTCTGAAGTCAAGTGGACCTTCGATCCTGCTACCTAACCACAACAGGAGCCCAGAGGTTGAAGTGTTCCACGGCTCTTGCCCCCCTGATTGCTGAGATTGGGCTGAAGTGTGACTTTCAGACAAACCGTGTTATGTGTCAACCCATATCTGGACAAGTTCTGATTCAAAGTTGAGTTACCTAGTGACTATTCCGGTGGCAAATGTGAGACCTTAAACAGTAAGATGATGATAAATTAGGGAATAGAATAAAAGAGACAGACTAGTATAATTAATAACAGTGAGAGAACATTTTTAGGTTTAAAGTAATTTAAAGATCCCATAGGGACTTTTGGTTTAAGTTTAAACTTCTAAATATATTATCAACTTGATGTAAATACATAACTATCGTCCAACACTCACCATTCATTACCTAATTAGATAGTTGTACCTAATAAATTTTGAAATTGTACTCAAGTGACTTTTCAAATTTTTAACTCTTTAAGTTGAGTTACTTTTTCTGATTTATTATAATATCACATGCGTTACTACAGCTAAGGTGGCAAAGTATATTTCTGAAGCCTTAAACTATTGTCTAGCTCAGAGTATTCGCAGCCGTGGCTCACTTGTGATACAAGTGCTCTTCTCTGACACTGGGACTTCATATATTCTGGAGAGAATTCTAATTCTTCTCTAAACACTATCTTCATACAAGAAAAACCTTACGCTACATCACCAAACGAAAGAAAGCAGTTACATCTATCCTATCTATCACCACCATCATACGAGAGAATGTATTCATATCTCTCCTATCTATCACCATCATCATACGACGGAAAGTATTCATATTTCTCCTATCTATCACCATTATCATACGAGAAAAAGTATTCATATCTCTCCTAACTATGACCATTATCATACGAGGGAAAGTATTCGTACCTATCCTATCTATCACCATTATCATACGAGGGAAAGTATTCATATCTCTCCTATCTATCGCCACCATCATACGAGGGAAAGTATTCATATCTCTCCTATCTATCACCCTTATCATACGAGGGAAAGTATTTATATCTCTCCTATCACCACCATCATACGAGGGAAAGTATTCATATCTCTCCTATCTATCACCATTATCATACGAGAGAAAGTATTTATATTTCTCCTGTCTATCACCAGCATCATACGAGGAAAAGTTTTCGTATCTCTCCTATCATCATCATCATACGAGAGAAAGTATTCATATCTCTTCTATCTATAACCATTACCATACGAGAGAAAGTATCCATATCTCTTTTATCTATCACCGTTACCATACGAAAGAAATTATTCATATCTCTCCTATCTATCACCATTATCATACGAGAGAAAGTATTCATATCTCTCCTATCTTCCACCATCATCATAATTTTTTCTTTGTGTTCCCTACGGAGCTTGGGGCCACCGTTGAAGCTGGTCCCGTAGGAAACCTGCACCAGGCAGCAATGGCTTCCTTTGCAATTTATTTCAATAAATGAGGTTACCGGCCCATGAACAACCATGTATGAGTCGCCTTGTACAAAATGGTGTTTTAATAAATGAGGTTACCAGCCCATGAACAACCATGTATGAGTCGCCGTTTACAAAATACATGAGAGTGTTGTAGTTCTATTCTTTATCTCTAAGTCAAAGGGTGTACGGGAAATTACAATAGAACACACTGCTACAAATAATACACAAACCCTGAGCTGAACACATCGGTATCTTCACCACACTTCCTCAGAGGAGGTATAGATGATAAAGATAAGTGGCTCGATAGACAATATGCCCCCAACTGAGATAATCAGTTCAGAGCTACACACAAAAAATAGAGTACAGTAACATGTCAGACAAGTAGTAATCCAGCTCTTGTTTTATGAAAATGTGTTAATATCAAACATGAAATTTATTCAATTTGCAGTGAAGTTCACCAATAAAAGAAAATTATGTATTTAGTACATTGATGAAAAGGATTTACCAAATATTATAAATGATAGCATAAGCTATTAGGGGAAACAGTTATTCTCTTACAATGCCATTGTCATCACTGAAGATGGAGTTAAAAGCAGGTGTTGTCTTGCCATTCTCGCATGTGTTAACCACTTACATCTTTGGCTGTGTTCGTTGTACGGTGTAGACGTGTTCATGCAGCTCTAGTCTTCAGAGAGTGTAGGCAGATTTATTATCATGCTTCTTGGATGAGTGGTATTGTAATTGTATGCCCAGAAGAATATGTTTACAAGGAAAATATCTATGTATAATTATATATCGCATGTTTGAGCGTGTGAATGTTTTTTTTAATGACTTCTGCTGCTAAGACGGGTGGTGTTCATTTTGTGTCTTTGGTGTTACTGGTCAGGGGCTGTAATGGGGTTGTCTCTCCTGCTCTGAGGCAGTGGACCAATAATGGCCAAACCAAAGGATGAGGGTCTTAAAAGGTATCAATTTTCGCTAAAGATTACTGTTGGCAGAGATATAAATAGAAGAATGATGCTTCTATTTCAGAAAGCTTGCATGAATTTAGGGAAAAGCAAGCATAACAGCTTAGTTGATCTCAGTTGCAAGCATAACAACTGAGATCATCTAATCTGTTATGAATTAATTATTCTTCGCCCCATCTGTGAGGATACAACTCGTATTTTAGGATCCCCCAGCTGAAGGTGATTATTCGTTTTATAACTCTATGGTAATGTTTTCTTTTTGGTAATTTCCTATTACTCGTACCTTTTTTGCTCCGCAGTGAATATGGGTATTTTACAGTTATCTCCCTTTAAAATTTCTTGTTCCGGGTATTTCGCGAGGTATCGAAGTTGGTTTCCAATTGATAAGTAAAGCACTACACGACTATTATATATTCTTTCGCTTTTATTCATTCTTCTATCGCTCCATCACGTTTTTTTTTACCTTTTCATCAGCTGTTTTTGCTTATGAAAGTTAGTTTGTCGTGTTTTTCTGTTATATATATGCATCTGTCATCCACATTGCGTAAGTAATTAGGTATCATAGCAGTAGTTATTTAGCGTATTTTCATTTTTTTTTATTTTATCACTCTTAGCTTCAGTTTTTATGAAACTAGCAGGGAATTATTTCCCTCATATCTTGATGAATTTATGTGGAGAAATTAATTAAGAGATGAAGACTCTTTCAGTTCATTTTTTCTTTGTGTTGCTGAAAGTTATGTTCTGTGATAACACAACATTGTGTATCAGAAGCTGCCCTCCTTGCAATACGTCTCCATGCAAGCATTCATATCATCCTGCATCATTGGTTTATGAAGACATAACTTTTGCATGATGTTAAGCTCATACACTGTCTCACAGTAACTGCTTGTTATTTCAAGCAAAAGTGTCATTCTGATTTTAATAAAACCACCCATCCGGTTGCGATGCAGTACTTCTGTTATCTTTGATCGTCACTGAACAAGGAGCCACCACCGAAGCTGGTATTCTTGCCGGAAACCTGCTTACTTGCTTCCATCTGCTCTTGTGGTGGTAGTTTCTGTTTGTTTTACATGATGATGTTCCTAGTGACATGTACAATGTCATATTAATTGCCACTTCACATCACAATGTTTCACTTCTTGCTTTTGTAGTTATTTTAATATACAGACATAAATAAACAATGTGGATGTAGATGACATGCCAAGTGATTTTTTTGTTTCTGGTATAAATATCAAATGCCAAGTAATTTCTTTTTTCATCCTGCATGTGCCATCATTTTCTGGTATAAGCAGATTGTTCATTACACTGCTTCAGATCACAATATGTCACTTATTGCATATGCATTTTTATCATCTTGTCACATATATGAATACTGTGCATGAATATCAAATGCCAAGTAATTTCTTTTTTCATCCTGCATGTGCCATCATTTTCTGGTATAAGCAGACTGTTTATTACACTGCTTCAGATCACAATATGTCACTTATTGCATATGCATTTTTATCATCTTGTCACATATATGAATACTGTGCATGAATATCAAATGCCAAGTAATTTCTTTTTTCATCCTGCATGTGCCATCATTTTCTGGTATAAGCAGACTGTTTATTACACTGCTTCAGATCACAATATGTCACTTATTGCATATGCATTTTTATCATCTTGTCACATATATGAATACTGTGCATGAATATCAAATGCCAAGTAATTTCTTTTTTCATCCTGCATGTGCCATCATTTTCTGGTATAAGCAGATTGTTCATTACACTGCTTCAGATCACAATATGTCACTTATTGCATATGCATTTTTATCATCGTTTCACATATATGAATAATGTGCATGAATATCAAATGCCAAGTAATTTCTTTTTTCATCCTGCATGTGCCATCATTTTCTGGTATAAGCAGATTGTTCATTACACTGCTTCAGATCACAATATGTCACTTATTGCATATGCATTTTTATCATCGTGTCACATATATGAATAATGTGCATGAATATCAAATGCCAAGTAATTTCTTTTTTCATCCTGCATGTGCCATCATTTTCTGGTATAAGCAGATTGTTCATTACACTGCTTCAGATCACAATATGTCACTTATTGCATATGCATTTTTATCATCTTGTTACATATATGAATACTGTGCATGAATATCAAATGCCAAGTAATTTCTTTTTTCATCCTGCATCTGCCATCATTTTCTGGTATAAGCAGATTGTTCATTAGACTGCTTCAGATCACAATATGTCACTTGTTGCTTATGCATTTTATCATCTTGTCACATATATGAATACTGTGCATACTTATTTCATCTTCTGACAAACGAGAATACTATGTTTATGTATATGAGTTGCTGCAAAACTTCATTTTAAGTTCTTCATTTTAAATAGAATGTTGATTTTACTTGTACACATAACTTCTAATATATATCGTCCACCTACTGTTATTAACATGCCCAGATATTTTAATGTATTTTTGCGTTTTTTAAACTGTACCATTTCCATGGAAATAGCATTCTGGACCAGTCGTTTACTCATTGTTGATTGTAGCTTGTCATTTATGCTATTACATTAAAGGTCTTTATTTTCACTTTCTGCATTAGTATTGTTTATAAAGGTGAAAATATTGATCAGTTTTACTGCATTGGTCCTCTATAATATTTTTATTATAATATATTATCAGTTGTTTGTAGTTTAACCTTTTACAAAATTAAATACTTCATCACTAATTGGTGTTGTGTTGTGGCTTTTCTGTGCTGCAGTTCCATTATTTGTTTACTTATTATAAGTCCCATTACAAAAGAAAGCAATAGGTTATCATAGGTTTTTGAACACCGCATTTGAAAGCTGGTGCAAGGGATACTCAGTTCATCCCCATTTGGGTTATAATTTGGGTATATAGTATTCATCACACCATATAGTGTATTACTTTGTTCTTTGTCTTATGTGTTGGCTCTTCCATGATGTAATTTCTCTGCCTTTTGCTGTGGCAATGTTTAATGTATGTGGTTGTTATGATTAAAATGTCATGCAGCTTTGTGCCAAGTGAAACATAACTGTATATCAATATCATTAATTTTTAAGGAAGTTGTTGTCAGCTCACTGAAGTTATGATGGTACGTGTTGTTTGACTACCCTAGTGTGTACTTTGGCAATGGAAATCTTCTCCCAACATTTTATATATATTACGACACACATCAGTGGTGCCTGTAATGTTTCTTCTTCCATTATAACATATTGCTCTCTCTCTCTCTCTCTCTCTCTCTCTCTCTCTCTCTCTCTCTCTCTCTCTCTCTCTCTCTCTCGCTATTCACATCTTTTTTTCTGCTGGGCTTTTGGTTGGTTTTTGTTAGTTAGGTTTTTATTTTATGTATATAATTCTTGTAGTCAGATTGAATGGACTTTTTTTTTGGTTTGTTTTTCCTTGTCATTCTAATTTGTTCTATTTGTTATATGTTGGTTCTTGTTCCGGTAATGTACAATTTAATTATGTTGTGTAGCGCCCTGGGCAGGTCAATTTTCGGTACATTTTCCAGTGACAGTGATGTCGAGTTTTGGGTTCTCAAATATTCCATTAGTGGTTTTCTGTGATGTTCGTATTTTTTGCATGTTAACACATAATGTGTTATGGTGTTTTTCTCCAGACATGTTGCACAGCAGAGTTCCTCCACCATGAAATAGCCTGTTCCTAGTTGAAGTCTATTTATTTTTCTGTTGCATGGTACTTTTTGGTTCTCTAGATATCTGACATGTTCGGGTTGGATCTGTTAGCAGTTTCTAGGCATGTCTGCCTTTCTTTACAGAGCTCCCAAGGCTGGATCACTGTTGTGTATTTACAACTAAAGTGTATTGCATTTGCTATAATACTGTTTTCTTCGATTTCCTCCATGCACTTCCATCCCATTGGGTGTCTTATGGGTTCCAGAGAGGTGTCTCAGGTCAAACGGACATTCTTCACAAACATTGCATTGGTTGTGTGGTTTTTGTTGATCTGGACTTTGCCCATGTACTTCAGTTCTTTTCTTCTTAGCTTGAGGGGAATTATTCCTTGTGCTACCTCAACTGCTTCTAGTAATGTTGATCTTGAGGCTCCAGCTATTGTACATAGTGCCTGGTGCTGTAGTTTGTTCATTTTTTTTTACTGCTGTGAGCTGCACAGTCATTTACTATGCTTGCATTGTCCATTTCCCACCATTACAAATACAAAACTTCTTACAGGACAGATATTTTCCACTACAGGCAACTGATGATAAATGAGAGCTATGAGAATCTTGAATGCATAAGTTTTTTATACACACAGTGACAAGGACGCACTAAAAATAATAAAACGTAGGATTTACTACTGTAAATCTACTAGAAAATGATACAAGGAATTATAGCAAAAATTCCATTGTAAATTAGTAATAGTACGAGACTTCCATGCACATCACAAAACCTGGGGAGGAAACACAATAGATAAATGAGTAAAACTACTACAGTACTAGACTTTATTTAAAAGAATGAAGTAATAATAATAAAGAATGGGTTAGCAACTATAATCAACCCATGCTCAAAGCAACCTGATTCAGCATTATACATCAGCATAGTAACAGCAAATGTAGCCAAAGTGAAATGAGAGATACTGTGACTGCATGGCCTTCCATGCTAGCATTATCCCTGCTACTACACTAGCAATAATACATGTTATAATGGTACAAATAGGAATGACAGACATTACAGCAAATAAGACGTGAACAGAAATCCGGTTATGCACGCTTTTTCAGTGACAGTCAGAATCGTGAGTTAGGCAGGGCAGATCACATTTACACTAGAAAGACTATGGTAGCCATGTTGAAGGCAATAGTCAAGCAGAATGTGTTGTGCAAATTCTCAGACAAGGAGACAAGATTGGGTGGTAATTAACCCAACATATTGACAATATAAATTCTTGACAGGACGGAAGAACGATGGAGCGAGTTAGGCTCCATTCAGAAGAAAAAGGGTACATAGAGTGACATTATTTACATGTAGATAGAAGGGTAATGACACTTCTACTTGAAAGGAGTTTTCACAAGATATTTTAAGAAGTCACGAACAATGTTGCCTTGGGTTAAACAATTGTTAACGCATTATATATGGTCCGTCGCCTTTTGTGAACGATTACGCAATGTTTTTTTAGCCTCTTCCTGCCCCAGCTGAGTTAATTCAGCGAATTCCACTTATAATGGTATAGCTCTGTTATTGTAAATATCTGTTACTTGTTGTTATGATTAAAATTCATAACGATTGTGTCGATATCATTAGGTAGCTGGACAGGGCTCCTTGTTTGTTTATTTTATACGGAGTCATTTGTTAATACTGGAAGTGAGGTCATGCCTCTATGGTGTAGGTTGCCAGATGTGAAACTAGGAATGCAGAAGGCAGAGATCGTCAGCAGGAACTTCTACCTTTGTGTCTCATGGCGAGTTGACGCATATGTTTGAACTCCTGAAAAATACATAATTATTCTACATCCCTATGTTGTTCCATTACTAGTACATCTAGATCTTTTGTGAGGTGTATTAAGCTATCGTCGTTTAAATGGAGAATGGATTCTCAATGAAGATTCGAAATCATTTTGGTCTGGGAAATTATAGCAAATTCCTCTGACGGCGGGTGTTCTGCAAAATCACTGGCCTGGAACAAACTTTGGTGCAATTCCTCTATGACTTGTGATCTAATTCCTAGGTTCCAGTAACTGAAGTCCTATTCCTTTTACGTTTACAGTCTTGTATTAAAAATGTGGAATTACTGGTAAAGTCCAAAAGTTGTTCAATACTCGATCTGTCTCTTTTTAATATAGGAATTCTAGGTCCGATCCATTTTTTCTGGCTTCGTGGGTTTGCTCGATTGAAGTTGTGAAGCTGTCTATTCTGTGTTTCTGAGTTTGCTACATTACATCTCTTATTCTCAGTTAAAATTACAGATGGTGTTTCCGCCAAATGTTCCAATATAATTCATTGTATATTCCGTCATCTCACTTCAAATCAATCAAATCTCTAGCACTAGAAATGTATGAGTTTTAATATAATTATCCCTCATGTGTTTGAAAATATAACTCCGCCTAGGCCAGTAGCATAGTGGTTAGTGCACTGGCTTCCTAGCTCAGTGGTCTATGGTTCGATCCCCAGATGAGGTGGGATATTTTTAGGCCGGAAACGGCTCCTGGGTCGACCCAGCTCCAACTGGGTACTAGAGCAACTCTGGGAAGGTTAAAGCGGCCGGCGTGATGCTGACCACATCACCCCACACTAGGGGTGTGCCGATGGTCAAGAAAATATGGGCCTAACACCATATTCCAAATATGCATCAATGGGCGTGTAATGGGATCCTTTAACTTTTTTTAGGCCGGTCCCACGCCCTGTTGAAAAAACAGGAGGGCGGCCTGCATGGAGGCCATAAGGAGGCAGCCCCTCCATCATGCAAAGGCACAACAGGCCAATCACCTGTTTGCTTCAAAAAAAATTATGTGAAATACAAGAGAGAAAACCTGACTGGCTCTAAAGGCGACCAACTGGAACGGACTACGACTTATGGAACATGGAACACAAGAAGTATAAATGGGAAAGACGAGGGGCTGGTGGAAGAGATGGGTAAAGCAAAACTAGAAATCCTTGATGTAACGGAAACGAAGAAAAAAGGACAACGAGTCATGGATCTCGATGGCGACACACTGCTCTACAGTGGCGTACTTACTTCTAAAAGAGTTAAAGGGGTCGTGGGTTGGATTGTGGCCGAAAACCAATAAGATAGTATCAAAGGATGGAAATCAGTCTCGGAGCAAGTTATGGTTGTATAACTAAAAGAAGGAGAAACTATAGTCAACCTGGTCATAGTGTATGGGCTAAATGAGGACGAGAGAGTAGAGGTCAAGGAGGAATTCTTCGAGCTGCTTCAAAAGACAGTGGATGAATGCCTAGATGAAATTATCATGCTCGGAGATTTCAATGCCAGAGTTGGAAATGACCATGCCAGATGAGGTGGAATAATCGGAAGATATGGAGAAGATACTTTCAATGACAATGGAAAACGAGTCTTTAGATTCTGCAGTGAGCATAATCTGATCATTACAAACACAAAGTTCCCCCCTAAGCGCATACATGCATACACTAGATGCGAACAACAAAGAATGAGAAGTCAATGATGGACTATGCCATAGTCACGAGGAGCTCATTCAAATATGTCCAGGACGCTAGAGAATGGAGGGTTCAGAGATTGGAAGTGATCACTACCTGATTATAATCAAAAGAACAACTGAAAGTTGCACAGCCTAGGAACTGCCCAAAATCATGCAAGAAACAAAGTAAACGAAAGGGAGAAATGAGCATTAAGACCTACAAGCTGAGAGAGCCACAAATTAAGACCAGATATCAGGGGCTTATTGCTACAGCGGTGAGAAACAAAGATGACTTGGAAACCCTCTGGCTTAAATTCCAGGACATCATCAATTGGTTGAGAACCACTGGTTCACCTAGTGCCCATAGAGCAGTATTTTAATTCTGGGGTCACTGTCAGCAATGGTTTGAGAACCACTAGGTAATAGTTGCCTTTGCTGCTTCATCATGTTGGGGTGTCATTACTGCCAAGGTATGAGAACCAATGATTTACATTTTTGCTACTCGAGCAGTAATCATTTAGAAGGTAGTCATGGTCTCAAGGCTTGAGAACCATTGGCTTACAAGTCAGTCAACATATTACATAGTTTTATAGTTATGTTATAAAGTCATATACCCTGACAATACCATCATAACACATCCACATAAACACATTAAAATATAATAAGGATAGTTCAGAAATCATCAGCAGGGTATTTGTATAGAAAGAATATTCCTTGCTGAAAACACTAATATCCCAATAAAGGCAAAGGGATTAAAAATGTGAACAAGAACATACTTATCAAGTTTGTATGATTGTGACTAAAGAACAATAAAACATTATAAGAAATAGGAAGTATAAGGACTCCTAGTATTTTCCTGTTCTGTTTAGTTCAGTAATACACATCCCACAGTAACAATAACGATATACATCAACAATTTAACCCTGTCTTGTTTCTACCATGATGTGAGAAGAAGAGCAGTGAGTAACTGACTTCTGCGTACTCATGCATTAAATTTGTTGCGTCGCATGTATATAATGAAATAACACTTTGTCACTGAAAGGAAATTCCATGTAGAACTATGCCTAACAAAATATACTGAATTAATATGCTGCTGATAAAAGTATGATTATTATTCGTGTTATAAAATCTGCAGTATTAGATTACTCACTTCGCTCAACTGAATTCACTACGAATATTCGCAACCCACAAAGTAGCCTCGCTTGAGACCCATATACGCTTCTACTTCGAGCGATGGTTACAAGAAGAATCACTTAAAATTCCCTCCAATGCCAGCTGTATTTTTGGTCGACCTCTTGGGTGGCCTTGTTGCAAATTCTATCATAGACCCAGGGGTATCGAGCAACTTCATTTTAACTCGCCCTAGTATCCCAGGTGTGTGCTTGATTTACGTGTTCGTGACGCAAACAAAGGGTTGACGTCCGGACTGTTCATATCACAATTTTTCACCTTTCAAATGGAATGACTTTCGCCGGCTAATGGAATAATTTATTACCTTTTGGCCGTGAGAATCAGCTAGCGAATACTGTGAAATATAAGACTAGAGAGAGAGAGACTTTTGGTTTCTTGTCTAATGATAGGAGAAATTTGTAGAGGTATAAAATAATAGACAAAAGAAAAAGTCGGTGAGAAGTCGTTACACGATAAATGAGAACATCAAATATCGACGTTAGAGATATTTGAAAATTTACTAGTCAGAAGTTTAGAAATTGTCACACGTGGTTCACCGAGATCTCTGATGTGACAAAGAAAGAATTGGATTACTGCTTCCTCAAGTATGTCGTATAAGACTAATGTGAGGTTGTGAAAATGTGAAACAAATTGCCACAATAACACTGCTGCAAGTGTATGTGAATGTTTCGTGCAGCATTCAAGTAAGGGGACCAGCTGGAGTGGTGGTTCTATGCTCCATAAGGTGATCAGCTGGAGTGATGGTTCTATGCTCTATAAGGTGATCAGCTGTAGTGATGGTTCTATGCTCCATAAGGTGATCAGCTGTAGTGGTGGTTCTATGCTCTATAAGGTGATTAGCTGTATTGGTGCTTCTATGCTCCATAAGGTGATCAGCTGGAGTGGTGGTTCTATGCTCCATAAGGTGATCAGCTGTAGTGATGGTTCTATGCTCTATAAGGTGATCAGCTGTAGTGATGGTTCTATGCTCCATAAGGTGATCAGCTGTAGTGATGGTTCTATGCTCTATAAGGTGATCAGCTGTAGTGATGGTTCTATGCTCCATAAGGTGATCAGCTGTAGTGGTGGTTCTACGCTCCATAAGGTGATCAGCTGTAGTGATGGTTCTATGCTCCATAAGGTGATCAGCTGTAGTGGTGGTTCTATGCTCCATACGGTGATCAGCTGTAGTGATGGTTCTATGCTCCATAAGGTGATCAGCTGTAGTGATGGTTCTATGCTCCATAAGGTGATCAGCTGTAGTGATGGTTCTATGCTCTATAAGGTGATCAGCTGTAGTGATGGTTCTATGCTCCATAAGGTGATCAGCAGTAGTGATGGTTCTATGCTCTATAAAGTGATCAGCTGTAGTGATGGATCTATGCTCCATACGGTGATCAGCTGTAGTGATGGTTCTATGCTCCATAAGGTGATCAGCTGTAGTGATGGTTCTATGCTCCATAAGGTGATCAGCTGTAGTGATGGTTCTATGCTCTATAAGGTGATCAGCTGGAGTGGTGGTTCTATGCTCCATACGGTGATCAGCTGTAGTGATGGTTCTATGCTCCATAAGGTGATCAGCTGTAGTGATGGTTCTATGCTCCATAAGATGATCAGCTGTAGTGATGGTTCTATGCTCTATAAGGTGATCAGCTGGAGTGGTGGTTCTATGCTCCATAAGGTGATCAGCTGTAGTGGTGGTTCTATGCTCCATACGGTGATCAGCTGTAGTGGTGGTTCTATGCTCCATAAGGTGATCAGCTGTAGTGGTGGTTCTATGCTCCATAAGGTGATCAGCTGTAGTGATGGTTCTATGCTCTATAAGGGGATCAGCTGGAGTGGTGGTTCTATGCTCCATAAGGTGATCAGCTGTAGTGATGGTTCTATGCTCCATAAGGTGATCAGCTGGAGTGGTGGTTCTATGCTGTAAGGTGATCAGCTGTAGTGGTGGTTCTATGCTCCATAAGGTGATCAGCTGGAGTGATGGTTCTATGCTCCATAAGGAATGAAAACGAAGATGAAAATGATAAATCTGCAGATGGCGCCACAGTTTCTGGTTCACACATTAGCACGATAAATATCTTGGGGAAATCTATCGAGATAAGAGGAAAGTTTGACTAATCTGTTTTTACCAGCTGAAATTTAACATAAAATTCTATTCTCAGTATTATCACAATTTCCATTTTCGCTCACTTAGTAGCACAGAGCCAAAGTTGCAGCAGGTCCTTATAGCAAGTTTACACTACAGCATGAATGTGCTCCTGTGGTGATAGTTATTGTAGTACATTATTGTGCATGTACATTATTGTCGGCGTCTGTGGCCTAATGGATATGAACGCAGTTTCATAATCCAGATATATAAGGTTCGAAACCTGCTGCAGGCGGTTTGGTAGCAGATCATTTTGTGTGGATTTTTAACAATGGTATAAGCGCCGTTCCGTTCAGAAAGCAATGGCAAACTACTGAATGAAAAAAAATTGCCTAGAAAAATCACAAACAGCCAATAAAAGCTGGGGTTGATTGCTACGTCCTGTAAAGGATAAGCAACTAACTTTAACTATTGTGCATGATAAGGTTGCCAGTCCCATGCATAAACGTCATATTACTATTACGACGTGAACGAGAGACGTTCTTACTTACTTAGTCGGAGAAGAAGCAGCAATAGAGACCGCAGTCAGCGACTCATAGCTTGACTGCCTGCGTCAGGACCAGCGAACTAGAGCTGGTCAAGACCGTGCTCCACCTCCTCGTGGTGGTCCTGGAAACAGTCTGCAGCAGTGCAGTCTGGCTGAGCGAGTACGGATCGCAATGGGAAGGCAAACCCGGTCCTAAAAAATGCCGTGCAGAAGTCGGATGTGTCGACCGAAAGGTGCAGATATCACAGCTACGGCGTAAACAGACACAACGCAACCACCGTCCTTTTCAGGGCGAACGAAGAAGAAGAAGAAGTTCCCCTTCTGCCGTGAGGTGTAGAGATTTGGGAGAGAGAGCGCCAGATTATCCTATTGGCTTAGTCCGTAGTCCGTTCCAGTTTGTCGCCTTTAGAATCAGTCCGGTTTTCTCTCTTGTAGTTCTCGTACCGGTAATCAAAAATTTAAACCAAACAGGTGATTGGCCAGTTGTGCCTTTGCATGGTGGAGGGGCTCCCTCCTTACGGCCTCCATGCAGGCCGCCCTCCTCCTTTTTCAGCCGGGCTTGGGACCGGCCTAGGCGGAGTTCGGGAGAAGTCAATATATTCTTTTTTTTTGGTCACCTCGGAGATCCCAGCCTGAACGGACAATACCAAATTGTATCAGTTTTATATTCGTCAACATCACCACTATGTACTCCGCTTACTAGGATAAATATTCATTTCATTGCACAACCTCCCCCCGCAATGCCAATTTTGACAAGTTTCAACATTCTGAGAAAGGCTGCAATTTCACTCCAGAACTAAACAAAATTTAATAAATAACAATGTTCTAAGAGAGAAAGTAATTTCACTTCAGAATTCCAATCCCTAGTGATATACAACATTTAACAAATTACAATATAGTAAAAGCAGCAATGTTGCTCCAGACTTCTCTCTCTAGTGCCATACAATAATTCACTAGTTACAATATTATAGTAAAGGCAGCAATTTTACTCCTTATTCCCATCCTTATTGATAAGCAACATTTGACAAATTACAACAATATAGTAAAGGCGATAACATTACTCCAGACTTCCCTCCCTAGTGCTTTACATCATTTGACATGTTACAATATTATAGTAAAGTCAGCCATTTCACTCCAGAACTCCCATACTTAGTATTATACAGCATTTGAAAAGTAGATTCACGGTATCGACACGATTCAGTCTGCCCAGCTGTAAATAGGTACCTGACTTCTCTTGAGTTAGGGAAGGAAAAGTCAGCGAGGAAAGGTACTGGTCACCCCACCTCTCTATGCATGACCTAGTATAGTGAGGTCTCTAACACTTCACCCCTCTACGGTAGCATCTGCTATGGGACTACCTTTTTACTATCCCACTTAAGCAAATGACTTTATCGATTCAGACATTACCATCTAGCCTGTTCAGTCAGGTACTAAATACACGTAACTGGCTATGGAACTCTAGACGGTAAAATGGTTTAACAACAAGGGTTACTTTCACAACAGCTGGCAGAAAACAGGTGTGAAACTTGACAGCTGCAACAAAAATGGACTGGGTTCAATCCTCATCACTTTATGGACAGGAGGCTGTCAATTGGGTGTCATGACCCAAGTGAACCTGTCCCCCTTGGAGTGTCCACCAGTCAGTCTCTCAGTTTATGTGTCAGTACGTCCCTCCATTCAATCTGTCTGCTCAACTATAACTCTATCAATACATTGATCAGATAGTTCGTCATTCATTCATTCAGTCCACCCATAAATCAATCCGCCTGTTACATCATTTTAAAAGTAGATCCTTGAAGTTCCCCGTCGTCTATCACTCATTCAATCGAAAGGAGTACATCAGTCAATCCCTCGGTGTGTCAGTCAATACATGAATCAGTACGTTAATAAACTGAACATTTAATATATTTCGTCAGTCTGTGAGTCTGTCCTTCTGTGGGAAAAGGGGGGGGGGGGGGCTGTTATAAACTATTAATGGTGACAAATAAATGTGTATTAAACTATAAATGAAAAGCATCAAGCTTAAAAATACAATTATCTCCACATTTTGTTTCTAATTTCGTTTTTCCATATTCGATACTTGCACACTACGATACATGTCCAGGAAACTCTTCTAAGGGGAGGAAGGGAAATAACTCCAAGTGAATATTCTGTGCGGAAAAAAAGGTACGAGTAATAGGAAATTACCACAAGCTTAATAAACAATTATTGGTTAACAAGATAAAAAATAAATAAAGTTATTTACAAGGAAAATGTTCAATTAATTTTGATCATCATGGGATGATTTGGGTGGATATTTTACAGAGTCTATATGATGTGCCAGTCTTTGGTACTTAACTGGCCAAGTGTTGATAATGATTCGGCGATGATCTCGGGTTCAGTTACTGCTGGTTCCTAGAGGTGTTTTAGACGGTTTCTTCTATTCCGGAGTCTGATACTGTGGCAGCAGCTCATCCCAGGCAGTACGGTCAGGGTAACTTCTTAGATTGTCCACGCAAGCGTCTTCAAGGCTCGTCTGATGTCGTTATCTAGCGTCGACTGCTGGCAACTTGTACCACAGACAAAGAGGAAACAAATGCCTCTTTTTAAGAATCGGGTTTCCTGATATGAACATCAGACGACCTCCGCTTCCATGCACCATTTCATCTTGCAAAGAATTTTCCCTTCCCTGAGCTCATTGAGTTGGATAGAAGTGTTTTGGACCGTGAAAGACGAGATTTGTAACATTTTATGCATTCATATTTATACGAGTACATAAAAAACTTACTAAAATGTAGGTATAATGAATATATACACCATGATATCATCATCCACTCCCTGCTCTCTGTGGAGCCTGGTGTCACTGGTTGCCTCCCCTTGCTCTGCAGTTGTGGTCCAACAGTGGCCAAAACCTAGATTATCTAATGTGGGTCTTTAAAGGTGTCTACCTTCGCACAAGATTACTCTTGGCAGAGTTGTAGATAGAAGGATAATGATGCTTCTACCTCGAGGGATTATACAAGATCTGACCCGCCTCCATTTGTGAAGACGGATATAAATGATTTGCTCGTTCAAACCCCCAGCTGATTTAATTCAGCGAAATTCCTCTTATTAGCTCGATATATATATATATATATATATATATATATATATATATATATATATATATATATATATATATATATATATATATATATATATACATTTTTTTTCTCAAATAGCGGCACTCGAGCTTTCCAGCCCTTTTGGCCCAATGACACGTCATTGCGAGGCTGGGGACCCACTGCACTTTCCTTCCAACCCGGTTAGGAGCTTTGCTCCTTCCCATCCACAGAGGGTTTATCTGCAGGAGCCGTTCAGGTTATTCAGTCAAATTCTCGGTCGATGACACTCCTACAAATGCCGGCGCCCAAGCTTGAACCTTGAAAACCTGGTCGATAGAACCGCGTTTATATATATATATATATATATATATATATATATATATATATATATATATATATATATATATATATATATATATATATATATATAAACGCGGTTCTTGAGCACGCATACTAAGAGTTAATGCATTTCCTTCCTTAAACCATATAGACAAAATATGCCCAGTGAATACAGAAAAGGGAAAAAGTAATGGGCGAACTCTTTGAGCTCAGCATCAATTGCCAGCTCTGAAAATGGCTGAAAGCTTTGTTTG
This sequence comes from Oreohelix idahoensis, assembly GCA_024509875.1. Classification (NCBI taxonomy): domain Eukaryota; kingdom Metazoa; phylum Mollusca; class Gastropoda; order Stylommatophora; family Oreohelicidae; genus Oreohelix; species Oreohelix idahoensis. Next base: position 163,147 of record JAMPIV010013052.1, on the reverse strand, counting down.
CTAGTGGATACCAGTCATGACAAGGACTCTAGCAACGTCAATGTTGTATGGGATAGTGGTTATATTTGTGGTAAAACGAAACTTCATACTGGCATAAGCAAGAACGCAGACTTGAAGAGTCAGACATAAAATACACATCAAATCAATATTTTAACATGAAAAATCAAGTTCAAAATTTACATAAATTTGTAAATGAACATTAATTTTCAAACCTCTTGTTTTTTGTGTGTGAGAATAACAAATATATCGTCAGTTTCACAAGCACTACGCCCACTGCAGCTGTTTAGAAGTTTGATTGCTCTTCTTCTTCTTCTTTGATCCTTAGCCACCGACCGTTAAAGCAGTCAGTGACCATCACGCCTAGTGGCGTCTTGTAGGGCAACAACAAATTGATTCCACTTTGCTCGGTCGGTGGCCATCCTTCGTACAGTACCCCAACTCTGGTTCATTCTTTGCATCTCAGCCTCCACAGTCCTCCGCCAAGTTGTTTTTGGTCGGCCTCTCTTTCGTTTTCCTTCAGGGGTCCAAAGCATAGCTGTTCTTGTGATGGCATCGTGGACTCTTCTGAGGACATGGCCAACCCAGCTCCAGCGTCTGCCAGCTATGATGGTGTGCATGTCCTCTTGCTTGCTCCGAGTAAGCAGATCGTGGTTGGTGATGGTATTCGGCCAAAAGATTCGGTGAATTTTTCTTAGGCATGTTGTGTGAAAAGAGGACAATTTCGACATTTCCTTCTCTGTAACTCTTCAGCATTCCGCACCATAAAGAAGCACAGAAAGCACACAGCTCTGATATAATCTTAATTTTGTGCTTGTGCTGTACTGCGAGGACTTCCAGATGTTGTTTAGGCTTAAAAAGGATGTTCTTGCTTTGTTCATTCTGTTGTTGATGTCTTTGCTTGTTCCGCCGTATGGTGTTACTATGCATCCTAGGTATGTGAAGGTGTCTGTCTGTACCAGTTGCTGATTCCTTACTGATATGGGCTCAGGGTTGCTCACATTGAGCGTCATGACCTATGTGTTCTTTAAATTGATGTTCAAGCCCACGTGCTGGCTAAACTTATTAAGTCTTTCCGTTTTTTCCTGGATGTGTTGCTGTGAATGTGCTAGTAGTGCAATGTCATCTGCATATTCCAGATCTTCCAATGTAGAAAATGTAGTCCATCTTATTCCTCTTGGACTGCCCTCTGTTGTCTGGCGCATCACCCAGTCTATGACTGTTAAAAATAGAGTGGTTGATAAGGGGAATCCCTGTCGTACTCCTGTTTTCACCTCAAAGGTTAGGTTGCTCTGCCCAACACTACACGTCAAGTTGGCATAGAGGCTTTTTATGATTGACACTATGCAGCTTGGAATTCCATAAGCCCTCAGTATTTTCCATAAACTGTCCCTATGTATGCTGTCAAAAGCCTTTTCAAAATCAACGAAATTAATGTACAGCTGTCTTTGCCATTCTGAGCACTGCTCTATAATTTTCCTGAGAGTGAATATATGATCTACACATCTTCTGTTCTTTCTAAATCCTGCTTGTTCTTTCCTCAGTTTGTGGTCTACTGCTTTTGAAATTCTCTGTATAATTATCCTGCCTAGTATTTTGCTGGAAACTGAGAGAAGAGTGATTCCTCTCCAATTATTGCAGTCTGCAAGATCTCCCTTCGTGGGCAATTTGACAATTATTCCTTTGTTCCACTCTGATGGTGTTGTCCCCGTTTTACAGACTTGTGCAAATAGTGGTTCTAATAGTTCTGCTGCTAGCTCAGGGTCTGTCTTAAATAGCTCTGCATTTAAGTTATCATGGCCAGGAGCTTTTCCGTTCTTTTACCCTTTGATTGCTGTGATGATTTCTTCTTTTCGTGGAATGTCTGTATTTACATCTAGATCGTTTTCAGCCTCAGGAACATTCAATTTGTATCTGGTGGTTCCTTGCTCAGAGTTTCACTGAAGTGCTCTGCCCATCTTGTTTCCTGTACCTCTGCTGTCGTGATGAGATTTCCTTGCTTATCTCTTACTAATGTAATAATGGGCATCGGAGTCGGAAGATTGACTCTCTGAGGAACCACTCCTCTGCTTCGTATGTTTTGCTTTGTACCAAAACCGGTCTTCGTCCCGAGAATCCTCGAAGTGTACCTGCTTCCGCGTTTGGTACTCTCTTCTGTCGCAATCGCTTCTACATTGTCGGTTCTGCTAACTTGGCCGACCATTCCGATGGGATCGAAAGTTCCCATAATTAACTCTACGTGGCTGACACGGACTGGAGGGCTTCTCATACTTCTGCTCTTGGGCCCTGTCTGTATCGCCTGACTAATTTCGCCAAGGATGGCGCTGAACTTTGCCGACCCCGGCAACTATGTCGTCTGGCAGACCTGACTTGTTGATGGGTTTGCCCGGGTGGGCAAGGACATAATGATGTCCCAATTGGGCCATGGACTCAATATCTTTTGGCTGGCGCTCTTGGAAGAACGCCATCAACTCAGTTGAGCACGACGACAACACTTTGTCTCGTAGCATCAAGTCTAGCAAGCCATCATAGTCCTTATTAATTCCCTCCATCTCAATCCATCTGTATGCAATACCTCGTTTTCCGCTGATGCATTTAGTTATTTTGTATACTGTGCTTTGTTCATTTCTCAGTGCTGCCTCTTCTGCCTGTCTTGCAAGATCGTCTAGGAAATTCCTTTTGTTGGCTCGGGTTTGGCGTTTAACTTCCTTGTCCAGCTGACTGTACTGTTCGCTATATAGTTGCTTTAACCTGGGGGACTTCGCTTCTGTTTTCTTTCTTTTCATTCCCTTTCTCATTGTTATGGTGTTTAATGTTTCTGGTGTTATCCAGTCTTGCTTCTTCCTTTCCTGGAATCCCAAGCATGATTTGCTGCTTTCCTTATATATTGTTGAAATGGTGTTGAATTTATGGTCTATATCGTCAATGTCTTTTCCTGACTTTTGGCAAATTGATATCGTTTCGTTATGTCAGCCGCAAAAGCTTTTCTGGTAAGGGGGTCCTTCAATTTGCCAATGTCAAACCTTTTCTGTGTAGTTACAGTTGGTCCAGCCTTTCTTAGTTTCACTTTCAGTTTTGCTACTACTAAATGCTGATCACTTCCCACATCTGCACCTCTTCTTACCTTCACACCTCTCTTCAAACCTGGCTCGTCAGATAACAGTAATCTTGGTAACTATAGACCAATTTCTCTTTTATCATCGCTTTCTAAACCACTAGAAAAACACATACATAAAGCAACACTACATTACCTAGTTAGCAATGACTTGCTAATTGACAGTCAGTCAGGGTTTCGACAAAAGCATTCATGCCACACAGCTCTAACTAAGATGATAGACAACTTGCACCTAAACATAAATAACGATAACATATGTGGAGCAATCTTTGTAGACTTTAGGAAAGCATTTGATATGTTAGATTACGCTGTTTTAATAAGAAAATTAGAAACAATGAAAGTTAACTTTAAACTAGTGACATTACTTAAATCATTCCTGTCCGACAGACAGCAAGTAGTGTGGTACAATAACTCCTTGTCAAGCCCAACTATTATTGACACTGGTGTTCCTCAGGGTTCTATTCTCGGCCCTCTACTTTTTTCCATTTACATAAATGACCTTCCACTACACATCGAGCACTCATCCTGCGACCTATTTGCCGATGACTGTACCATTTATACTAGTGATAAAAGTTGCAACACGCTAGAAATATTATTACAAAGCGACACAGGCAATCTTATTAAGTGGAGCAATGAAAACTGCATGCAAATAAATATCACTAAAACAAAATGTATGATAATATCAACTAGACAAAAATTACAAAACTCGCCGAAAACAACACTTCAGCTCTACATTGGAACCTCTTTAATTGAAAATGTAAATGAATATAAAACACTAGGACTCATAATTGACCAACATTTAAGTTGGAATTCGCATGTACAAGCACTGACCAAACAAACGGCACAAAAAGTTTACCAGTTAGCTAAAATCAAACATTTCCTAGATGAGGAGACACGAAAAATGTTCTATACATCCCAGATACAAACACATCTAGACTATTGTTCCACAATTTGGGATGGTTGCACCATGTCCAACACTAAAAGACTCTTTTCATTACAAAAACGTGCAGTGCGCCTAATTTCAGACAAAAACCTCACACAGTGTGTAGACGCATATACATATCTTAACATATTACCACTAAGAAAGCGCCTTCTCTTCAACAAAGCCAAATTTATTCATAAAATCTTGTCACAGAATGCTCCAACGTATCTGTGGCCTATTTTCAAATACAGCGGAAGACGCAGTCAACGCTTAAATAAATTACACATGCCCAAGCCTAGGCTCGACTTATTCAAGAAAAGTTTAGCTTTTTCTGCTGCTCATCTGTGGAATACTCTTCCACACGACTTAAAAAATACTCTTAGTCCATATTCATTCAATCACAGACTTTTCAAATACATCATGAGTGCAGATTATATGCCACCCTAATTTCGTTATGTTCTTAAATAATTACATAACATCATATGTAGGTTTTAAAGTTAATTTTGTCCTGTTTAGTATAAATTATGATACGCATCTGTAAATCTGTGTAACTGTTATTGTACTGTTACAATGTTGGGATTTTATTTTATTGTACTTTCTTGTTATTTTATTATTTAAATAACATTTAGGATACGTGTGAGAATAAATGGATTAACTATGGAAGAAGAGAGAAAGGAAGGGCAGAATGTTAGACGGGCCTGCGTGACCAATTCTAAACCCTTTGAAAATAAAGTTCGTTCGTTCTATCTATCTATCTATCTATCTATCTATCTATCTATCTATCTATCTATCTATCTATCTATCTATCTATCTATCTATCTATCTATCTATCTATCTATCTATCTATCTATCTATATATCTATATATCTATATATCTATCTATCTATCTATCTATCTATCTATCTATCTATCTATCTATCTATCTATCTATCTATCTATCTATCTATCTATCTATCTATCTATCTATCTATCTATCTCTGATAATGTTTGTACTTTTCAACATGCTTATAAGTAATTAATGTTAATATGAGTGTGCTATATTATTATTTTACTTTACAACGTTGAATTCCTTGAATTTGATATGTAAAATGCATATGAGAATAAATGAATTCAGTATGAAAGGTGAGAGAAAGGAAGGGCAGAATGTCAGACGGGCCTGCGTGCCCAATTCTCAACCCTTTGAAAATAAAGTTCGTTCGTTCGTTCGTTCGTTCGTTCACATCTTGTAATGCATGTCTCCATCTACCGTTAATCATGATGTGGTCTATCTGGTTTCAGTCCCGACCATTTGGTGATTCCCATGTTAATTTGTGAATTTCTTTATGTGGGAAAAGTGTTCCTCCAATGACTAGGTTGTTAATACTACAGAAACTTATTAATGTATCCCCATTTTCGTTTGCTGTTCTGCTGCCGCATTTCCCCATTACGCTTTCATTATATGTATTGGGTGTACCAACTTTCGCATTGAGGCCTCCCATTACTATGATAAGATCATATCTAGGTGTGTCTTCCATTTCTTTCTGCAGTTGTTGATAGAATTCATCCTTGACCTCTTCATCACTGTCATTCGTTGTTGCGTAGCATTGTATTATTGTAGTGTTGGTGAATCTCCCTCTCAGTCTCAATCTTATCAGTCTGTTGTTGATGGGTTTCTATTCCAGTAATGTCCTTTCTATTCCTTTCTGTAGAATAATGGGTACACCTTCATTGTGCAGTCCATCCTCTCTTCCAGAGTAAAGTACTGTTTCTCCTGTTGCTGTTTTAACTTTTCCTGCCCTTGTCCATCTGCTCTCGCTTATCCCTAGAATGTGTAACCTATAGTTTCTCATTTCTGCCGTGACCTGTTTTAGTTTACCCGTCTCATTCATTGTCCTGACATTCCAAAATCCTATTCTTGTATCATGTTTTGCGGTCAGGACGTCCGTTCTCATGTCAGTGGCTTGCTTTCGGCTTTCACCACTGACAGTCATACTCACAATGGCATTATTCTTCTATCTTATATCACACTGTGGAGGCTTTCGATGCTTTCAGTAAGATCTAGCTCTCATACAGGCGTCAGATTCATTAACATACTTTCGTAATGTGTGTATCCGATTTGAATTTCACCATATTCTTACATAGTAGCTAAATGAACGTTTCGGAAGGCATTCTGGGTAATTTCTTTTCTGACTCGATGTTTTCGGCTCGTCAGACCGATTTGTGTAACTTTTGTAGCAAACCTTACAATATGTATATGATAAAATTATGTAGTGTTTACAAACGATATTCCCTGGACTTCTTAATAGTTCTACTATATTATTGTCAAATATAATTAAATTCCGAGCGATCTTTAACTAGATATTATGAATAATCAAATGTACTGAATGGGCGAACTCTTTGAGCTCAGCATCAATTGCCAGCTCTGAAAAGGGCTGATAGCTTTGTTTGCTAGTGAATACCAGTCATGACAAGGACTCTAGCTACGTCAAAGTTGTATGGGATAGTGGTTATATTTGTGGAAAAATGAAACTTCATACTGGCATAAGCAAGAATACAGACTTGAAGAGTAAGATATAAAATACACATCAAATCAAAATTTTAACATGAAAAATCAAGTTCAAAATTTACATCAATTTGTAAATGAATATTAATTTTCAAACCTAATGTTTTTTTGTGAGAATAATAAACATATCGTTAGTTTCACAAGCACTACGCCCACTGCAGCTGTTTAGAAATTTGATTGCTCACAATGGCATTATTCCTCTATCTTATATCACACTGTGGAGGCTTTCGATGCTTTCAGTAAGATCTAGCTCTCATACAGGCGTCAGATTCATTAACATACTTTCGTAGTGTGTGTATCCGACTTGAATGTCACCATTTTCTTACATAGTGGATAAATGAACGTTTCGAAAGGCATTCTTGGTAATCTCTTTTCTGACTCGATGTTTTCAGCTCGTCAGAACGATTTGTGTAACTGTTGTAGCAAACCTCACAATATATATATATATGATAACATTATGTAGTGATTACAAACGATATTCCCTGGACCTCTTAATTGTTCTACGATATTATTGTCAAATATAATTAAATTCCGAGCGATCTTTAACTAGATATTATGAATAATCAAATGTACTAATTCTGTCACAATAAAGCCGTAAAAGGATTTATTCACATCCATCGGAGTTTCCCGTAAGTGTCGTGTCAAACAAGAGAGGTGATAAGGGTGGAATTAGGATGCCGTCGAATTACCACCTCTATCGACACCAGGTATTACAATGCAAGATGTGGGTGTCTTATCTGGTTTAGATTGTTGCTGTGTGTGTTGCAGTAGAACAGTTCACAGGGTACACCACAGGCAACATGACGTGTAGAGTCATAAAAATGGTAACTTCGCTTTAGGTTTATACCATTTATTGCACGCCACAAAACAGTCATGATACTTATGTTATCATCGGCATAGCACAACGAATGCAGCATTCAAACTCATGTTAACTGACAGTCATGTAGAAGTCAATACTCAATAGTTGTATGGAAAACAAATATCATAGCGAAGCTTGATAAATAATACATATAACTTCTGCAACCGTGGTCAGCTGCAGATCCTTAATGTTCATAGACAATAATAATTATTCCTTCCTGATGCTAGCAGATCAGATGTATACAATACGTCCGTTTACTGTCTGCACGTGAGTAGCATACATGGATTACAGGTCAGCTCGACCTTTATAACCTTCCTAAGTCTAACCATCTGACTTGGACGTGATCTCTGATATAACGAATCCTGGAACACAGACAATAGTCTTGTTGGTCTAGAGCGACCCATAGATATATAACTAGTTCAGGTATAAAGATACCGGTGACTTAATCCTAGTCAAAGTACCTCTCCATTTTGAATCACACAGGCGAGCAAAAAGGCGACAAAATGACGAACCTCTAGATGATAGCCTAAAGTTCGATACAAGAGGAATTACCTTATTTCGGAAAATCAACCATGAACATATGCCTCCAGGCAGGCTTGAATAATACGGGGAAATAGTCTAGTTAGCTAACTAACTCACAAAGACAATGTATTTCCCTCAGAGAATCACAAGACGCAGTCGCGTCCGCTCGCTAATCAGTCCATTTCTCAACTCCCCGACCTGGGCGGAACAACAAACGACAACCCAGTCGAGACATGCGCAGAGTGACAATCTCTGAGTCGCTGTTCACAATAAGACGATTCTAAGAACATTCGAGATAAAAGTCTTACACAGTCGCGCCTTTTATGGACATGAACAGAAGCGTTAAGAAAGGTTTCAAACATCTACAACAGTTGACTGATACTACCAAATAAGGAGATATGGTCACGCTTCGTTCAAGACATTATAGACCGAACGTGTCTCTATACAAGAGAAGGTAAACTCATAAAAAATAGCAGTATCGATATATCGGGTTCTGTCCCTTTGACCATAAAATATATATAACATGCATTTCAGTCAAATAATGATCATACATACGAAAAACGATCATACAAAGACTTTGGAAAAAAGTAATTATTTGTGCGTAACATTACCGCACCCTCCCGGGAAAAAAAAAATGAAACATTTTTTTTTTTAAATCCTGGAGCCGGAAAAATCTAGGCTCCTAACGCACGTATGATGCGCGGATATACCTAACAAAATAGCTCAACACTTGGAGCGAAACTGAGATCATATCCCAGGTCCTTAGAGAAAAATTTATCTAAGTATACGCGTATATATCCCAGGAAGGTGCCACCAACACAAACCACAATGCTGGCAACATCATAATAAAAGTCAAATTATTCTCATACCAATATATGAAATCAAATATATTATTATGATATCATACAATGTGTTGCAAATAGCGGTGTAATATATTAATATACCGCACTATTTTATTACATTATGTAATGCATCAGTAACTAATAAGTAATACATGTGTTGATCTTCGTTGACATAAAACATTCAATAGAAGAAGATGTGGACATCATCCGCTCCCAATCTAGGACAGGACTTGATATACTCAAAGTTCCACAATGGACACAATCTCGCATCTTCAATGATGTGCTGCGAAAATATCAATAACACAAATCTTAAAGACAACTGGTAAATCTCTCAATACAATCCTGAAAATAATTTATTTAAATGTGGCCGAGTGATCTTTTGGCCCGTATATCACTAACTAAGCCTTCTTAGATAATTACATGGTACAATGTTATAAATTCCCCCTCAAAAAAGTGAGAAAAAAAAAAATCTACTAACATGTCATTATAACATTGGACTGTATATCAGGAAATATATATATGACAGAAGAATCATGTGGAATCGTGTGGGCATCTGGACAGAATGTCCGCCATTACATTATCCGAACCACGGATAGCTCGAACCGAGAAATGAAATGGTTGAAGAGCTATGGCATAACGAGTGGACCTCGAGCTCTTCAAGTTTTTGCTCTGAATAGCAGTAAGCGCTTTCTGGTCGGTTTCCACAATGAAATGTGCGCCTAGAAGAAATCTTTGTAACTTCAGAATAGACCATACCATAGCCAATAACTCACGGTCTAAAACCGAGTAATTCTTTTCTGCAGCATTTAATTTCCTAGAGATATACATCACCGGATGCAGAGTATCAGAATACTCCTGCATTAGTGCTGCCCCAATCCCAGTTGACGAGGCGTCACTTCGAAGAACAAAAGTCTTCTCAATAGTAGGTAACCTAAGAATAGGTGGAGATGAAAATAGGTCTTTAACCTGGTCCAATGAGGATTGACATTCTTTTGACCAGCGGATCAAATTAGGCGACCCTTTCTTCAATAAAGTAGAAAGCGGTGCCATAATGGAGGACAGATTCGGAATGAATCGTCCGTAGAATTGGATCAAACCTAATAGACTCCTTACTTGTTTCTTTGTCTTAGGGACCGAAATGTTAAGTATTTTTGAAACATTGTGGTCCTCTGTCTTTAAAAGACCATGACCAACACGATGACCTAGGAAAGAAATCTCACTAAATCCTATAAAGGCTTTAGAGGGTTTTGCAGTCAAGTTATACTCGCGAAGAGTAGACAGTAATTCGTATAAACCCAAATAGTGATCTTCCCAGGAATCACTGAATAGACAGATATCATCTAGATATGCTATGACATCTGTACGATATGCGAGAATTCGCCGCATCATGCGTACGAATGTAGCAGGGGCGTTCATAAGACCAAAAGGCATGAAATTCCATTGGAATAAACCCCTAGGTGTAGAAAAAGCTGTAAAAGGTTTGGCACGTTCAGTTAGCGGGACTTGCCAATAACCTTTAGACAAATCTAGTTTGGTAAAGAATCTAGAATTAGAAAGTTTATTGAGTAGCTCTTCTAATGAAGGCATAGGTTCAGCGTCGAACTTCGTAACTTGGTTCAATTTGCGATAATCTACGCAAATGCGAATGTTATTATCCTTCTTTCGAACAATAACCATAGACGAAGAGTATGCTGAAGTGGATGGTTCAATGATTTCCAAACGTATCATTTCATCCAATTCTTTTTCGACTTGAGACTGGAAATGGATAGGTATTGGATAGGGTCTGACTCTGATAGGATTATGATCAGTTAGCACAATGTCATGTTCAATGACATGTGTGTGTCCCGGGATGTCTGTAAGAACATCCTGAAATGTTTGCAACATCGAAGAAACTTGTCGATGTTCCTCAGCGGAAAGATTTGGAGAAACGGTCACGTTTTTCCAAGATTCCGTAGAATAAAGTGGGACCATAGAAAGAGGAAGATTGACATCAGAAAAAGTAGTTTCCTCATCCTGTATAACTGACAGCGATGAGTATTGACCATGAGGTACTTGAGAATTGTCCGTTGCCTGGAAAATAGGCTGCAAATAGTCTGGTCTTTCATGAAATTCCGTGAGCATATTTATGTGGAAAGTTTTATGCTTTCCATCAATATCGACAACATAGTCGACATCAGAAATTTTGGAGACTATTGCATATGGACCTTTCCATGCAATTAGAAGTCTGTTCTCCCTTGAAGGAAGTAGAACGAGAGCTTTGTCACCTGGACAAAGTTGTCGTAGACATCTATTCTTATTCGCAAACTGCCTTGCCTTTTCTTTAGCAAATTCGGAAGACGAAGTTGCTAGTCTGCATGCCTCAATGATTTTTTTCCTAAGAGCAATGACGTACTCATAAGAAGACTGAGTCTCATCGCTAATATTATCGGCAGTGATTAGATCGTGAAGTAAAGACATAGGGCCGCGCGGTTGCGCGCCAAAGACAAGTTCAAAAGGGGAAAACCCCGTATGTTCATTGGGGACCTCTCTATACGCAAAGAGAGCCGCGGGTAAGACCCTGTCCCAATCCTGAGGATGATCCTCAGTTATTTTACCCAGTAAAGTTTTTAGAGTCCTATTTAAACGTTCGACCAACCCATTAGACATTGGGTGATAGATACTGCTGAGAGACCTTTTTATATGTAGCATAGACATTACCTGTGACATAGTGTCTGATATCAGTTGAGTGCCATGGTCTGACAATATTTCTCCGGGAAAACCCAAGCGAGAAAATATCAGCCAAAGAGCGTCTGCGATATCAGCAGTTGAGATGCTCTTGAGAGGTATTGCCTCTGGCCAACGTGTGCACATATCGACACATGTAAGAATAAATTGATGTCCTCTAGCCGACTTAATTCTAAAAGGACCGATAATATCTATTGCCATTTTTTGAAAAGGGCGAATTGGAATGTCAGCAGCCTGAATAGGCGCAGCATGTCGTGGTCCTTTAGATTTGACCTCCTGACATACTTTGCAAGAGCGACAGTACATTCGTATGTCCTTGCTCACAAATGGCCAAAAGAAAGCCGCAAGAACTCTCGACTTTGTACGGGAAAAACCCATATGTCCAGCACATTGCGAGTCATGAGCATGTTGCAATATTTGCACCCTCATGCTCTTAGGCACAAGAATTTGTGAATGAGTGGATGTAGTCGAGTCTTGTACCATACGTACAAGTACGCCGTTCTTCATAGAAATCCAAGATTTTCTATTAGTATTTTGATTAGGATCACCTTTTTTTGCTAGAATGAAGAATTTTTGTAACGACGGATCTTCTTCTTGCAATTTGATAAATGAGTCACGTGTAATAGTCAAGTGACTATTTTGTTCATTTACTTCATCATTATTAGTTAATGAAGTTTGAGGTGGATCCAGAGCATGTGCTCTTGTGACCACCGTATTGGTAGCTTCAATGTTTTGCTCTTCCCAAACAGCAATCTGCTGTGGGGTACATTCCCTAACTCCGTGAATACGACCAATAATAAGGTCCGCAATAGGGTTTGGAAGTAGACACGCGTGGACCTCTCCCGTGAAGAAAGGAGTAGCAATATGTATTATGGCAGTAGGATATTTTTCCAACGTGCCACCAAATGTGACACATTTGATGACCTTTCCTGTAGCACAGAATGGATCTACAAGAGATTGCCTAACCCCGACAGTAGTACATCCAGAATCAAACAACACCGAGACTGGATTACTATTTACAAGCCCCTTATGTAATATAAGAGAACCTCTCCCATCATGAGCAACATTAGCAGGAAGAGCGGGCAAAGGATGACCACAGCTTAGAGTACTAATGGTTTTCGGATCAAATAAAGTACTGCATTGGATACATTTATTTGCCCTACCAAAGTCAAAAGATGAGCATCCGATAGCATTATGGTCTTTATCATTATTAACCTGTTTATCTGCTCCCTGAGATTCTTGTTGAACAGAGTTTGTCTGTTGATATCTTTTTCTCTTCTGTTGCGATCTACCGCGACCATTATTGCCTCTGCAATTATCATTAAAGTCCCTACTGTAATTTTTATCCTGGTTTGAGTTCCAGTTTCCATAACTGTCATTACCATCTCTATGCTGTTGAGAACCTCTATTATCTTGGTATTGAGGTCTCTGCAAAAAATATTTTCCTCTATACCGATTACCTTTATGAAAATTTCTAAAGTTACCGGGAATAGAATACCGTGTAATATTAGGTTGTCTCCAGTTCTGGGAAGAAGAATCTCCCTGAAATTGATTACCATGGTTCTGGGCATAATTACGGTTACTCTTTTTATTGAAATTTTGCTGGCTACCCTGAAATTTACGCATAAAATTCGGGCCATAAGGTGCTGCCGAAGCAACTGGCAGACCTTCTTTTACCTTAGAGTTGCTAATGGTTATGTGAGGATGTGCAGTAACATACTGGCTACAGTATTCTTCCATTTCTTTTATATTTTTAGGCTTACGCTCATGAAGAAAAGAAAGAAAAGCTTCATTAACAGAAGACATAACCTTGTCTCTAAGAAGTAAGTCCATGAGGGCTTCAAATGTACTTTCTGTCTTAGAAAGCTCAACCCATCGTAAAAAAGTAAGACGTATGCCTGAGATGAATTCTGAGAATTCAACTCCAGTTTCTGGTAACATGTTTTTAAATTTAAGACGATATCCGTCTTCGTTAAGTTGGTACTTCTTTAACAATGCCGCCCTGACAACCTCATAGTTGTTCTTGTCAGGCACATCTACCATACCCAACAAAGTCAAAGCATCACCTCTAAGTATCTTGGACAGATGATAAACATATAATGTTTTATCTATATTATGCACCTTACATGCACTTTCAAATCTATCTAGATAAAATGTTATATCATCAATTGAAGCATTGAATGCTGGTAAATTAAGCTTGAAATCAACAGCATTAGACTTATTAGCAGATGATACCTTATTAGCATCATTAGCATTACTAGATAATTTCAACTTTTCTAACTCCAAAGCTAAGAGTTTTTCTTCATGTTCCATTTTTGCTTTTCTCTCATCAGACTCTCTTTGTAACCTTCTTTCTTCAGCCTCAGCCTGTTTTTCTAATCTTTTATTTTCAGCCTCTATTTCAAGTCTCTTATTTTCAGCTTCTTTTTCAAGTCTCTTATTTTCAGCTTCTTTTTCAAGTCTCTTATTTTCAGCTTCTTTTTCAAGTCTCTTATTTTCAAGCTCAGCCTGAAGTCTCTTCTCCTGAGATTCTGCTTCTCTTTTTTGTTTTTCCATTTCCATTTGTAATCTCTTTTCATCTACCTGCATCTGCAGTTTTAAATTTTCAGCATCTATTCTCTTTTGTTCAGTTAGTTCTTTCATTTTCTTTTCCTCCGACTTCAATGCCTTGGCATATTGAACAGTCGCAAATTCTTCTAATTTATCACCTGTCTTCCCAAGGGCTTTACCCTGCTCAATAAAGTACTCAAATGTAGACATGATGTCTAAAATGTGAGTACAGAACCTGAAATAATTAATTATCTTATTTCAATCTTAATAGCAACAAGACTTAATAAAGTGCTTGTATAATTACTATGTTTACTCCAATCTCTGTGGGAAACAAGACTTGACACCAATTTGTATTATCAGTTGTACAATAATATCACAAGTCACCTCTTAATTATCAGTGCACTACCCAAATCAGTGCATAACCATCAGTTATTTATCATAACTGCACTACAATAGTGCATAAGGAAAAAACCACCAGCTAGTTATGATAAGTGCACTATAGATCAATAGTGCATGAGCATATATGTAACAATAGTGAAAGCTAACTATGCAAGAACTATGCAAACAATAACAAGACAATGTAAACAATAACAAAGTACCAACAATGTAAACAAAACAAAGATCAAAGTCAATGTAAACAATAACAAAGATCAGAGTCAATGTAAACAATAACAAAGATCAACGTCAATGTAAACAATAACAAAGATCAGAGTCAATGTAAACAATAACAAAGATCAAACAATACGAAAACATTCGCATAAGTCAAATAAATAAACAGCGAAACTAAAAAGAATATGATGACAGAATGCGAAGATATGACAAACAAATGACGCTACAGTATATACACAAAAATTTACGTGAAGAACTGAATAATAGAAAAGAGGAGACCTACAAATACAAACAATTGAAATCGAAACTAAAAAACAGAAAGAAAGAGAAAAACAAAAAAAAATATACAAAAAACGAAAATAAAGCACAACTCGTCACAACTAAACAGATATAGCAACGATTGTCGCTAGCAAATTTCACAGTAGGAAATTCGCACAGTCCCTAACGAAAACGCTAACAGTAGAACCTCTGTGACGTGGTATCATCTACTGAAAGACACCGCCCAACCGAGAAAACCCGCAGAAATATAAACATATAAATACAAATCCAAATAACATATAACATGTAAACATATAAAGAGTGCGAAAAATGTGATAGACAGAAGGCTCAGTTAGAACATAAGGGCACAGTTCACAAACAAAACAGGCCACTTAACTTCTATGTATCCACAACGTCAGCACAGGTCAGAACAGGATGTGATCAGCATTCTTAGGACAATGATCCAACGTTGATCCATATCTGCTCTCGTAAACTGCCATGACGAAGGAAATGAGCTTCTAACAGGAAACAGCTTCTGACAGGAAACAGCTTCTGAACTTGACCTTCTGAATCTGCAACAGTAATTCTGAGACCGGAACAGTTGTTACGGCACTTGTCCTTCTTCTCAACAGATCAGGAAATCCATTCGCTCGGTACTTGTCCTTCTATTTGTAGACAAACTTCAATACCGCCGAGCAGCGCCGGGTAGTTTCAAAATATCAACAACTGTCAGTACTGCTGCGTCTTTCAAAAAATTTCATCAAAGGTGATGAATAGCAACTGCAATGTTGTCTTGTAGTCTGCTGATGATGTCTGGGTTTGTTGACCCCCTTGAGAGTTGGTACCAGAATAAACCAACTATTGGCCACCATGAATTGATAAGGGTGGAATTAGGATGCCGTCAAATTACCACCTCTATCGACACCAGGTATTACAATGCAAGATGTGGGTGTCTTATCTGGTTTAGATTGTTGCTGTGTGTGTTGCAGTAGAACAGTTCACAGGGTACACCACAGGCAACATGACGTGTAGAGTCATAAAAATGGTAACTTCGCTTTAGGTTTATACCATTTATTGCACGCCACAAAACAGTCATGATACTTATGTTATCATCGGCATAGTACAACGAATGCAGCATTCAAACTCATGTTAACTGACAGTCATGTAGAAGTCAATACTCAATAGTTGTATGGAAAACAAATATCATAGCGAAGCTTGATAAATAATACATATAACTTCTGCAACCGTGGTCAGCTGCAGATCCTTAATGTTCATAGACAATAATAATTATTCCTTCCTGATGCTAGCAGATCAGATGTATACAATACGTCCGTTTACTGTCTGCACGTGAGTAGCATACATGGATTACAGGTCAGCTCGACCTTTATAACCTTCCTAAGTCTAACCATCTGACTTGGACGTGATCTCTGATATAACGAATCCTGGAACACAGACAATAGTCTTGTTGGTCTAGAGCGACCCATAGATATATAACTAGTTCAGGTATAAAGATACCGGTGACTTAATCCTAGTCAAAGTACCTCTCCATTTTGAATCACACAGGCGAGCAAAAAGGCGACAAAATGACGAACCTCTAGATGATAGCCTAAAGTTCGATACAAGAGGAATTACCTTATTTCGGAAAATCAACCATGAACATATGCCTCCAGGCAGGCTTGAATAATACGGGGAAATAGTCTAGTTAGCTAACTAACTCACAAAGACAATGTATTTCCCTCAGAGAATCACAAGACGCAGTCGCGTCCGCTCGCTAATCAGTCCATTTCTCAACTCCCCGACCTGGGCGGAACAACAAACGACAACCCAGTCGAGACATGCGCAGAGTGACAATCTCTGAGTCGCTGTTCACAATAAGACGATTCTAAGAACATTCGAGATAAAAGTCTTACACAGTCGCGCCTTTTATGGACATGAACAGAAGCGTTAAGAAAGGTTTCAAACATCTACAACAGTTGACTGATACTACCAAATAAGGAGATATGGTCACGCTTCGTTCAAGACATTATAGACCGAACGTGTCTCTATACAAGAGAAGGTAAACTCATAAAAAATAGCAGTATCGATATATCGGGTTCTGTCCCTTTGACCATAAAATATATATAACATGCATTTCAGTCAAATAATGATCATACATACGAAAAACGATCATACAAAGACTTTGGAAAAAAGTAATTATTTGTGCGTAACAAGAGGTAAGTGGTAAATTCACAGAGGATTTTTGACGAATTATGACACATGATAATGTTGCAAGCAGCATATGCAACTGTACATCCACAAGCCAGATATATATATATATATATATAATGCAAAAAAAGATAAAATGTGCAGTTTACAACTTACCCCGATTATTGAGTGAATTACAGACCTGATGCAAGGAAAGGTACGATTATTGTCGGGTTATTTTTTTAAGATGCCGTTTCTCCGGTGGCCAGGGTTACTTCTCCTTCTTCTTCTTCTTCAAGTACCGTACATAGTGGCGTAGGTGTCATGGCATATTTTTTTAATGTTTTTTTTTTCTTAACCAGCGGCACTTGGGCTTTCAGCCCTTCGGCCCAATGACATGTCATTGCGAGGCTGGGGAACCTGAGGACTTTCCTTCCAACCCGGTCAGGAGCTTCGCTCCTTCCAATCCAAAGAGGGTTTATCACAGGAGCCGCTCAGGTTATTCAGTCAAATTTCCGGTCGTAAACATTTCTTCAAACGCTGACGCCCGGGTTTGAACCATGAACACCTGGTCGCCAGTACAACGCCGTAGCCATTACACCAGCGCGGCTCCCTCATGGCATATTTAGAAAAATAGATTGGTGACATTGGTATCAGCGAGTTTTGGCAACGCTGATAACTTTTTGAAAAACCGGTTAGATTGGCGACACCGGAAGTGGAAAAGGAAAGGCGCGAAACGGACAGTTGACGCTTGGCCTTGGTCAGAGAGGGACGGACATTTTTGGTGGTTCCCTGTTCGTTGATTGTTGAACCTAGTCTGTAGTGATTCAGTCTAGTGGACATAATTATAATTCTGGAGTGGTTTAGTGTTAAGTGATATTATTGTCAGGCCTTCGGGTATAATTTGCCAGTGGATTGGTTTTTCCATTGTGTAGTTTCCAGTTCGCCATAGTGAGCGATTGTTCAGCACTAAGTATGTATACTGTTATACTGTCAGTTGTTAGGAGTATTTTGATATATTAATTCGAGAAGTTTCTCGGGCAGTGTTTATGTATTCCATACTGTTGTCAGCCGTTTGTGGCTATACTGTGTGTAGAGCTTAATTAAAAGGGAATTCCTATAGAAAGTGGTATCTTCCTATGTCAACCATTTCATGTTGTGGTCGTATCCTTAGATAATGAGCCAAGTATTAAATTAGCGTCAGAGTTAAATCCACAGCAGAAATAGTGGAGTTGACATCTAAGGGCTACGTCCGATTTTTTGGTGAGCTTATAGGCCGTGGGGCCTGTATTTTATAGTATTAAATTCCCAGCTGACTTCTGGGTGGTCCGTCCTATTCTTTATGAATGGCCATAGTGCCTACGTTTTTTTGGGATAAGCCAGAATTCGAGACGCACACAGTATGTTAGAAGGTTTCAGTCATAGTGTGTTGGCGCCTTCTGTTTACTAAGTCACGATAGTGAGTTATTTTCGTTTGCCAGCTTCGGGTATGTGTGTTTATCAGTCAGCAGTTGTGAACTGTAGGCGGTCAAGTGTGACGCGTCGCGATACGTAACCTAGTTTTTTTCAGGTCACAGTGTAAGATTGTTATTGTCAGTTCAGATAATATGTTGACACTGTTTGTGGGTAACGCTGTGTTGGAAAGTTAATTTTGGTGTAGGCTGGCTAGTTTTGTAGAAGGTGTGTCAAAAGGGATGAAATAAAGTGCAGCTGGTGCCTGGCTTTCAGTAGACATATTACAAGGTAGTCTTCACGATTTCTTGGTAACATTCGGGGCTCCCTGTGGAGTAAAGTTACGTGTTAAACAGGGTGGAGAGACAACTTCGGTTGTTGCGCTATCCTGGTTGATACATTGTGACTTTGAGTGTTACCTTAGAGGTGTTAGGAGTTGTTGTGGAGTACCTTTGTAAACCTTTAAGTTTACCTAGGCCTACAGGCGTGTTAGGGTGTTTTGTTGTAGACAAGTTGTCCTGTTCCCGTCACAAGTAGTAGCCATTCAGCCGAATTCCTGGGGAGTTCCTGCTACAACCTACCTGGGAACATTACCTTCCGGAGATTTTGCCAAGTTCTGTCGCTGTCATACCTCTCTGATGTGCCTGTCCAGTGGAAGCCTACCAATGCCTCTGTCGTGATCCGGCAAATTTAATCTACCTCTGCTCTACTTTGTCTATCATCGTATGCCTCGTGACTGGGATTTTTGTTTTCGTAGTGTTTAGTTCGTGTCTTTTCATCTGTGTAGTGCTCATTTTGCCATTAGAAACATTTACATAAGACAGATTAGTTATAATTAAAAGTATTATCTAAGTATAGCACCAGTGTGGTTGCCAGTGACAGACTTTGGAGTAAAAGCTGATTTATTGTCAAGTTGGTATAGTGGTGTCATAGCACCAGGAAGTATCACCAGCTGTTGTTGTACAATTGTCGACTATTGTAAGGGTCTTTGAGTGTATCACAGAGACTAAGTGGTCAGAAAGACCAAATTTTCAGAGTAATGAGACAGTAGCCAGGTGGCAAAGTAAGACTATTTATACAATAAGAGGTAAAGGTGGATGATGTGTATACAGTGAGAGGTGAGGTAATATATACTTTCATGCATATATATGTGTAAAGTGGAGAAGTGATATCAATATTTACTATCATTACTGCATACTTTGTAAGCAGAGTATCTGGTGATATAAGTGAAGTATATACGAGTGAGTAGTTGCATGGTAAAAATCTATAGCAAGAGATAATAGTGAGTATTCTGGGTGTACACCATGGACCTACAGGCTTTCATTCAGACTGGTAAAGAATGCGGGTACATTGGCAAAGAACTAAATGACTATGTCAAGGCAGAATACTACTCAGCGGAGAATCAAAAAGCTTTAGAGGAGAAGGAAGAAAAGGAAATGATTGAGAAACAGAATGCCTTAAGAGATGCTCGAGCTGAAGAGCTAGAGCTAAAAAGAAGAGAATTCGAGTTACAAGAAAGGAAGATGAAAGAAGATAAAGAGATACAAGAAAGGAAGATGAAAGAAGATAAAGAGTTACAAGAAAGGAAGATGAAAGAAGAAAACGAGTACAAAGAGAGAGAGTTTGAATTACAAGAAAAGAAGATAGAGCGAGAATTGCAAGAAAAGAAGATGGAGAGAGAAGTAGAATTAGAGAAGGAGAGAATGAGAATAGCTCTGGAAGAGAAGATGATGGATAAGGAAATACAATTGAAGAAATTGGAAGTGGTTGCGAGTGGTCAGATCTCGACTCCTGGGGGGGTCTCATCGTCCCGTTAGGCTGCGTCTGCCTAATATTAATGACAAAATCGATAGTTTAGATTTTTTAATCGAGAGGTTCGAGGCCGAATGCCTGGCCTGGAAGGCCGACAGAGATCAGTCGCCATCTCTGCTATCGACGTTACTAGTGGGGCCTGCGATGGAGACTTTTTATAGCCTCCCGCTAGATGAAAGGGCCGATTACGACAAAGTAAAGGAAAGGTTGCTCCGGAAGTTCCGTCTGACTGGTGACGGGTACCGGACGCGTTTCAGAAACGCGATGCCAAGCGCATACCAAGGCTTCGAGGACTTTATCTCAAAGATAAAGCTTCTGCTCAACAGATGGATTGAGATGGAGGGAATTAATAAGGACTATGATGGCTTGCTAGACTTGATGCTACGAGACAAAGTGTTGTCGTCGTGCTCAACTGAGTTGGTGGCGTTCTTCCAAGAGCGCCAGCCAAAAGATATTGAGTCCATGGCCCAACTGGGACATCATTATGTCCTTGCCCACCCGGGCAAACCCATCAACAAGTCAAATCTGCCAGACGACATAGTTGCCGGGGTCGGCAAAGTTCAGCGCCATCCTTGGCGAAATTAGTCAGGCGATACAGACAGGGCCCAAGAGCAGAAGTATGAGAAGCCCTCCAGTCCGTGTCAGCCACGTAGAGTTAATTATGGGAACTTTCGATCCCATCGGAATGGTCGGCCAAGTTAGCAGAACCGACAATGTAGAAGCGATTGCGACAGAAGAGAGTACCAAACGCGGAAGCAGGTACACTTCGAGGATTCTCGGGACGAAGACCGGTTTTGGTACAAAGCAAAACATACGAAGCAGAGGAGTGGTTCCTCAGAGAGTCAATCTTCCGACTCCGATGCGCGGTCTTCGTCATCAAAAAGCTCCAGCAAGAGTACACGCAAGGAGAAGGAGAAAGAGCGCATGTGCGCCAATTGTGGGGACAGGGGTCATCATGCTGACATATGCACTACCCCGATCGAACACGCGAATTCCGCGGTTGTGTTGGACACAGTCAACGATGAGGACTGTGCGGGGTGTCGCCCTCTCTTCCACGCGAACGAGAGGTTAGTACTTCAATGCGGGCATGCGGCACCACGTCTGTCGGCAGTCCATGAGACTGGCAAGGTGATTCTCCACGAAGCAAGGTGGAGAATAGACTAGTCCGGGTGTTGAGGGACACTGGATGCACAACAATTGGGGTGCGTCGGTCGTGTATCGATGACTCCTGCCTTACAGGCAAAACGGTAAAGTGTACTACATTTGGGGGCAAGGTGGAGTCTTACCCCCAGGCATGCATCAATGTGGACACCCCGTTCCTGTTGGGGAGAGTGAATGCGTTCGTCCTCGAGGACCAGATTGCAGATTTAATCGTCGGCAATGTACGGGTAGTGCATAGTGCCGTGGGTGTGGTTGGAGCAGAGGCTCCGCAACACCAAAGGTCCGAGACGGATGATCAGGTGGTCGACGTAGTACCACCTGACAAGAAGGTACATCGCAGACGTGGTTCGCGTCAAGTACCAAGTGACACGATTGGGAGCAGTAGGAACTTATACGGGGGTCCGATAGCTGGTGACAGTAGGAGTTCATGTCTCTCCACAACTTCCTGTCTCCAGTACAATTTACCAATTCTGTTGTTGACTTCTTTCCATGCCACGATGTCAAACTGTCCAGTATTTGCTATCATTGTCCTATCTCTTTTTCCTTCAATCTTACCTGTTGTTATGATATATTCCAGCTTTTCTCTTCTCATAACATGCCCCAAAAAAGTGGATTGCTTCTTTCTAACTTGTGAAATGCGTTTCCTTTGCCCACTGGCCTCTTTCAGTACATCCTTATTCCTTTTTCTGCCTGTCCATGGCATTTTTAACATTCTTATGTAAAACCACACCTCTGTTGATTTTGTGCCTTCCCTATTTGTTTACTAATTGTCCATGACTTACTTCCATATCTCAGGATTGGTTCTATATAATAATGAAGAACCCTCTTCAAAAAGGTAAGAGCTCGCTTGGCATCTCTGTCTTGGTACTTAGCTGCCATTAATGTGTCGGTTGGTTTCTGCTCCAGCCGTTGTTGGTTCTTTGCAGGTTGTAGACTGGTTTTTTTTTCGACACCTCAAGTCTGGTGTTGGTAACACTTTCCATGCAGTATAACGGGTTAATTACGAAGATGGTCCAGCGTCATCAAGACCCGTCTGATGTTGATGTCTAGCTGATGGCCACTTGTACAACACACTTGTTCCACAGACTAGTACCACCAATGGGTACCACAGACCCAAATAACTTTAGGAGATACAGACTTCTTGCTCAAGTAAATAGTTTCAGCAACTTAGTGAAGGTGCCTCTTTCACGTGGTCTGGGGTATTACTCTTGAATAGAATCCCACTATGACTGCGTATTCAGGTTCTTAGGATTCAGGGCTTTTCCGTTTTAGAAAGATAGAGTTTTCTTACTGTCTACGTTCAGCAAATTCTCAAATACGTTGTCTGGTTCATTAAGTTAGAATCCTGATTCTATTCTTTACCCTGGCTTGTCTGAACTGATTTCTTAACGAGTTGAAATGGCAGTGAAATAATCTTAAAATGTTGCGGATTATAACATTTTTCGAACCCCCCCCCCACCCCCCTTTGCTTTCAGATTGCTACGTGAAGGTGAAGTCCAATCAGAGACAGCCTACCTTTACATTTTCATGCAATGTCAACCAATTCAAGTCTCTGACAATGGTAGAGGTTCTATTTCTCACCCCTCCACATGGACAATTCCCACATGACAATCTAAGATATGATTTTTTCAAAATTCATTCCCAGATAAGGTATTGCCTGTTCCGGTGGTATTGATCATGCTCGCAACGCATCACTTGATACATCTAGCACTGATAGTATCTTTCCAGATTGACAACTTATCATAATTAATCATCACAGCAAATCTGAACGGTAGCGATTACGTCGCTTTGCGTATTTGAATATCCCTTTTGCTATCTTGAAATTGTCTACTTTAGCCAATCTCGTAGGCTGGTAGTGTTACATCAGTGTCCGTGTCTTAATCTGTCACCAAATTGACCTTTTCCGACACGGGTAAACTTTTACTCTGTCTGGAGCTATAAATCCAGGTAGTCCATACACTTCTATATTTAATCAGTGCGTCTAGACCGAAGTGTTGTACACAGTCATACACAACCACTTCACTCAGCCCCACCAGGAAGTTAATATGGTTTCAAACGAAAGTCAGTGATCAAAGTAATAGTGAGGAAGGGTTGTCAGTTAGGACTGTCTCTATGTCTTATTCTTGCTAGTTGTTGAAAGAGATAACCTCGTATCGTGTTCGTCCTTAGTTTTGTTTCTTGCTTGTTTGACATATAACAAGACTCACCGTTCTATCTCTCTCTCTTTATCTCTCTCTATGATTCTTTCATTGACTCCATGTCTCTCTCATTCTCTCTGTTTCTTTCTCTCCCTGATTCTCTCTCTGTTTCTCTCTGTTTTTCTATCTAACTCTCTCTCTCTCTGAGTCTCTCAGTCTCTCTCTCATTGTCTCTTTATGTCTCTCTCTGACTGTCTGACTTTCTCTCCGTCTCTATATCTCTCTCTGACTATCTTTGTCTCTTGGGATTTGACATATAACAAGACTCACCGTTCTATCTCTCTCTTTTTATCTCTCTCTATGATTCTTTCATTGACTCCATGTCTCTCTCATTCTCTCTATTTCTTTCTCTCGCTGATTCTCTCTGTGTCTCTCTCTGTTTCTCTCTGTTTTTCTATCTAACTCTCTCTCTGAGTCTCTCAGTCTCTCTCTCATTGTCTCTTTATGTCTCTCTCTGACTATCTCTCTGACTTTCTCTCCGTCTCTATATCTCTCTCTGACTATCTTTCTCTCTGTCTCTCTCTGTCTTTGTCTCTCTCTGTGTCTCTTTATTCTCACTGTCTCCTTGTCTCTGCCTCTCTCTGACCCTCTGTCTCTGTTTCTCTTTCTGACTCTGTCTCTCTCTTTCTCTCTCTTTCTCTCTCTGTCTCTCTGACTCTCTACGACTAGCTTTGAGTCTCCGTCTCTCTCTTTTTTTTCTCTCTTACTTTGATATGTAAAATGCATATGAGAATAAATGAATTCAGTATGAAAGGTGAGAGAAAGGAAGGGCAGAATGTCAGACGGGCCTGCGTGCCCAATTCTCAACCCTTTGAAAATAAAGTTCGTTCGTTCGTTCGTTCGTTCGTTCGTTCGTTCGTTCGTTCGTTCTCTCTGTCTCTCTCTGCCTATATCTTTCTCTGACTCTCTCTGTCTCTCTTTCACTCTCTGTCTCTATGTCTTTGCTCTGAGTCTCAGTCTCTCTCTTTTTCTCTCTCTGACTTTCTCTCTTTCTCTCTCTCTCTCTGCCTATATTTTTCTCTCCCTGTCTCTTTTTCTCTCTGTCTGTCTCTCTTTGAATGGCTTTGAATCTCTGGCTCTCTCTTATTCTCTCTCTGACTCTCCCTTTCTGTTGCTCTGTCTTTTTCTGTCTCTCTCTGTGTCTCTGTCTCTCTTTGTCTCTCTGTCACTCTTTCTGACCTTCTGTCTCTATCTCTCTCTGTCTCTCCCTGTCTGTTTCTCTCTTCTCTCTGTGTGTCTTTCTGTCTCTTTTCTATCTGCCTTTCTCCCTGTCGCTCTCCTTGTCGCTTTCTGTCACTCTGTCACTCTCTGTCACTCTCTGTCTCTCTCTGTCTCTCCATGTCTCTATCCCTGTCTCTCTCTATATCTCTCTGTCTTTCTCTCTCTGTCTTTCTCTCTTTTTCTCTAACCCAAAACTAGTTTTTGGAATAGGATAATGAAGCTATAGTGTTTACCAAATAATCCCCGTGCCCCCTTGTCAAGGTTTTTGTACCCCAGGATATCATATCGATAAATAAGTAAATAAATAAATAAAGGAATGAGTAAATTAATTAATTAATTAATTAATAAGTAAATAAATACATAAGTAAATAAATAAATAAGTAAATAAATTACACTGCACAACAGCCATAATGTATCCGAGACAAAAGTAGCTATTTTTTAAACTAATTTGGACATGCTGATCACGAATATGTACTTAAAAATCGTAAATTAGCTCAAGTTTTCAAGATCCGGCTGGGAGAGGGGGGGGGAAGGTTCAGTAGGCTGGTGGCTTCACCTTCCCGACTCGAATGACCCAGTCATACTCTTTTCTATAGCCCTGGTGCGTGATTCCCCACGAGACGGATAGCCTTGAGCACCTATTGGATGACGCAATCTGTTGCAGTCATTGCAACCACATTTTCTCTTTGTCATCATTTGTGTTGTGGATTCTATGAGTGCAGACGTGTCGTTCAATATCCCTTGTGAATGTGTTAACAGTGCGGATTATGTTTGCTATATTTGTGGACAAATAACTTTGCTATCACAAAAGCGACCCATTACACCGACGACAAAGAAAGCTTACAGCCTTTATTTTGGTTGTGAGATCGGTGACCAGGACCGGTATTGGGCCTCACACATAAGTTATCAATCCTGTGCAACGAATCTGAGCCGCTGGTTTAACCGAAAAGTACGATCGATGCGTTTTGCAGTTCTAATGGTGTGGAGGGAACTGACAAACCATCTTAATGATTGTTACTTTTGCATGACTCCTCCAATTTGACATGGTATTTCTAAGAAGAAAAAGAGGCCTGTGACCATATCCGAATATTCCCTCTGCTTTGCGGCCAGTGCCTCACGGGGAAGGACTTCCTGTTCCGGACCCACCAGAATCTTATACTCTGGATGATGAAGAAGATAATCAGGCCAGTGGA
This sequence comes from Oreohelix idahoensis, assembly GCA_024509875.1. Lineage (NCBI taxonomy): Eukaryota > Metazoa > Mollusca > Gastropoda > Stylommatophora > Oreohelicidae > Oreohelix > Oreohelix idahoensis. The sequence goes on along the minus strand of JAMPIV010013052.1, from coordinate 136,986 downwards.
GATCCGTTTCCTCTGAAAGCATCTACATCAAGAGATCCTGATGTCGTGCATATTGAAGAGTCTGCACAGCAACATAAAATTACCCAGAGTGAATTGAATGATCTAGTGAGAGATCTGGAATTGCCAAAAATAAAGCAGGGCTGTTGGGGTCCAGACTGCAGCAATGGAATCTTCTAGAAGAGAATGTGCATGTGTCTGTGTTTCGTGCTCGGCAAAACGATCTGCTTCCATATTTCAAAATGGCAGATAACCTCATTGCTTGCGCTGGTACAGTGGATCTGATGGCAGCACTACACATCAACTATAAAGACGACGATTGGAGGCTGTTCATTGATTCGTCCAAGTTGAGCTTAAAAGCTGTGCTGCTCCATAATGGTAACGTTTTACCATATGTTCCACTCGGGTATGCAGTCCACATGAAAGAAACGTACAACAACATGAAACATTTGTTACACACCATCAGCTATGACACGTATAAGTGGTAGATTTGTGGTGACCTGAAGGTCATTGCCATCTTGATGGGGCTACAGCAGGGTTACACAAAGTTTTGCTGTTTCCTCTGTCTGTGGGACAGCCGTGCCAGGATTTCCCCCTACAAAAAAAGGATTGGCCCCAACGACAATCACTTGAACCGGGGAAAAAGAATGTACTTAACGAACCACTTGTAGAATCCCACAAGATCTTGCTCCCTCCTCTCCATATCAAACTTGGACTAATGAAGACTTCTGTAAAGGCTATGGATCGAAATGGGGCAGGGTTTTTATACCTTCGTGATAAATTTCCAATACTTAGTAAAGCCAAAATCAAGGAAGGTGTATTTGTCGGTCCACAGATACGTCAGCTCTTCCGAGATCAGCGTTTTGATGATATACTCACAGGTGATGAAAAGTTAGCTGGGAACGCTTTCCAGATAGTGGCCACAAGGCTGACAATTACCAGAAGCTTGTAGAAACCCTCTTGCAGCGCTACGAGAGACTAGGGTGCAACGTGTATTTGAAATATTATCTGGACTATGAAAGAAAGTGAAGGTGGATAAGTATTTATGGATGTTCTTATGTGTTTTTATGGATGTCCAGTTGTTTGTATATATTTGTTTAATGTCAGCAAGTATGTCGCGTAAACTGTCTTGTTCAGAGGACAAGCGAGGTTTTTTATTAGGGACTTGGTGGGTACTGGACATTAGGTGTTTGAGTGGGTTAATCTGGCCTGCAGCTTGTGAAGAAGAGTGAGCAGGGGTGGTGTGAATTGTGGCAGCTGAGGTGGCTCCTGATGATAGTGTCTGTTGGTGATCCAGGCTGAAGCCGGGTGTCTGTTGGTGCGCCGATGTTGAAGGTATTCTGGAAGAGACTGTGTCATATGAGGAAAACGTTTTGGCGCCTGCTGCAGCAGATGATGATGATGTCTGTTGGTTCGCCAATGTTGAAGGCATTCTCGAAGTTGCTGTTGCAAACGATGTGGCACCTGATGCTAGTGTGTGTTCATTGTTGTGTAATGATGTTGATGAGGATGCTGGACTCTGTGTTGTAGCTGATGTTGTACACGATGATGATGATGTTGAAGATGGGTGTTGTTGTTTTAGGTGGACCCGCATATTATCAACACGGGTAAAGTCTTTCCCGCAGACCTCACAAGAAAACAGAGTCAGCGAGTGCGCTGTTTTGATGTGGCGTGAGTAGTCATCACGTCTTGTAAAGGTCTGCCCACAGCGGGTACATATTAGGTTGTTTTGTACCACTGATGTGGTTTGCGTTGCCAGCTCAGTAGTTGACACGGGTCTATGTTTATTTTCTATGTGCCGTTGAAGGTCAGCCGCTAATGTGAAGTTTTTACTACAGAGACGGCACTCGTATCTCTGCTCCCCATGCACTGTGTTCATATGACGAGTGAGATCGCGGTCCCGGGTGAAAGAGCAATCACAGTGTGAGCAAGTATATCTTTGAGGTGAAGACATCTGTGGAGGAGAAGAGGAATAAAAGAAGTTAGTCATTAAATAAAATACATGTAACAATCAGGTAACCTAGACAAAACAGGCAAACTGATAGAGAGAGAGAGAGAGAGAGAGAGAGAGAGAGAGAGAGAGAGAGAGAGAGAGAGAGAGAGAGAGAGAGAGAGAGAGAGAGAGAAAGGGAGAGAGAGAGAGAAAAAAAAGAAAAAGAGAAAAGAAAATTAAACATAAAAATAAAAACCAGACTTATAGATAACACACACAAGTGTACATCTTTTTCTGCGATGTTAACATATCAGAAATGAGAGTTGTAGCGACGTGGAAGCAAAGACAAAGATATTGATTTAGACCCCCGCTCTCTTTTTGTTATAATAAAAAGCTCCCATATCGATTGGTAATTATTCCCAGTTTTCAAATGTCATTTGGTTCACGCGTGTGGTGAAGCATAACCAACTATGAATTTTTCATCGGAAAACAGGACCCATAAACACTCGAGATTGATTTTTTCTTTGTCTCGACCAGCAGCGCGAGGTAGCAATCATGTTACTTTGTTTTGATAGCAGACACCTGGTGTAATTATTTTCCCGCTTTATTGATTTTGCCCTCCGTTGTCTTTCTATAACTTAGCTTGTTCTATAATTATTGTTCACGAGACCAAATGATATTGATTTTCGACCTCTCTTTTGTTTCCAAGGTACCACACCAAACCAATTATTTAAAATAACTAGTCTCGTACAAGTTGTAATTATGTTTTTGTCATAAATTATGCTTGCACTCTGGTGGATCAATATCGAGGCTGAGTCATACTGTTTGCAGACAATGAACAGAGCAAGGCGTGGCTTTTGACTTTTACACTTGCTTAACAATATGTGATAAGAAGATAAGGTTTAAACTAAGAAAATTTTTCAGAACCAAGCCTTTTTCCTAGTGAAAAAACAGACATATACAATAAAAAATAAGTCGGTTTAGGATATTTTCTTAACTTATAGAAAACAACAATATACACATTTTTAAAAAATGACATGTAAGAATGGGTAGGATTTAACACCCTAACGAAAACAGACACAGACAACTAAAACTTTTATAATTTTTAAATAGAGAAATGACATGTAGAAATAAAAACTTTGCGTAGGGTTTTTTTTAACTTCCTACTGAAAAACAGAACGAATACAGAAACAAACACACAGCCATAAAAAATATATTTTTTTGGTTTAGAGAAATGACAGATATATTTATTTATATTTAACACAAAACACGAATACCGAAAAAATAAACGAATACAAACACGAATAGACATATAAGACTCCGTAGGAGGTTATGTCTTAAATGACTGCTAGTTTCAGTGTGTCTTTTTTAAACAAATTACATTCTATAATATTTCTAGCGAAAATACAAAAATACAGAGATGTAAAAGAAACATACGTTTTTGATTGTGATCTTGAAGTGGTCTGGTTTCAGAAGGTTGTTTCTTGGTCTCAGACGGTTTGTTCGGCGAGGGTTGTTGCATGAATGATGGAATCTAAAATAATTTCTGATTATATCAAGACAAAGGCTTGTCTCTCACAGCTTGCACTGCGCGTGCGCGGGAAAAAGAGTGCGTGCGCGGCTTTGTCACAATGTTCCACAAAAGTATGGAAGCCCGTTATCGATTATAGCTTGCCGTTGTGAGAACGTTTGAAAAGCGGAATCGATATGTAATTTAGCATTTTCGTTACGCGAAGTTTCGTTAATTGCGTTCAGGTGTTCGTGAAAAAAGTTAATGGGGTTTTACGATCGAACATAAACTAGATATTTTGTCCGTGACAGTGTTTGTCTGTTAGTGTGATAGTGTATTCAGACCTTGGTAACGCTTGTAAGCTTTAAAAAAAAAGATATCTTTAATAAACAAATGTGATACTACACACATTTCTTGTTTTTGTGTTTTATATATATATATATATATATATATATATATATATATATATATATATATATATATATATATATATATATATATATATATATATATATAAGATGATAGGAAACTCTTTACAGAGCGATACAACAGGAGGCAATCTGATCATCAGAAGAAGTCCCCCATCAGACAAGTGTTTCGGCCCAGTATACTCCTTTACACTCTAAGGGGGGCGGGCCCACTTGGGTCATGACTCCCAAGCGTCTCAGCCTCCTGTTGTCTTGTATCGAAAATGAACCCATTTCACTTATGGTAGCAACTTTAATCCACAACTCCGCCAGCCGTGGAGGCAATTGTGAAAGTAACAAAGAGAAGACAAATTATTCCGTTCGTTCCGTCGCACACACTGAGACACCATCGCGAAGCCGCCGAGCCTAGCCACTGAAATTCTGACACTGACACCTCCTATAATATACATCGCCTGTTGCCCCTCAGTCACAGCCCGCTCACTAGTACACCACAAAACTCAGCGTTTTGTGGACTTAGAAAAATTCCTGGTGTTTTCTGTACCGCAGCGTTTATTGTCACGATTTCCATTGCCCATTGCGGTTGTTCCACAGCCAGCCTGATGCCTTTTCGGCAGTTTCACTAAGCCTCTTCAGTGCCCTTGTTCTCGCCTGTCCCTTCAACCCCAACAGTTTCAATAGATCATACATTGATGCAGCCACAAGCTCTCTTGCGCCCACTTCAACAGCCATGACCCTTGTAGTGAACCCCTCGTGTCTCAGATCCGCGGCCAGATCACTATATTTGGCCGCTTTGAACGAATGTTGCTCGTCTAATCTGGATTCAAATGGCACGGTCAGTTCAATCAGTATGACCTGAAGCGTTGAAGAAGAATGAAGCACTATATCCGGCCGTCTCCGCGATTTTCTGATACTCTCTGGATATGCCCCTCGTCCAGGTAGGTCTACCGCCATCTCCCAGTCGTTTGCACAATCAAGAAGAGATGGTAAACTGCTACCTGGTTTACTCGGTTTGGGGTGTGCTGACTTTCCTGCCCTCAGAAAGTATGTATCTGCGGTGCTCGGCCTGGGTTTGCTGTTCGCCTTCATCCTTGCTAGATCTATTGTCGCAGCAAGCTCATTTAGCACTTTGTTATGGCGCCAGGTGTATCGCCCTTGCCCTAATGACACCTTACACGCTGAGAGCACGTGTTCGAGTGTCTGCCTCCCCTGGCACAGGGGGCACTGCTCATCATCTGACTTTCCCCATTTCACAAGGTTGGTGGCCGACGGCAGCAGGTCATACATTGATCTAACCACGAAGCTGAGCCTAAGAGGTGCCATATGCCATATATCATTCCATGTCAAGGACCTCTGCAGGGCTCCTTCCCATGTAGTCCATTGGCCTTGTTGGACCTGCTGCACTGCTTTTTGCAACCTCTTATCATTCTCAGCCTCTCGTATCTCATGAACAACCATGTCTCTGCGCTCCCTGCTTGACGCCTTGGACCACCAGCGGATGTCTCCATGACCAAATCCCCGTCTATTCGTCTGTGTGTATCCGATTACCTCCCTCAGTTTGAGTGACTCTTGGGCAGCATCAACAGCTTCTTCCACTCTCCACTTCCTTCCCGTTTTCAGTGTAGGCTGAATGGACTTAACCACGTCATCAGCTGACTCGCGTAGCATCATTGCAAGCCTTGCCTTTCCAACTTTGTACTCTTCAACAACTGACTTGAAAGGAAGCAGAAGTTTTGACTTTTTGCAGTACAGTGCTACATCTGACAGACCTGGTGGTACCCCTAGCCACTTTCTCATGAACTTGTTGACCTTTTGCTCTATAGCTTCGACTGTACTTGTGCTTATTTCATATATAAGCAGTGGCCACAACAATTTCGGTATCAACATGAACTGGAGGCACCACAGTTTGAACTTTCCCAAGAGTCTGCTTTGGTCTATGATCTGTAGCCCTCTGTCTGCCATTTCTATTGTCTGTTGCACTGCCTTCGAGTCTTTTAATGAGGCATCGTACACCCTGCCAAGACTTTTAACAGGTTCCTCAATGACAGTAGGGATTCTTTGGTTGGAAACCACGAATATGTCTTCTGCTATCTTCCCTTTCCTGACTGATAGGCTTCTCGACTTCTTGGGTTTGAAGCTCATTCTGCACCAGCTGACTAGTTCATCCAGGCGTTCTAACATCCTCCGGGCCTGATGTTCATCTGATGTCAGAATTGTTGTGTCATCCATGAATGCTTTGAGCGGTGGCATGTGACACATTCCCCCAAGCTTTGGACCTATAGCCATTCCTTCGGCCGCATTGAGGATTACCTGCATAGCCATCACGAATAGTATCGGAGAGATGGTACACCCCATTGCAATTCCAACTTCAAGGCCAATCCACTTCGTTGTGTACTCTCTGGTTGAAAATCTGACAGCAAACCCTGCGAAATACAGCTTCAGCATTGCTGCAATCTCTTGTGGAACATGATACATTTCTAGGGCCTGCCACAACATCTGGTGTGGAACGGATCCATAAGCATTCGCTAGATCCAACCAGATTACATGGAGGTTTGTTCTGTCAGACTTTGCCTTTTGGGTTGCTTCCCAGATCATTGTGGCATGCTCTAGACATCCTGGTGTACCTGGGATACCTCCTTTCTGAATGGTAGTGTCAATGTACCCATTTGCCAGGAGGTATGTAGTGAGTCTTTTCGCCATCACTGAGAAGAATATCTTCCCTTCCACATTGAGTAGTGAGATTGGCCTGAACTGACTGATGTCTGTGGAATTTTGCTCCTTCGGGATGTAGACTCCGTTCGCCTTTCTCCATTCCTTGCTTACAAGCTGGGCTTTCCACGCATTCTTTAGTAAACGGAGCAGTCGTTTGAGCACTTCAGGGCATCTCTTATACACCACATATGGAACACCATTAGGACCTGGAGCTGACTTGCACCGAGCTTTCTGGACAATGCTTTCTACCTCTTGCACCGTTGGGGGCTTGGTGTTAAATTCAGCTCCTGGCTTACTCGGCCATTTAAGGCCTGCCATGCTGCTGAGCGGCTCATCTTTGCGACCATCTGAATATGTCATTCTAAGGTGTTCTTCCAGGTCTTCTTTCTTGATGTTTAGCGTACCCGACCGTGGCTGCTCAAACAGTTCTTTGGCAAACTTGAAGGGCTCCCTGAAGAATCTTTCCCTATCCCTTCGAGTCTTCCTTCTCTTCCTGCACAACCTTTCTGCTCTACAAAGGGCATTATGTTGGCCTTTCAGGTGCTCCCAAACCTGTCGTAACCCTTCCTTCTCTGTGGCAACTGCGTTCTTGAAAAGTTTTCGGGCATGCTTCTTCTGTTTCCTGATTTCTTCTATTTTAATTTGTCTTCTACTTTTTCGTGGTGGGTTACTTTCCCTTGCCTCCCTCACTCCGAACACTTTGCGACAGTGCAGATATATTATGTCGCCGAAGATTTCCAGCTTCTTCTCCAAACTTATCTGCTTCAGGTTGTTATCCAACTCTTTTGCCAAGGCTTCGTCCAGCTGTTCCCAAAGCCCTTTTGCACTGGCAGGTGGAAACTTGATTGCATCTCTCTTCCCGTCCAAGAAGTGTGTGAGATCATCATCAGGCAGATCAACTTGAATGTACTCAGCACTGTGGATTGACTCCTGGCTGCGTTCTTCTAACGTCTTATCCGTCGAGACAGAGCGCTGTTGATCTCCCCCAGATGACCTCCCACACCCCTTTTTCGTTCGGTGGATTTTCATTCCTCTCTGAGTAGAGAACTCCCTACCACAGGCACATGGAAATTCCAGCCGTTGTTCAGAGCTCGAAGTCCGTGTAACGGGTCTGGTCGATTCCAATGAGGCGCCTGTGGATTCATCATTCTCCCCCCCTTTCGGTGAATCCTGGGGGCATCTATCATTTTTGGGTCCTGTAGCAATTGACTACAGCTTACGGGGTGCTAACCCGGTCAGCCGGTTTCTAGTCTTTCCCAGTGTCATCTGTCTTTCCAGAAGTCAATCGGTCTTTTCCCGATCGTCACTGGTTTGACCATGTAACTATGATAGGAAACTCTTTACAGAGCGATACAACAGGAGGCAATCTGATCATCAGAAGAAGTCCCCCCATCAGACAAGTGTTTCGGCCCAGTATACTCCTTTACACTCTAAGGGGGGCGGGCCCACTTGGGTCATGACTCCCAAGCGTCTCAGCCTCCTGTTGTCTTGTATCGAAAATGAACCCATTTCACTTATGGTAGCAACTTTAATCCACAACTCCGCCAGCCGTGGAGGCAATTGTGAAAGTAACAAAGAGAAGACAAATTATTCCGTTCGTTCCGTCGCACACACTGAGACACCATCGCGAAGCCGCCGAGCCTAGCCACTGAAATTCTGACACTGACACCTCCTATAATATACATCGCCTGTTGCCCCTCAGTCACAGCCCGCTCACTAGTACACCACAAAACTCAGCGTTTTGTGGACTTAGAAAAATTCCTGGTGTTTTCTGTACCGCAGCGTTTATTGTCACGATTTCCATTGCCCATTGCGGTTGTTCCACAGCCAGCCTGATGCCTTTTCGGCAGTTTCACTAAGCCTCTTCAGTGCCCTTGTTCTCGCCTGTCCCTTCAACCCCAACAGTTTCAATAGATCATACATTGATGCAGCCACAAGCCCTCTTGCGTCCACTTCAACAGCCATGACCCTTGTAGTGAACCCCTTGTGTCTCAGATCCGCGGCCAGATCACTATATTTGGCCGCTTTGAACGAATGTTGCTCGTCTAATCTGGATTCAAATGGCACGGTCAGTTCAATCAGTATGACCTGAAGCGTTGAAGAAGAATGAAGCACTATATCCGGCCGTCTCCGCGATTTTCTGATACTCTCTGGATATGCCCCTCGTCCAGGTAGGTCTACCGCCATCTCCCAGTCGTTTGCACAATCAAGAAGAGATGGTAAACTGCTACCTGGTTTACTCGGTTTGGGGTGTGCTGACTTTCCTGCCCTCAGAAAGTATGTATCTGCGGTGCTCGGCCTGGGTTTGCTGTTCGCCTTCATCCTTGCTAGATCTATTGTCGCAGCAAGCTCATTTAGCACTTTGTTATGGCGCCAGGTGTATCGCCCTTGCCCTAATGACACCTTACACGCTGAGAGCACGTGTTCGAGTGTCTGCCTCCCCTGGCACAGGGGGCACTGCTCATCATCTGACTTTCCCCATTTCACAAGGTTGGTGGCCGACGGCAGCAGGTCATACATTGATCTAACCATGAAGCTGAGCCTAAGAGGTGCCATATGCCATATATCATTCCATGTCAAGGACCTCTGCAGGGCTCCTTCCCATGTAGTATATATATATGGGTCCTGTTTTCATCTCTTTCAAAACCACTAGAGAAACACATTTAAAACACCACATTTCAACACTTAACAACAAACAAACTGCTCATTGAGAGCCAGTCAGGTTTCAGACCCAAACATTCCTGTCACACAGCTCTCACCAAAATGGCAGATAACTTGCTGTCGAACGTAAATGATGGAAAATTAGGTGGTGCTGATTTTGTTGACTTCAAAAAAGCATTTGACATGATTGACCACACTATCTTGGTTCAAAAGTTGGAAACCATCAGAATAGGCCCTAATCCACTAAACATCATCAAATCATTCCTGGGAGATCGACAACAGTTAGTGCTTCACAACAACTCAACATCAGATTTTTCGAAGATAGATACAGGAGTACCGCAGGGTTCTATTCTTGGGCCCCTACTCTTCGCAATGTTCATCAACGACCTACCACTACATCTAAAATATTCAACATGTGACCTCTTTGCAGATGATTGTACTATCTACACTAGTGACAATGACTGCGTGGCACTTGAAATGACTCTTCAATGCGATGTAGACAATCTAACAAAATGGAGTAATATGAATCGTATGCCATTAAACACAGCAAAAACGAAATCTATGTTGATTACCACCAGACAGAAACTCCTAAACTGCACCAAAAGATCGCTACAGGTTCACGCGGAATCAATACAAATTGAACATGTAAAAGAACACAAAGTTCTAGGAATCACGATTGACCAGCACTTAACGTGGAACTCCCATGTACGGAATTTAACCAAACACTTGGCTCAAAAGACGTACCAGCTAGCCAAAATAAAACACTTCTTAGACGCAGACACTAGACTATTGTTCTACACCTCACATATACAGACACATCTAGATTACTGCTCTACACTATGGGATGGTTGCCCTGCTTCCACCTCAAAGAGACTGCACTCCCTGCATAAGAGAGCAATACGTCTGATCACCGATAATCGCACGATATCACACACAAGGACAGGAAAAGAACCCACAAAACTGTCCCTGAAAAACGTCTTCTCTACAACAAAGCCAAGCTGACTCACGCAATTCTATCAAACAATGCTCCGCCGTACCTACGATCATTGTTTCAAACCAGTAGAAGAGAGGGACTACAATTACATCAGTTACGTCTGCCCAAACCTAGGATCGACCTGTTCAAACAGAGTCTAGCCTACTCTGGAGCCTACTTATGGAACAGCCTTCCTCACCACCTAAAAAGCCTACCTACACAATATTCATTTAACAAAGCACTTTTCAAACACTTCCTAAACACTGGTTATCTACCCCCATAGAAACATCATTTGCCTGTCAACATCTCATCCATAGGTCAACATTTCTTTTCCTCTTCCGCTCTTTTTTAATGGGAATAATTTGTTTTATATCCATGTACTACTATTATATAATGTAATGTATGTGAGAATGTACCCGCATACCACTGTACTTTAGAGATGTGAATGTTTCCGTTTGCTTAAATGGGTCATGTACATGCAGATATATATATATATATATTTTTTTTTTTTTTTAAACTGCTGAAAGACTTTTTCTGCTACAGAAGTGCGCAAGAAAGTGTTATTATTATTATTTCAATTTCCACCAAGAATGTATGGATGTAAGCGAGAATGTGTTTTTTGTAACTTTTGTATTGAGGATTGATGACACATTCAAAAATACTACAGATTAGACGTTTTGACCGCATAAGTGAGTGTCGGTATACATAACTTATTTATTTATTGTTTTGTTTATATTATTTTATTTTTATTATTATTATTTTTCTTCAGTCACTATCTTGTTTATTTTTTTTAAAAAAACCTACTCATTTTTTATTATTATTGTAAACTGTAAATGAATGCTGTTATGTTAACTTTATAATGTTGCATGCCTTTAAATTAATGCTTAAAGTAACATGTGGGAATGAAAGGATATAGTATGCAAGATTAATGAGAGTGAAAGGGCAGAATGTTAGACGGGCCTGCGCGCCCAATTCTCAACCCTTTGAAAATAAAGTTCGTTCGTTCGTTCTCTCTCTCTCTCTCTCTCTCTCTCTCTCTCTCTCTCTCACACTATCAGTTTGTCTGTTTTGTCTATGTTATCTGATTGTTACATGTATTTTATTTAATGACTAACTTCTTTTGTTCCTGTTCTCCTCCACAGATGTCTTCACCTCAAAGATATACTTGCTCACACTGTGATTGCTTTTTCACCCGGGACCGCGATCTCACGCGTCATATGAACACGGTGCATGGGGATCAGAGATACGAGTGCCGTCTCTGTAGTAAAAACTTCACATTAGCGGCTAACCTTCAACGGCACATAGAAAATAAACATAGACCCGTGTCAACCACTAAACTAGCAACGCAAACCACATCAGTGGTACAAAACAACCTAATATGTACCCGCTGTGGGCAGACCTTCACAAGACGTAATAACTACTCACGCCACATCAAGACTGCGCACTCACTGACTATGTTTTCTTGTGAGGTCTGCGGGAAAGACTTTACCCAAGTTGGAAATCTGCGGGTCCACCTAAAATAACAACACCCATCTTCAGCATCATCATCATCGTGTACAACATCAGCTACAACACAGAGTCCAGCATCCTCATCAACATCATTACACAACAATGAACACACACTAGCATCAGGTGCCACATCGTTTGCAACAGCAACTTCGAGAATGCCTTCAACATCGGCGAACCAACAGACATCATCATCATCTGCTGCAGCAGGCGCCAAAACGTTTTCCTCATATGACAAGTCTCTTCCAGAATACCTTCAACATCGGCGCACCAACAGACACCCCGCTTCAGCCTGGAGCACCAACAGACACTATCATCAGGAGCCACCTCAGCTGCCACAATTCACCCTACCCCGGCTCACTCCTCTTCACAAGATGCAGGCCAGACCACCAAGAAACACCCAATATCCAGTACTTACCAAGTCCCTAATAAAAACCTCGCTTGTCCTCTGAACAAGACAGTTTACGCGACATACCGGCTGACATTAAACAAATATATACAAACAACTGGACATCCATAAAAACACATAAGAACATCCATAAATACTTATCCACCTTCACTTTCTTTTATAGTCCAAATAATAATCAAAGCATAGACTGGCTGTCACTTTTGACCCCCGTCTTTACACAACAAACAGAAAGATTCAAAATTAATTATAGTCATCACGCAATTTTGAGAAATGGAGAAAACAACGACCCCCGTTTCTACCACGACTCACACAACAACGCCTGTGTCTTAGACAATCCTCATCTAGTTAACAACATTACAGATTTCAAGTCTTTTGTCTCAAACTTACAAGACAGCGATATTCTTACACACACACAAGTAAACAGACCCAACACCAAATATTATGTTGAAGCGATCCCGGCTACTTCCTTCTATCTGTACCATATTCAAGACCACCCAATCGATTGTTGTTTACAAGGCATATCAGCCTTCATCACCGATAATAAACATATTAATACTTTACAATACGATTCACACTCATAACCTTACAGTGATTACTTTTGCTTCTTTAGATGTCTGGCCGTGTTTAGGGGAGCACCCGTTAAGGATGTTAGAAAAAGCACGCACTGGCCCCTACAACAGTGGAAAACACAGCAGGGACTAGAGTCCCTCATCGATTTTCCCGGGGTTAATTTAACTGATATTCCCGCCTTAGAAAAATATTTTAAAATAAATATAAATATTTTTGAGTTTGACGACGGCAAACCCTGACCCCCAAACTTAGAGGTAGTGATAGCTATAAGGTAACGTTACACCTTTTAATGTATAAAATCATTTCATGTATATAGTAGATATAGATAGAGCGAGCCACTCCTTTTCATGCCCCAAATGCGGCAAGCTATGGAAGCTTTTTAGGGATATGGAAAAACATGAGAAGACCTGTACCGGTGATAAGCGGGTGGAAATATTTAAAGGTGGGGTTTATAACCCACCTGATACCGTTTGGGAATCTATCGCGGTGCAAGGTATAGATGTAGATACAAAATTCGTCTTTCCCTATCGGGCCACCTTTGATTACGAGTGTTATTTCGATACCTCTGTCGAGCCCAGTGGTAGCGCAACTACCTTTTTGTCTAAACACGTGCCTCTGTCTTGTTCGGGGGCCGCTAATGTCCCCGGGTTTGAAGCCCCTGTTTGTTTTATCACAACGGGTGATCCACAAGACTTGGTCAACAGGATGCTCGACCATCTGACCAAAATTGCCGAGGGCGCTTACAGCATCTTGCGTGAGCGTTTTGATGAGGTGTACACTCAACTCTGTGATTTGGAGGGGCTCATTGAGAGATTAGACGAGTATTTGCGCGAGCTGCCCGTGTTAGGATTCAACTCGGGAAAGTACGACGTCAACGTGATAAAACTCTATTTAATCAGATATTTTCTTGACCAAGATTTTAAATATTTAGTCAAAAGAAACAATAATTTTATGTGTATCGCCACGCCGCAGTTAAAGTTTTTAGATATCATCAATTACTTAGCCCCCGGTTTCAGTTATAGCAAATACCTGGCCGCCTATGAGGTGAAAGAAACTAAAGGATTTTTCTATATTGAATACATCACAGATTTAGAAAAGTTAAACGAAACGGCGCTTCCACCCCACTCGGCCTTTTTTCCGCCCTAAAAAATACTAACATTTCCAGTGGCGAGTACGCCGAATGTCATAGGGTGTGGGTCGATAACCGTATGACCACTCTGCGCGATTTTCTGACGTGGTACAACAACAAAGACGTGGTCCCCTTCTTAATTGCGTTAGAGCAACAAGTAAGTTTTTACGCGGGTCTAGGGGTAGAAATGTTCAAAGATGCGATTTCGGTGCCCGGGGTAACGTTAAAATATCTTTTCAAAACCCTCCCGTCAAATGTATCTTTTTCTTTATGCTCGAAGCGGGAGCAAGATTTACATAACACGTTGCGACAAAATATAGTTGGGGGTCCTTCAATTATATTTCATAGGTTCCACGAACAAGGAAAAACATGCATTAGAGGTGGCAAAATGGTACATTGTATTAAAGGTGTTGATGCCAACGCCATTTATTTGTGGGCGCTAATGCAGAAAATGCCCACTGACTTTCCCGTTAGGCGAAACAGTGAGGATGGTTTCAGGTATCACAAGGTCAATAAATACACCGTGCAGTGTCGCGACTGGTTGAGTTGGGTCTCGCACCAAAATAATGTGGTTTTAAAAACCCAGTATAACGGCCGTGAGATGTCGTTGGGTCATAGACACATTAGGGTAGATGGGTGGGACAAAGACTCTCGCACCGTCTACCAGTTCCATGGCTGCCTGTTCCACGGGCATTCTAACTGCCCACTAACCACCGGTCGTGATATTAATCCAGTCAATAAAAAACCGTTGACTGAGTTGTATGAAAAGACAAGGGAAATTGGAGCCTATTTGAAGACCGAGTGCGACGTCACCTTGGTAGAAATGTGGGAATGTGAGTGGCAAAACTTGAAGAAAACCGATCGATCAATCGGTCGATTTCTGAGCGCCACCTTCCCGAACCTGAAACCCTCGTATAATAAATGTCGGTACCCGTTAACAGAGCAACAGATTCTCGCCACTGTGAGAGACGAGACCTTGTTTGTGTTAGTCGAGTGTGACATTCATGTCCCCGACAACTTGAAAGAGCATTTCTCGGAAATGACGCCCATTTTTAAAAATGTTGACGTCACGAGAGATGATATTGGCTCTTTCATGCGGGAATACGCCGAAAACCATAAACTCCTAACTACCCCCAGAAAGACGTTGATCGGCAATTATGTGGGTGAAAAAATTCTGTTGACGACGACTTTGCTTCGCTGGTACCTGGCCAAAGGCTTAGAAGTCACCTGTATATACCAGGTGATTGAATATACGCCCGCGACGTGTTTTAAACAGTTTGGGGATACTGTTTCCGACGCGCGCCGCCAGGGTGATAGAGATGATATCTACGCGATAACCAGCAAAACCATGAAATTGTTAGGTAACGCCGCCTATGGTAAGACGTTGACCAATAAGGCGAAGCACGTAGATATCTCGTACACGACAGGGGAGGGTACTTCTAAATTAATAAACTGCCCCCGGTTTAGAAAAATGACTTTAGTGACGGATGACATATTCGAGGTAGAAATGGTTAAAAAGAAAATTAGTTGGGACCTACCCGCGCAGATAGGTTTTGTTTGTTTACCAGTACGCTAAACTGCACATGTTAGAGTTTTATTACGACTGTTTAGATAAATGTGTAGATAGGGCAGATTTTCAGTTATGCGAGACAGATACAGATAGTCTTTACTTGGCCCTTAGCGCGAATAACCTAGCGGACGTTGTTAAGCCCGATATGCGACGTGAATTTTATAGTACTTACGACCAGTGGTTCCCCGCCAAAGTGTGTCCCGACCATAGATCCGAATTTATGAATAGTGAGGGTAACACGCGACTCGTTTGTCAGAAATGTCACGAGCAAAAATTATTTGACAAACGGACACCGGGTCTTTTTAAATTAGAATACGAGGGCAGTGGGATGATTTCCCTCTGCAGCCAAACTTACCACTGTTTTGGTAATTACGACAAGACTACCACTAAAGGCCTCAACAAACACCACAACAACATAGACAAAAACACGTTCTTAGAGGTTCTCAACACGCAACAAGCACAGGGCGGGAAAAATGTCGGTTTCAGATCACGCAACTCCGCCATCTATACATATGAACAACACAGAAATGCCCTGTCTTATTTCTACATCAAGAGACAGGTGCATCCCGACAATGTCACCACATCTCCCCTCAACATCTAAAAGTCTCTCTGCCACTCTGTACACAACATCAACCAAAAACCATACCACACACGTGCACACGCACAGATACCTACAGATGAACACATACCCATGAGTCATCACCCCAATACAATACAACACATAAACTCCCTACCCAAAAAATATCTCTCTTCCACTCTGTACACAACACCAACACACAATACAACGCAAACCCAACACAATACAACACATACATTCTCTGTCCTATTTTTATGACACGACGACAATGTGACGAAACATCTCCCTCAACCTCTATAATTGGTCTGGTCTGCACCCTAGAACATAACTGTGATATTACATTTTATGTCTTCCAATAAAACGTCCCTACCACTTGCCAATCTGTGATCATATAATGTTATTTGAAAATACTGTACACACCTCTTGCCAATTTATACTCCTATGTGTTATTGCTGATTACTAATACTGTACACGACTCTTACCAATATAAATATATATAAATATATATATAAATATATATATATATTATATATATATATATATATATATATATATATATATATATATATATATATATATATATATATATATATATATATATATATATATATATATATTATATATATATATATATATATATATATATATATATATATATATATATATATATATATATATATATATATATATAAATATATATATATATAAATATTGTACAATACCAATATATGCTCCTATAAAGTTATTTGAAAAATAAAATATATTTATTAACTAAATTCTTTGTTACCTATGTATATATGTCTATATATATATATATATATATATATATACCTGCGTGTAATATGTACTTATAACTGTTTGTAAAATAAACAACACATAACACAACAACACACAAACACCCGCCATTATCGAACCATGATAGGACATCAGGACGCAAGCTGATCGTCAGAGGAAGTCACCCCGGCTAATATATATCGCTATATAAAAAGTCCCGCGCATCCTCCTGCCGCGCAACCTCCTGAATCGATCGGAGTATTTTGTTATATAAAAGTCACGCGCATCCTCCTGAATGCGACCCGTAAAGAACATGACATACTACTAGCGACACGCAAAAAGGCGGCGCTGTGAATCATTTCCGCTATGAGCATTATTATCATATTATATATATATGCAAACGTGTAAAACTTGTTTTATAGATATTTAAAAAAACTAGAGCTAATCTGGTGTTTTAGCTGCCATTTTCATGTTCAGCAGCCCAAACAACATAAAGGTAACTTGGTTTAATCTCAGATACACACAAAAAGTCAAAATTTGTTGTCCAGTGTTACTTTATTAATACGTAAATAAATGAATAAGTAGGAAAATAAATAAATTAGTTGATTAATTAAATAATAAAAAAATAAATACATGAATAAGAAAATATATTAACAAATTAATTAGTAAATTAATTCATTCATTCATAATTAAATTAAAAATAAGTAAATAAAAAATAAATAAGTAAATAAATAAATAAGTTAATTAATTAATTAATTAAAATAAAATAAAAAAAATAAGTTAATTAATTAATTAATTAGTTAGTAAATACATAAATTAATTAATAAGTAAATAAATAAATAAGTAAATAAAAATGTAAGTAAATAAGTAAATTAATAAAAACGCAAATAAATAAATAACTAAATAAATAAATGAATTAGTTAATTAATTAATAAATAGGTTAATAAATAAATAAGTGAACAAATAAATAAGTGAATAAATAAATAAGTAAATAAATAAATTGGTTAATAAGTAAATACATAAGTAAGTAAATTAATTAATTAATTGATAAGTAACAACAATAAATGCATTAGTAAGTTAATTAATTAATTAATAAGTAAATAAATAAATAAGTAAATAAATAAGTAAATAAATTAATTGAAAAGTAAATAATTAAATGTAATTAACAGGCACTCGTTGCACATAAAGGATAACACCAAACAACAGAAGATGCACTGTTCAGGATTTAAAATAATTATCAAAAAAATGACAAGTGATTGGGTGGGGATCTTCTAGCCTAGCTGTTTAAGTGACAAGATGTTTCCGCTGACTAATTTGTTCGTTGATTAATTCAGATGTAATCACTCGTTAGTTTTAGAGGCATAACCACCATTACAGCGTAGGACCAAGAGAGTAAGATATTTTATTGTAAAGTACATAGACACAACTGGAGAACAATATTCTTTTATTTTAACGTTCGAGACAACATTAAAGTGGTTAGATTTACAGAGAGAGCAACGACGTATAAGTGAACATTACG
The DNA here is from genome assembly GCA_024509875.1 of Oreohelix idahoensis. NCBI lineage: Eukaryota > Metazoa > Mollusca > Gastropoda > Stylommatophora > Oreohelicidae > Oreohelix > Oreohelix idahoensis. The sequence goes on along the minus strand of JAMPIV010013052.1, from coordinate 118,721 downwards.
TTAGTGATAACATTTTACTTCCTCGTGAGAATACCACTTAACGTATCGTAACAATAACATGTACTTCCTCGATGGCTGAATTTTATGTAACTAGCTAAGTCGTATATAACCGTGAATTCACAGCGAATTTATTCATAATATGGTAGAACGTCAATTATCCGAACGTCAGTTATCCATACCATCAATTTTCCGAACCACCGCAGCCGCTGAAAAAAATATTACAAAATCTACCTTTAGTGCACGAATGGTTATGCTAAAGTATTTATCCTGCCATTTTATGCATTCCTTTTCTATTATTTATTCGAATATATGAGCAGCATTATATATATATATATATATATATATATATATATATATATATATATATATATATATATATATATATATATATATATATATATATATATATATATATATATATACATAGTTCGGAAATACTGATATTAAAGAGGAGGACAGACCTCTCTGCCATAAAAAGACAATCTCTCATGGTTCACAGAAAAAATTCAAGATTACATACATATTTTAAAAAAAAATTACTTTCCCAAGATTCATTACAATTTTTTTCTGCTATTACTTGTGCTTGTTTATTTCTGTTTATGTAAAACAAAGCGTGATTTATAGTTGATACCATGTAAAACAAAGCGTGATTCATGGTTGATACCATGTAAAACAAAGCGTGATTTATAGTTGATACCATGTAAAACAAAGCGTGATTCATGGTTGATACCATGTAAAACAAAGCGTGATTTATAGTTGATACCATGTAAAACAAAGCGTGATTCATGGTTGATACCATGTAAAACAAAGCGTGATTTATAGTTGATACCATGTAAAACAAAGCGTGATTCATGGTTGATACCATGTAAAACAAAGCGTGATTTATAGTTGATACCATGTAAAACAAAGCGTGATTCATGGTTGATACCATGTAAAACAAAGCGTGATTTATAGTTGATACCATGTAAAACAAAGCGTGATTCATGGTTGATACCATGTAAAACAAAGCGTGATTTATAGTTGATACCATGTAAAACAAATAGATAATAAATATTTTAAACATTGTTGCTTCAAAAAGTTTTGATTATTATTTACAAAACATTTCCTAAATCAATTATTTTAATAAATAAAACTTCATATTACACAATACAGGAGTAATAACCTTGCGTACAATAATTTAACTGTATGTTTAATTATACTTTGACCTGTGGTAGCGCAGTGCTCAGTGCACTGGCTTTATAGCTCGTTGGTACATGGTTCGATTCCCCAGTTGCCTAGTAGCGTCTTGTAGGGCAGCAACAAACTGTCACCATTTTGCTCGGCCGGTGGCCATCTTTCGTGCCGTGCTTTAACTCTGGTTCATGCTTTGCATCTCAGCCCCAATTGTTCTCCGCCAGGTTATTTTTAGTCTGCCTCTCTTTCGCTGTCCTTCTGGAGTCGATGGCATAGTAGTTCTTGTGGTGGTGTCAGTGTCCCTTCTGAGGACATGGCCAACCCACTTCCAGGGTCTGCCCGCACTGATGGTGTGCATGCCTTTTTGACTGCACCGTGTAAGCAGTTCCTGGTTGTAGATGGTAATCAGCTAAAAAAAAATGTCGAAGAATTTCCCTTAGGCAGGTTGTTTGGAAAGAGGATAATTTGAACATTTTCTTTTCTGTTACTCACCAGCACTCACAGAAAGTACACAGCTCTCGTAAAATCTTATTCAGCCCAATACCATGTAGTGATATCTGCATGTTTTCACACACATAAATTGTGCAATAAAATGGCAGTTTATTTTTTAATATTGACATTAATTTCATACATTAGTTGGATTGGAGCAATTAAATAATAATTAAAAATAAAAGGAGATGACTTTCCCAACACTGTAATTGTTGGGAGCTGCTGTGCAGTGCAGAGCAGATTACATTTAGTAATCAAGTTTGTGGTTTTGCACCACAGAGCACTTCTATAAAAGATTGTGAAAATACGAGATGCGTTGTGAAGTATGACGTGACAAGGGTTGCCCTGAGTTCTTTTCCAGAGTAGTGGCCTTGAAGGCAGACGTATACGTTTACCGTCTGAGGTCTTAATGTCCTGTATTATGAGCTACAGTGACCGATGGATGTGTTCCAATTAAGGAACTGCTAGTAACTGTGCAAGCCTTTAGAGGCAGAGTATTATGTGAACTGTTAGAGAACTGTGTTTTCTCTGTGTTCACCGTTGAGGCAGATTGATGTATTTCTGACTAGTGGAATTGCTAGTCGTTGATGTGCGTGTGTGTGTGTAAAACATAAAATTAATAATAAGAACATTAATAGATAGAGTTACATAATTTAAAATAAATCAATACTTGTTCATTATAAACAATGTTAAGGCATTTAACAAGGTGAAACATATGTAACAGTCAACATGTTAGGAAGCATAAACGTTGATGGCATAATATAATTAAATAATGCATACCGGCAACACACAGCAGCTAATAAAGATGACAACCAAAAAAGAATGTTTTGGCATATAAATAAGGGTGTTAAAGCAGGGATTTGTGGTATTATCTTATCTGTTATTTCTGTGCAGTAAAAATATATTGAAATCCATGGAGGATATCTAGGAGTGTCAATTGGTGGACATAAAATAAACACTTCAGATGCATTGTTTAAATAGCAAAACGTCTTAAAAGAATAAATGGAAAACTTTTGTACAAAACTGAAGGAAAGTGAAAATAAAGACCTTAGCAAAACAGGCAGAAATAATCATCACATCAAAGAAAAAGACTTGTCCAGAATGCATCATCGAAGCCAGAAAATTCAAAGACCTGGGCACCGTAATAAAATTAGATGGAAGATGCATTTTATATGTGAAGAGAATATATTAAATCAAGTGAATGAACAATATTTACTGCAATAAATCTTCATCAATCAAAATAGTAAAACAGTAGGCTTATATAAAAAGAACCAACATTTTTATGTGAGGATGAATGATGGTGTGATGGAGAAGTGTGATTTTTTTTTGGTGAGGTTATCGTAACGCATATCAATGATGACAGATGATCAGTGACTTGAGTATCGTCCCAGCTACCCCGGCCTTTCACACTGGTCTCCCTTTGTTAATTTTTTGGTGTACAGGGCAGGGCACACACACTCACATTCACACAATTTTATACTCTTGATTTAATCTGTCTGGATTGAGTGGAGGGGGTCAAATGATGCCACATGTAGACGGACACAAAAAAACTATTATCTTCTAATATATCCTAATTATAAACCAACAGACGTTGAACGGGATAATTTTCTTAAATAAATGTTGTTTATTTGTTAGACCTAAAGTGTAAATCTAAGTACTAAGTCAATCAAAATAAGAATCTACGTACTAAGTCAATCAAAATAAGAATCTACGTACTAAGTCAATCAAAATAAGAATCTACGTACTAAGTCAATCAAAATAAAAATCTACATACTAAGTCAATCAAAATTAGAATCTATGTACTAAGTCAATCAAAATAAGAATCTACGTATTAAGTCAATCAAAATAAGAATCTACGTACTAAGTTAATCAAAATAAGAATCTACTTACTAAGTCAATCAAAATAAGAATCTATGTACTAAGTCAATCAAAATAAAAATCTACGTACTAAGTCAATCAAAATAAGAATCTACGTACTAAGTCAATCAAAATAAGAATCAATGTACTAAGTCAATTAAAATAAGAATCTACGTACTAAGTCAATTAAAATAAGAATCTACGTACTAAGTCAATTAAAAAGAATCTACGTACTAAGTCAATTAAAATAAGAATCTACGTACTAAGTCAATCAAAATAAGAATCTATGTACTAAGTCAATCAAAGAAAGAATCTACTTACTAAGTCAATCAAAATAAGAATCTACGTACTAAGTCAATCAAAGAAAAAATCTACGTACTAAGTCAATCAAAATAAGAATCTACATACTAAGTCAATCAAAATAAGAATCTACGTACTAAGTCAATCAAAGAAAGAATCTACGTACTAAGTCAATTAAAATAAGAATCTATGTACTGAGTCAATTAAAATAAGAATCTACGTACTAAGTCAATTAAAATAAGAATCTATGTGCTAAGTCAATTAAAATAAGAATCTACGTACTAAGTCAATCAAAGAAAGAATCTACGAACTAAGTCAATTAAAATAAGAAACAATTACTCTCCAGTGTCATATAGAGTAGGATTTCTAAACGTCCGGATTTGTCCGGTAGTTTTGAACCGGAACTTTGTGTCTTGCCTAATTTTATTTTGTAAATGCCGCAAAATCCGGCTTTTTAATGCGATGTACTAAATTATGCGACAGACGCCATTTTTGAAAATTCCTCATTTGAACTTCAGTTCCGACGACTGAATTAAAATCGTCATCCTTACAGAATCGAGCGATATAATTATCAACAATCCCATTAGATTTTGTTGTTGGATCTTTTATGTAGAGTATTATCATATTTTAACTCTGATTTTGTAGTTGCCATTTGTTATGGAAAAAAAAAACACCACTTGCATAATAATAGGGTTAAGGCCAGCCTTAGGCTTATTTAACCTATTTGACTAATGGGGCTCCCCGCTCACAGGGGGACCCACACTCAGGTTTCCACCTCCAGCTTTGAAAAAAAAAAAAAACTTTAAAGAACAAAGATTTTTAAAAATTAAGTATAAAAAATACAAGCAATAACAGTGCCTTAAAAAAAATAAAAGAATATCTACAGTTTTCGCCATACATTGACATAAAAAGTGTTGCAAAAAAAGCTACTTAAGTCCAGCAGTCCCCACCAGAATGGCCAAATCCAGGCCCCGTAATTACCACGGTCAACCGTTAACACAATAACTAGATTTAGTCAATTAAACGTCGTCTATTGCAAGTTGCAAATAATTTTAATATTTAATTGAAGTTTAACTAATGACTTTAAATATTTATTACACAAACCTACGCTAATTGCCAAAATAAAAGTGTGTGTGTGCAGATGAATTGAAAACATTTTTCTGTGTTGCCATGGGGTAGCGAGATTGAGAAAGAGAATGTCATGTGTGAGTAGATGCAAAAAAAAAATGTGCTGCTACAGAAGGTCCTTTCGCTTTCCATACTGTGAAATATGACAATAGTTTCAAATAAGTGGACTGTACTTCAAAATGCTTTCCGTGATTCAGAAATAACCAACAAATTTATATGCGCGAACACCAAAGCACTCCATTGATACACTTTTTTTAAAGACTGGAAGACAACAGCGTTGCTCATCATGGAGTTCCTACTGATGTGAACAAACACGACTCGGGCAAACTGTTTTAAATAACCATTCAATATTTTCACTTGAAAGTTGTTGGTTTACCATACCAACTAATTAAAGTGCAGAATACACTAAACAAGGTTGCAAAAACAATGCCAAAATAACTGATTGAAACACTTGTATAAAATATGACTTCTTCAGAGAAATGTGTTGCATTTACTTGAGATAATTGTTAACAAAATGTTACATGGAGCTGGGCGTAATACAGAGTATAACAGTATGTTTTTTGTTTATTTAAAATGTAATCTAGCTTTGTTAAAAAGGATTTTTATCATCGAAAATTTATCAATAAATACAAAATCAAGGTCATTTGATGAACTTTTTGTCTGATACGTAAAAAATCAGTGTCACTATCATTAATTAATTAAAATTAATATGTTCTATTTTTTTTTCTTATAGTTTCCTCCCTTGCTACTTTTTCATGACAATAAATTGAATATTGTCCTCTTTTTCGCGTTGAAAGATAAGGTAACTCTAATATAAAGACAAATCTGTCAAGTGGAAGCAATTCATGGACAATAAGTAAAGAAAGAAGAAAGCTACTGGAGGCCATAGAGATGTGGTTTTACAGACGAACATTAAGAACACCAGAGACAACTAACAAGTTACAATGAGGATGTCCTGACAGAAGCCAGCACACAAAGGGAGGTTACTACTTACATTAGTAAGAAACAACCGCTTTATTTAGGCGTGCTATGAGAAGGGGAGAGCAGGAATGTACTGTGACAACAGGAAAAAATGATGGCAAAAGGGACAGAGTCTGAAAAAAGAGAAGATAATGGACAGTTTAACACCAAGGCACGTGAGAGGACAACAATAGAATTTACAAACAGCACATAGGACGGTAAGTTGTGGAGAGACATGATCACTAATGCCAAAAGACATGCTACTTGAAGAATAACAAAGAATTTAAACATTACAATAACTGCAATAAAAAAGGCATTTGTTTACATTTTAAAAAATGCAAATAAGCATGGTTAATTTGGTTGTCATTCGATAAACATTTGGAATTATCTTCAAGATAGTAGCCAGTCACAGACATGACACTTTGCATTGTAGTTAAGTTATGATGACGCTATTTAATTATATTTTTTTAACCATCACTATCAGAAAATGTTTCTACACTTTTTAAAGGAGACATATTTTGTGGATGATGTGATTACAGTTTTAAAAAATACGATAACGCAGTGATAGAGATTTTCTGACAAGCATCTCTCTTCCTGTCTCTCACTGATGTTTGGCAGAACCTAAAAAGTCAAGTGCCGAGGACTCAAAATTCTCTCCTGCTAGCTTTGTTGGAATCACATGACACATGTTCCTTGGAGGTATCATCGCTTTCTTGTCATCTGACACTATCTGTGGGTAGGTAGGTAAATCCATCTTGGTTTACTGTTCTGTCATTGTGATGTCTCTGACCTACTTCCTTTCAGCTTTTCCCCATACTTTTAGATTAGGCATCCTGCTGTTGGAGGAATATATATATATATATATATATATATATATATATATATCTATATATATATATATATATATATATATATATATATATATATATATATATAGTAGAATTATATTTTTATAAGACACAGAGCAAACAATAGAGCAGATATCAGACCAATTAAAAACATGGTAAAGAAGAACACCAGTAACAGAATTAACACGGTGCTTGGGACAGGAAGTTGTGGAGAGACTTGATCATTTACACCACCTAGCATGGCACAAGAAGAAGATATTACTCTTGCGACTGGAGTGAGTATTTCGTCTCCTATGCCCCATCTGGAAGTGATGAGACAACGTCTTATTGACATTCTGAGTTATACCAGCAAGATTTATGTGCAACTGGCAGGTTCAACCGAGCTGAAGACGTCATGGGGAAAGGCCAGATATAATTGGCACAACTGGTCCTGCGGTTTGTAGGGTTATAATAGGATCAACGATCTTAGCCTAAGTAATGGGGTCTATGTAGGGTCCGGGCCCTGACGTCCCATCTACATTAGTGAATGTTGATGTGAACACACAGCCTCTCACATTCAGGTGCAGTGATCACCGTGGGAGCTACTGTCTTGCTCTGATAGTAAGCTTCTAACATATGGCCTTTACTGCAAAACCTGTCCATAGTTACACCTTCACGGGGTGACCCAGTTTTCATAGAGTTCGCTATGGAGGCGACCCTACAAAAATGCCAGTTGAAATCAGATGCACTGGGCTACATGCTTAACGAAACAGTGTAACTTAATTTTCTTAATGAAGACCTCATGAGATGTCAACTGCCTCAAACTGACCGCTGCTTTCTTTGAACATATTTAAACTGACGTCTGAGATTTGTGGTAAAAGCAATAATAATAACAATAACCCCATCAGTCATAACTGACTATAGGAATGCGCCCCTGAGGTGACAGCCCTCAGCTGCTTATTTTCCTGGTGTTCCTTTCGACGTTTTCTCCTCTCCTCTGCTTGCCTGAGAGCTTCTTTTCGCCCAATCTGAGGTGGCGCCATAGAGACCATCACCAGTAGGTGCGTTCGGCAGCTTCATCCTCCCAGGGTGCTGGAGTTATATCCAGTGCCCTCACATCTCTCTTGCCCACATCTTTGAACCTCAGCTGCGGTCGCCCAACTGTTCTTTTGCCATCTGCTAGTGGTCCGTATAAAATATCTTTCGGATTGCGACCATCTTCCCTGCAGTGAACGTGGTCAAGCCAGCGTAGTCTGCGCTGTCTAAGCAGTGTATAAATACTTTGAAGGCCAGCATGTGACAACACCTCGACAATTGTCACTTTGTCCTTCCACGAAATACCGTGGATGTGACGTATACACCGTAGATGGAAAGTATTGATCTTTCTTTTCTGCTTAGCATAGGCTGTCCATGTCTCGCTGCCATATAAAAGTATGCTGGTGACGCAGGTGGTATATACCGCAGCTTTGGTCTTCATCGTGAGTTTAGAGTTTCCTCAAACACGCGTTGTGAGGCAAGCAAAGGTGGCTGCAGCTCTGCCATTGCTACTGTCAGTTTCTGTGTACAGAGAGAGTTTGTCGTTGATGATAAACCCCAGGTAAGTGAAGTGGTGCACCATAGCTATCGGTAGTAATAACTGGTGCAACATCCACATCCTAACCGAGTCTTATTGTGAGGCTAAAGTCCTTGCATGCTTGGGTGACTGCAGCGTCATCAGCGAATAACAAGTCTCTTATAGTGACCTGTCTGATTTTTGTTTTGGCCTTCAGCCTAGCGAGGTTAAACAGTCGGCCATCTGACCTAGTGTGAAGACATATTCCTTCAGTTGCATCTCTGAATGCATGTTTAAGAGCAAAGCTAAGTAGATCCCGAAGAGGGTCAGAGCTCATTATGCAGCCTTGTTTAAAGCCACTGCGCATGTCAAAGGGCTGTGATGTGCTTCCAGCATATAGGACTGTTCCCTTCATGTATTCATGGAATGACTTTTTCCTTTCCAGCAATTTAGTGAGGCAGGATATTTTATGGAGGATTTTGAAGAGTTCATCCCTGATAATCAGGTCAGATGCATTTGTGAGGTCTGTAAAGGCGACATATATAGGCCTTTTCTGCTCTCTTGATTTTTCCTGAAGCCGGCGGAGGGAAAAGATCATGTCCATTGTTGATATCTCGATAGATGCGCTCAGCTAAGTTGTGTAGTCGCATTAAGATGACTCTGGCAAAAACCTTACTATCAATACTAAGAAGAGAGATGCCTCTGTAGTTATTGCAATCTCCTTTTTTATATAGTGTTACAATCTTGGAATCTTGCATGTCTTAAGGGATAGTTGTCTCTTCCCAGCACTGGTACAGCATCATATGCAGAGAATGTAATAGCGTGTTCATACAGCATTTGATTAAATTGGGAGGAATACATCACTGCTTCGTGCTTTGTCAGAGGCCAAGCTCTCAATGGCCTTGCTGAATTCTTCCAATGTTGGTTCAGCATCCAGTTCCTCTAGATTTGGAAGGCATTTGACAGCATCAAAAGCTACAGGCGTGGCGGTATTAAATGAACCATCTGTCTATACAAAAACGTACAAAAGGTCATAGAAAGAACAATTTTTCCATATAAGAATGTGTAAACAGTCATTGAAGGAATATCTTTCCATACAAGAATGTGTAAAAAGTCATAGAAGGAACAATCTTTCTATACAAGAATTTGTAAAAAAGTAATTGAAGGAACATCTTTCCATACAAGAATCTGTACAAAGTCAATGTAGGAACCATTTTTCCATACAAGAATGTGTACAAAGTCATTGAAGGAGCATCTTTCCATATAAGAATGTGTAAAAAGTCATTGAAGGAACATCTTTCCATACAAGAATGTATAAAAAGTCATTGAAGGAACCATCATTCCATATAAGAATGGGTAAAAAATCATTAATGGAACCATTTCTTATTTAAGAATGTGTAAAAAGTCATTGAACCTCTACACCTCACGGTAGAAGGGGAGTGACTAAGTAAGTAAGTAAAAAGTCATTGAAAGAACCATCTTTACATACAAGAATGTGTAAAAAGTCATTGAAGGAACATCTTTCAATACAAGAATGTATAAAAAGTCATTGAAGGAACCATCTTTACATAAAAGAATGTGTAGAAAGTCATTGAAGGAACATCTTTCCATACAAGAATGTGTAAAAAGTCATTGAAGGAACATCTTTCCATTCAAGAATGAGTAAAAAGTCATTGAAGGAACATCTTTCCATACAAGAATGTGTAAAAAATCATTAATGGAACCATTTCTCGTTTAAGAATGTGTAAAGAGTCATTGAAAGAACCATCTTTCCATACAAGAATGTGTAAAAAGTCAATGTAGGAACCATTTTCCATAAAAGAATGTGTACAAAGTCATTGAAGGAGCATCTTTCCATATGAGAATGTGTAAAAAGTCATTGAAGGAACATCTTTCCATACAAGAATGTATAAAAAGTCATTGAAGGAACCATCTCTACATACAAGAATGTGTACAAAGTTATTGAAGGAACATCTTTCCATACAAGAATGTGTAAAAAGTCATTGAAGGAACATCTTTCAATACAAGAATGTATAAAAAGTCATTGAAGGAACCATCTTTACATACAAGAATGTGTACAAAGTCATTGAAGGAACATCTTTCCATTCAAGAATGAGTAAAAAGTCATTGAAAGAAATCTTTCCATACAAGAATGTGTAAAAAATCATTAATGGAACCATTTCTCGTTTAAGAATGTGTAAAAAGTCATTGAAAGAACCATCTTTCCATACAAGAATATGTAAAAAGTCATTGAAGGAACATCTTTCAATACAAGAATGTATAAAAAGTCATTGAAGAAACCTTCTTTACATACAAGAATGTGTACAAAGTCATTGAAGGAACATCTTTCCATACAAGAATGTGTAAAACGTCTTTGAAGGAACATCTTTCCATTCAAGAATGAGTAAAAAATCATTGAAAGAACATCTTTCCATACAAGAATGTGTAAAGAGTCATTGAAAGAACCATTTTCCATACAAGAATGTGTAAAATGTCATTGAAGGAACCACCTTTCCTTACAAGAATGTTTAAAAAGTCATTGAAAGAACCTACTTTGTATAAAAGAATGTGTACAAAGTCAATGAAGGAACATTTTTCAATGCAAGAATGTGTAATAAGTCATTGGTGGGAACCATCTTTCCTTACAAGAATGTGTAAAAAGTCATTGAAGGAACCATTTTCCATATAAGAATGTGTAAAAAGTCATTGAAGGAACCATTTCCCATATAAAAATGTGTAAAATGCCATTGAAGAAACCATCATTCCATACAAGAATGTGTAAAAAGTCATTGAAGGAACCATCTTTCCATACAAGAATGTGTAAAAAGTCATTAAAGGAACCATTTCCCATATAATAGTGTGTAAAAAGTCATTTAAGGAACCATTTTCCATATACAAATGTGTAAAAAGCCATTGAAGGAACCATTTTCCATATAAGAATGTGTAAAAAGTTGTTGAAGGAACATCTCTCCTTACAAGAATGTGTAAAAAGTTGTTGAAGGAACATCTCTCCATACAAGAATGTGTAAAAAGTTGTTGAAGGAACATCTCTCCATACAAGAATGTGTAAAACGTCATTGAAGGAACATCTCTCCATACAAGAATGTGTAAAAAGTTGTTGAAGGAGCATCTCTCCATACAAGAACGTGTAAAAAGTCATTGAAGGAACATCTTTCCATACAAGAATGTGTAAAAGGTTGTTGAAGAAACATCTCTCCATACAAGAATGTGTAAAAAGTCATTGAAGGAACCATTTTCCATATAAGAATGTGTAAAAAGGCATTGAAGGAACCATTTTCCATATAAGAATGTGTAAAAAGTCATTGAAGGAACATCTCTCCATACATGAATATGTAAAAAGTTGTTGAAGGAACATCTCTCCATAGAAGAATGTATAAAAAGGTCATATGGAGTTCCATACATACAACATCATCATTATTCCCCTTTTTTGTTCCTTTTGGAGCATAGGGCCAACAAGTTAGTTCCCTTTGTAGGAAACCTGCACCAATGCATTCATGTGCTCTTGCAACAGTAGTTCATGTAACATTTTGGTTTACATAGTAAGATCACACACACCAACAGTAGTTCATGTAACATTTTGGTTTACATAGTAAGATCACACACACCAACAGTAGTTCATGTAACATTTTGGTTTACATAGTAAGATCACACACACCAACAGTAGTTCTTGTAACATTTTGGTTTACATAGTAAGATCACACACACCAACAGTAGTTCATGTAACATTTTGGTTTACATAGTAAGATCACACACACCAACAGTAGTTCTTGTAACATTTTGGTTTACATAGTAAGATCACACACACCAACAGTAGTTCATGTAACATTTTGGTTTACACAGTAAGATCACACACACCAACAGTAGTTCTTGTAACATTTTGGTTTACATAGTAAGATCACACACACCAACAGTAGTTCATGTAACATTTTGGTTTACATAGTAAGATCACACACACCAACAGTAGTTCTTGTAACATTTTGGTTTACATTGTAAGATCACACACACCAACAGTAGTTCATGTAACATTTTGGTTTACATAGTAAGATCACACACACCAACAGTAGTTCTTGTAACATTTTGGTTTACATAGTAAGATCACACACACCAACAGTAGTTCATGTAACATTTTGGTTTACATAGTAAGATCACACACACCAACAGTAGTTCATGTAACATTTTGGTTTACATAGTAAGATCACACACACCAACAGTAGTTCTTGTAACATTTTGTTTTACATTGTAAGATCACACACACCAACAGTAGTTCATGTAACATTTTCTTTTACATTGTAAGATCACACACACCAACAGTAGTTCTTGTAACATTTTGTTTTACATTGTAAGATCACACACACCAACAGTAGTTCATGTAACATTTTGGTTTACATAGTAAGATCACACACACCAACAGTAGTTCATGTAACATTTTGGTTTACATAGTAAGATCACACACACCAACAGTAGTTCTTGTAACATTTTGTTTTACATTGTAAGATCACACACACCAACAGTAGTTCATGTAACATTTTGGTTTACATAGTAAGATCACACACACCAACAGTAGTTCATGTAACATTTTGGTTTACATAGTAAGATCACACACACCAACAGTAGTTCTTGTAACATTTTGTTTTACATTGTAAGATCACACACACCAACAGTAGTTCATGTAACATTTTGTTTTACATTGTAAGATCACACACACCAACAGTAGTTCTTGTAACATTTTGGTTTACATAGTAAGATCACACACACCAACAGTAGTTCTTGTAACATTTTGGTTTACATAGTAAGATCACACACACCAACATTAGTTCTTGTAACATTTTGGTTTACATAGTAAGATCACACACACCAACAGTAATTCATGTAACATTTTGGTTTACATTGTAAGATCACACACACCAACAGTAGTTCTTGTAACATTTTGTTTTACATTGTAAGATCACACACACCAACAGTAGTTCTTGTAACATTTTGGTTTACATAGTAAGATCACACACACCAACAGTAGTTCTTGTAACATTTTGGTTTACATAGTAAGATCACACACACCAACAGTAGTTCATGTAACATTTTGGTTTACATTGTAAGATCACACACACCAACAGTAGTTCATGTAACATTTTGGTTTACATAGTAAGATCACACACACCAACAGTAGTTCTTGTAACATTTTGGTTTACATAGTAAGATCACACACACCAACAGTAGTTCATGTAACATTTTGGTTTACATAGTAAGATCACACACCATAGACACTGCAAAATGTCAAACAACATAGTAAGATCACACACACACACCATAGACACTGTAAAATGTCAAACAACATAGTAAGATCACACACACCATAGACACTGTAAAATGTCAAACAACATAGTAAGATCACACACACCATAGACACTGTAAAATGTCAAACAACATAGTAAGATCACACACACCATAGACACTGTAAAATGTCAAACAACATAGTAAGATCACACACACCATAGACACTGTAAAATGTCAAACAACTTAGTAAGATCACACACACCATAGACACTGTAAAATGTCAAACAACATAGTAAGATCACACACACCATAGACACTGTAAAATGTCAAACAACATAGTAAGATCACACACACCATAGACACTGCAAAATGTCAAACAACATAGTAAGATCACACACACCATAGACACTGTAAAATGTCAAACAACATAGTAAGATCACACACACCATAGACACTGTAAAATGTCAAACAACTTAGTAAGATCACACACACCGTAGACACTGTAAAATGTCAAACAACATAGTAAGATCACACATACCATAGACACTGTAAAATGTCAAACAACATAGTAAGATCACACACACCATAGACACTGTAAAATGTCAAACAACATAGTACGATCACACACACCATAGACACTGTAAAATGTCAAACAACATAGTAAGATCACACACACCATAGACACTGTAAAATGTCAAACAACATAGTAAGATCACACACACACCATAGACACTGTAAAATGTCAAACAACATAGTAAGATCACACATACCATAGACACTAAAATATCAAACAACATAGTACGATCACACACACCAGAGACACTGTAAAATGTCAAAGAATATAGTAAGATAACACACACCATAGACACTGTAAAATGTCAAACAACATAGTAAGATCACACACACCATAGGCACTGTAAAATGTCAAACAACATAGTAAGATCACACACACACCATAGACACCATAAAATGTCAAACAACATAGTAAGATCACACACACCATAGACACTGTAAAATGTCAAACAACATAGTAAGATCACACACACCATAGACACTGTAAAATGTCAAATAACATAGTAAGATCACACGCACCATAGACATTGTAAAATGTCAAACAACATAATAAGATCACACACACCGTAGACACTGTAAAATGTCAAACAACATAGTAAGATCACACACACCATAGACATTGTAAAATGTCAAACAACATCATACCTGTCAACCTGTACGAATTTTTCGTACAATGTACGGATTTTTGATACTTTTAGCAGTGTACGGCCGTACAGACTCGTTGTACGGATTTTTCCCCCCCCCCAAAAAAAAAAAAAAAAAAATTTTTTTTTTTTTTTTTTTTTTTTTTTAATTTTAAAAATATTTTCCAACCCAAGTTTTTTTTTAAATTTTAAATCAGAAAATATTTTCTAGCCCAGGTTTTTTTTAAAACAATTTTTTATATTTTTAATTCCGGAAATCTCAGCGTTCGTTTTTAAACTGAGGTCTCTCTCAGCAACTAATTAAATCCTTTTATACCCAAGAATTCGGCAAACACTTTGAATTCGGCATCAAACGCTTTCGGTTTTCGGCGTGACATCACGTATTTTTAAAGTTACCTGTTATGAACGACGCCATTTTGTTTGAAAAAGCTAAGTACTTATAACTTGGTTAAATATTGCTGTTGTTTTGCTTTGTTGCAATTTAATCGCTGTCTTAATCTTTCCAGTTAGGCCTACATCTTGCCCCTCAATATATTTCTTATAAATAGTCATAATATTCTGTGTAGGCCCTACATAACTAGAAAAAAAAAGTTTGTTTGCATTGAGTAGGCCTACTTTATGCCAGCTCTCGCGATTCGCTGCTTTATTTTTTAATAAAGTGGCAATCTGTTATAACTGGTCTAGGTTACAAACTCGTAAATAATAATTTTGTAAATTTTTGGTGGTACGTTTTTTCTTCCTAGATTTGATATTCTGTTCATAATTTTGTTTATTATTTTTTTTTTTTTTTTGCTGTTAGCCGTTTGCTTTGTTCGTTGTATTTTTTAATCATTCTCTTCGTCTACAAAGATTATTAGTTGAAATATTTCATCCACTGAATGATGGCTGAGCCTAATTCAAAGAAACAAAAGCTTGCACGTCATGATACGTTTCAGGTTGAATGGGTTAAACTCTTCCCTGGCATTGTAGATGCATCCAAGTTAACCCATGCTTTTTGTAGATTATGCAGCAAAGATATTAAAGTAATAGCTTCAGGATTACATGATCTGAAAGTACATTTTAAATCGAAATTGCATGAACAAATGTTTGCAATGAAGAAGGGATGCTTCTTGCTCAGCCAAAGCAGGAAGAGGGTGGCATTGATGACAACATACTGGCAATTGGCCTCTCAAACAGAGCATTTATCGAAGAAATGGAGCTTGATAGTGGAGTAAAGAGTTCATTTTTTGAGGATGTCAGAAATTTTTACACATCAGTGGTTAAAAAAATTACTGATAAATTTCCCTTTGACACCCAGGTTCTAAAGAACTTAAAAGCGCTAGATCCAAGCACTAAAGATAATCTCAGGTATCCAAACATCTGCAGATTGACAGATGCTTTTGCCCAAGATCTTGATTAGGAAGCACTGAAAGATGAGTTCGATGACTACTGTATGTTGTCTGATGTGTGTGTGCCTCTACTAACAGATAGTGGTCAGAAAAAGAGCTTCTGTAGCTATTGGCTGGAAGTTGTTGACCAGAAAACTAGTACTTGGTGCCATCCGCTTCCCTAATTTGAAAGTCATCATTCAGCGACTGCTGATACTCCCTCACAACAATGCTGACTGCGAAAGATCATTTTCAATGGTGAAAAAAATCCACACAGACTGCAGGAGGTCCATGAATGCGGACACACTCACTTCTGTTTTACAGTGTAAGATTAACATTAATACATGCTGTGCAGACTTTAAGCCCACAAATGCAATTCTGCAAAGCACTAAAAGTGCATGTGTTGATTATAATACAAAACACTGTACATCGAAAGAATAGTGTACATCATGATCACTAAGTTTTTTATATGTAAAGAACAGCATGAGACTATTAGCATGTTTGATATCACAATAATTCAAATGCTAATAGATTTGTATATGTCATTTCTCATTTTAAAACTGTATTGCGTATAATTTATTAATATATTTTTTGCGTAAGGATTTTTGGGTGTTTGTAAGGATTTTTTTGGTCGGGCGTACAGATTTTTGTCTCAGGAGGTTGACAGGTATGCAACATAGTAAGATCACACACACACACCATAGACACTGTAAATTGTCAAACAACATAGTAAGATCACACACATCATAGACACTGTAAAATGTCAAACAACATAGTAAGATCACACACACCATAGACACTAAAATGTCAAACAACATATTAAGATCACACACACCATAGACACTGTAAAATGTCAAACAACATATTAAGATCACACACACCATAGACACTGTAAAATGTCAAACAACATATTAAGATCACACACACCATAGACACTGTAAAATGTCAAACAACATAGTAAGATCACACACACACACCATAGACACTGTAAAATGTCAAACAACATAGTAAGATCACACATACCACAGACACTGTAAAATGTCAAACAACATAGTAAGATCACACACACCATAGACACTGTAAAATGTCAAACAACATAGTAAGATCACACACACCATAGACACTGTAAAATGTCAAACAACATAGTAAGATCACACACACACCATAGACACCATAAAATGTCAAACAACATAGTAAGATCACACACGCCATAGACACTGTAAAATGACAAACAACAAATGCCAAAATATTCAGCTGAAAGAAACAACAACAAAAAAACACAAAACAATGGAACGTATTATTTATAACACAAAACACTATATGCCCAAATTATAACCCACATCCGGTTGAATTGATGTGCCAGGTACAAGAAAGATAGCACATGTCTTGTATAAAGGTTAAAAACAAACAAAAACAGACAGATAGTTGGGTCATGTTAAATTAATGGAAGTTTAAACACAATAGAGTTGTGTAGACAGGACATTTCGGAGATAAAATCAAGGTGTCAGTGAAGGAAGAGATGGACAGACAGTGTTGAAATTGATTTGACAGAACATGGAACTGTAACAGAGAGACACAGAAAGACAGAGACAACTACATAGAGAGAGACACGGAGAGGCAGAGAGACACAGAGAGACAGAGAAAGACAGAGACAACTACATAGAGACAAAGAGACACGGAGAGGCAGAGAGAGACAGAGAAAGACAGAGACATACACAGAGAGACAGAGAGAGAGAGACTACCAACAACAGAGAAGAGTAGAAATGGGCTGTGTCTCGGGCACAAAAACCATACAAAGTTTTGGAAAGCTGAATAACAACTTACATTAAAATAGGTGACATCTTTATCACCTGCTCTGCTGGTCTCAGCAACATCAAGGTCATTTATTGTTGAATAATAAGCTGTCATTTCATTGTTGTATACTGTTTCGTTGTTGCATTCCTGCCCACCTGTTTCAAAGTAATAAACAATTATTGAAGTCTAAATCAACAAACATTCAAATTCTCTTTTGTAGCTTATCTTCCATCCAAAAATGAAAATTTTATTTGTATTAAGTGCAATCTTATCTTTATTCCTGCCCTCCAGAAAGCCTTGCCGTATCATGCTAACAGTTTCAGGTTTTACCAAGCGGTTGTTGAAAATGTTGTATTTTAAAGTTTCTCCAGGATGGGGCAGCCAGCCGGCCATATGCCCAACTTTCCTTAGTTGCCTCATACAACACGCATGATAGGTTACAGTACTACTATGGAAGAATACTTCTGATGATCAGATTTCCTCATGTTGTAATGCTGTGTATAGTTTCCTATTACAAACTGGTGTTCTTATGTTTGTACATACGCATAAAGTTATCAGGTAAGCGCACAATTATATGTAAGCATATGTTTGTGTGTTTTTCTAATACCAGCTCTGCAATTTCTCTCTCTCCTCTTCTCTCCCCCACCTCACCTGTGTCACAGAATAGTTTGGGGCTAGATCATTTCTTCATAATCTATGTTTCACTACGGCAGTAATCTGTACATTGTGTATTGATTTTATTGCGATTTTTCCGAGTCGCACCCTTTTCTATCTCTGTCCACTACAGCAGATATTTTGTATCTTCATTCTTTCGCTACTTTCAGTATATTGTGTCTTGTTTGTTTATCTGACACTCCTTGTGGATGATAATACTAAACATTTTCAGGAGCGGCTGATAGAACATTATCAACAACCAAGTTTGTTAGTCGCAGGCGCGGCTGATACCAATAGACAGATTAACACGTACATCGCCAAGCCCAATCTGCCTAATCACTGATAAGGCACTGGTGCGTCTCCGCCAAGGTTGTAAAGAGACGGATTTTGTGTGTGCTCAAGCAACAGATAAGACATTACTTTAGCGAAAGTAATAAGTGTTACATCTGACACACGTTGTCGTATGAGGTTAACGGCGTGTTCGTGAATTGGTATTCAGGGCAATCGGATGTTTACAGCCCATTTTCAGAAAAGTAATGTTTGAAATTTTGCACTAGATGAGTCATGCAAAATATTCAAATCAGATTGTCTGATCATCTGAGCTTCATAACAACGAATGCATGAGAAGGCAGTGAATATAACCTGACGCTTCAGTCAGTCAAAACTACTGTAAAGATCGTTTGCCAAGACACCAGACCTTGCCATAGTGAAACCTAGAATTCAGAATTCCATTTTATCAGACCAGACACCTTCTATTTGAATATTTATCAGGACTTAGTAAAAAAGCCCACAAAATCTCTATCATTTTAATAAAGAGAGCCGCTAACTGAGGAAACTGAAAGAAACACACAAAGTCAGAAGGGGAACTTATTAAATTAACGAAACCCCAGGCGCGTGTAAGAGGCCGATTCAAGTCTCTTTTATTCATCTAAGCAAAAAGTCTGTGAGCCAGGATTGGCGTAAGTTGTGATTTTACATTTTAAATTACTAACATGTGAACTAACAAATATGCATATATATTGCCATGTGAATTTTAATATGTAAAAATCGCTAGTGAATGTCCCAGTCAATTGAGGCTGGCAACCTCAGCGTATAAAATGATGATTCAGGAACCACCACTGCACGGGCTGGCGATTGCTTTATTGCTAGTTTCGTAAAGAGAACTAAAAGCATAAAGTAGTTCAAGTTCCATATGGAGCAGGAAGGAAAAGATGAAAGAAATGATGTACATTATAAGTATAATACTTACAGTTTCAAACCAGTGTAAATGTTCATTTTAAAATTAATGGAAGTTTCAAACTTTTTTCAAATCAGTGTAAACATAAATGAAAACATATTCAATTTATATTGTGAACACTTTTCAATCAGGGGAAATGTAAACATATTCAATATGTACTATTAATCTTTTCATTTAAATGTAATGTAAAGCTAAAGTTATTCAATTTAAATGTAAAGAAAGTTTTATCCCGAGGGATTAAATTTAATTCTCATCGAGGGTAAATTCTGAGTTAAATGGGATAGTGGAATGGGAAGATAGGGACCCATAACCATGGGTTGGAAAACGCAATACTCAGAACAGCTTTTCGTTTCTATTCTTTACCACAGTTATTGGTGGTACCAGCAGAAAGTACAATCTCTGGAACATGAAGAGAACTGAGTTTTAAGACGAAGGACCAACTTTGTAGACTCTCCCTGCATTTCTGGGAAACGAGCTACACCCGACAAGCGACGAGTGTGAGCAGTGTAAGAAGAACCAACCCATCAGAAGGAGCAGAACCGTTATTGACAGCTAAGTTCAATATAAGCTGCCACATGAACTTCATGTAAAAAACAGTTACCTCCTATCACGACCGTGATGATAACTTTTCTTGATCCATAACTATTCAAATCATTTTCAAACTGTTGAAACGTAAGTGATTATACATTTCTTTATTTGTAAATTTACAAATTTAACTTCGATTTCATCATTTTAAATTTACTGCATGTTTGTCTCAGTCATTTTACTACAAACACTAAAAACTGAGCTACTCCAGAATAATAAGAATTCCACTGAGTAAATCAGGGGTGGGGGCTTAAACGAGCTAACATAAACCATTGCTTCACAAAAGTTGTCGGCAGATTCTAGAATTAACGTGCTCATTCAAATGCATCATTGTTTTCGCGTATCTGAGTATCTTGTGAAAACTCCTTTGTGGTAGAAGCGCCATAAACCTTCTAACTACGTATCTGCCAAGAGTAATCTTGTGCGAAGGTAGACACCTTGAAGCCCATATTAGATACTCTAGAGTTTTGGCGACTGTTAGACCACTACTGCAAAGTAGGGGAGGCAAAACCGTCACAACCTTATACATCCACGTTTCTTCAAAACATTTGCCGAAGGCATTCGCAACACAGGACGATCGCCGTAGCTCGCGCAATGATTCTAGTTTGTTGCATAATCCATATTATATTTGCAAGATATGGTGCAAATATCCGGTCAACCTGGAAGAGCCACCATAATAGGGAAGAGGCAAGGGATGTTCCTTAAGAAGTCCACTTGTCTGGTGCCGCCCCACGTGCCTAACAGACAGCTCATGTCAAGATTACTTTTCCAGTAGCCATCCAGTCTCTTAGCATATTGGATCACACTAGACTTGATATCATTAACTAATGACTAGGACGCCACAATTGAAGATGCATTGACTCGAGCCTAACCACGCTTATTACACTTCTTGGTCAACAGTGAATGTAAAGACATTTGTTGACGACACCATTGTTGTGAAAAGATGTGTGGAAATTTCACATCATCTTTATTTTTTTTGTGAACAGAATCTGCATAGCCAAGATGGATGACAATGTCGTCGTGCTGACATTTTCATAAACCTACCCGCATTCAAGCATATCCATAAATGACACATTAAAAAAAACGCATCAAAGTAAGCTAAATAAAACTCATATCACAAAAAAAAAAATGTGTCAGACATCTTGGGGCAGAAGCAGGAACAAGAAAGAAAGTGGGCAGACTATGAAATATATACGTATAGGGTACTGGAACTGTCGAAGCGCCTACCAACGGGCGTCCATTATACAAACAATCAAGCTGAAGTACCTTGGAGTAACATTTTATCACGGGCTATCGTAAAAGCACAATGTTGATCACATCATACAGAAGTGCAGGAGAAGTCTGGCAGCCCTAAAAAATGGGCTGCAGCGCACATGGAGCAGAGATTACTACTTCACCTGTATCATCAGCTATTCATATCGGTAATCGAGTATGGGCTAGGAATACTTGCGTTGTCAGTGTCACAATGTGAACGACTGGAACGCATTCAAAATGAAGGGACGCGACTAGTTTTGGGCTATACACGTGATACCCCCATTGTGACAATGAGATAATGCTCTGATTGCTGTCGATTAGATCCAGATGTGCAATAGCCCAGGCAAAAGCCTATTTGCTAGTAACCACCGACAAAAGACACCCCCTACATGAGAACGTAGCTGATATCAAAGGAGCAAGAATAAAGAGGGGGTGTCATGGCAGAGGCAACTATTAGACAGGTTACCACCGTTGAAAATATATTCAAGGGAGCAGAGTGGAGTAAATCAAGTCAGAACTGGATGAACCACCTTCAAGTCATCATCAGACTTGGGAGAGAATGCAGAACGAGGGCCAATAGAAGGGCAGAGCTGGACATTGATCAGCTGATAAACGATCATGCTGGGGATGATGATGCCATTTTGTACATTGATGGGTCTGTAACCCATGGTAAGAAATCTGGGTGGGGCTTTTCTGCTAGAGTAAAGGGCAGAATGGTTACTGAACATAGCGAGGGTTACAAGATAACAACTTCCAGCATGAGAATGGAGATAGAGGCAGCTATCGTAGTATTAAGGTAGCTATTTGAAACTTCATTAATAAGGGCAGTTATTATATCAGATTAACAATCCATGCTTCGGAAGGTCCAAAGTGGATGGCTCCGGCATGAATGAAAAACTCCTCGAGTCTTCAGGTACTGGTGTGGATCTGCTGTCCTGGTTATGCCGGGGTACGCGACAATAAAAGAGCTGACAGACTAGCTTCAAGAGCACCCATAAAGGTGCATTGGATTTGTATAAGGGAGAGAAGCTGAGAGCAATTGTGATCGCCTATTAGAGGATGCTTTGACAGTCGGTGGCTAAGGATCAAAGAAGAAGACTGGAGAATGACACTGCAATCGATGAATCGTCAAAGGTAAGATTACAGGAATTTGGTATCAAACGTAAGACCATCAGAGATGAACGTATGAGAGGATGTACCCGGCCTGTATACAACCAGGGCGCAACAGGAACAATTAGCATTCATACCCTTCGGCATTTGCTGAATGAAATTGAGCACATATGGGTTTGCCTGGAGGGCAAAGACGTCGATTCTAATCAACAACAATATGTTTGTGTGTTGGATATGACATAGTGAAAAACCATTTGATATATTTACACAGCAGAGTCTGGAATTCCCAGGGAACGAGAAACTGATGGCGATAAAAACACATGGGGAAGATAAGTGTAGACAAGTGTGAGAAGGATAAAAATGCCATGTAACGGATGGAACCGGACAGAAGGTTTGGTTTGTTTGTGTGGATATTATGTGTGTGGGTGTGTGTTGGGTGGGTAGGTGTTGGGGTAGGTGGATTGGGTGGATGTGTGTGAGTGTTTGTGGGTGTGGTTGGGTGGGTAGGTGTTCGGTGGGTGGATGGCGTGGATGTGTGTGGTGTGCATTCAAACACGAGCCCACAGATACCTTGTACAAAGAAACATATATGCCTATATGTGTATTAAGTAGTCTTAAGAGACAATGAAATAATAAGACTCCTGCATCCTCATAAATGGCGTACATGCGGACTATAATGAGGTTGTACAAGGGGCGGACTACCTCATCATGTCAAACAAGTGGACTCTTACAAGGTTGTACAAGGGGCAGAGACCCTCATCATGTGAAACAAGCAGACTATTACGAGGTTGTACAAGGGGCAGACAACCTCATCGTGTCAAACAAGCGGACTATGACGAGGTTGTACAAGGGGCAGACTACCTCATCGTGTCAAACAAGCGGACTATTACGAGGTTGTACAAGGGGCAGAGACCCTCATCATGCGAAACAAGCAGACTATTACGAGGTTGTACAAGGGGCAGACAACCTCATCGTGTCAAACAAGCGGACTATTACAAGGTTGTACAAGGGGCAGACAACCTCATCATGTGAAACAAGCGGACTATTACGAGGTTGTACAAGGGGCAGACAACCTCATCATGTCAAACAAGCGGACTATTACAAGGTTGTACAAGGGGCAGACAACCTCATGTGAAACAAGCGGACTGTTACAAGGTTGTAAAAGGGACAGACAATCTCATCATGTCAAACAAGCGGACTATTACGAGATTGTACAAGGGTGTAGCGACAGGTTTTCCTAGTATGATAATAGTGGTAGAGCAGAAGTAGAATCTCTCTCCAGAAAGTATAAAGTTCCAGTGCCCGAGAAGTACACTGGTATCACAAGTGAGTTACAGCTGTGAATACTCTGAGCTAGACAATAGATTTAGGCTTCAGAAGTATAAGTTGCTACTTTCGCTATAGTAACCCTATGTGATTATATAATTAAATTTGAAAAGGTAACTCAAAATTTAACAGTTAAAAATTTAACAAGTCAAATGAGTACAATTTCATAATTTATTATGTACATCTATATATATATCTATTCTTGTAATGAGAAAGGGGTGTTGGAAGATGGTAAAATGTATGATTATTTACAGTTACAAATCAAAATAAACAAGCGAAAAAGTCTTGGATTTATCTTCCACTGAAATTACACAAAAGTTTGTCACAGTATCTCTTTGATATCTCTTGCTATCTAGTTCTCATCATAGACAGTCGTTTTAGAAACTGCTCACAGTGTTTGTTGGATGGATACACATAAAACTCATCTGTGATTAGCCACGTCTGCTCGAGGTTCCTGAGACACACTTGAATCAACAGACTGTCCTTCAGCCCGCCCTATAACTACGGGGGACTAAGGTGTTGAAGATTGGTTGACCTCTAGGCTTCAGTTAGCAAGATCAACGGTCCAGAAGTCTGTAGTTTCTCGATCAGGGATGATCATAAAAATTGATCATAAAACCTGGAACAAAAGGTAATAGGTGGCCATGGTGTTCCAACAATCTCACCACCCACTGCTGTTCATGATGCGACCATGTCTTCAGTGTTTGTATATAAATGAATGAATCATGGTAGTATGTTACAGAGATAGCATGATAAGATAATGTATACTGTGCAGAATTAACAAAATACATGAATAAATCACATGTTATGATACATGGGTACGATATAACCTTTGCCTTCCACTTATGGATGTCAAGTCACTTATGTACTTGCTGATATGTCGTAAGCTTCCAGGCAAGAACTAGCCATGATATATTTGGCTAACCAATTAATGGTTATGCTTCCCGACAATGCCGGTGAAGGTTATCTCTGGTTAGCGTAATTCCCTTTTTTATTATATCTGATACATTCAATCGGAAATGAAATCTGAAATAAAATGATATTAATAATACATATATCTTTAATAAACTTACATACCCTCTTAGGATTTATAAGCTCACGGTGAGACTGTATTGGCTTAATTTAATCTGCCCTGCATGCAGCGTGAAAATAGAACTTTTCTTGCAGATGCTGTCTTCCAGTTTCTCACTTTGGCTTCTGGATTTGGTGTGTGTGATTTCAATGCGCCGTTCTGTTCTTATATTTCAGTCTCTCGCCCGTACGAGAAAGCACCTCTAAAAGTCCCAAAAGATTTTCGTTTCATCTCCTGGTTTGAGGCGATTTGAGGCGATCTGTGCGTTTCCTGTACTTGTTTTTGTCTTTTGTTCACTACACACTTATATCCTTCCTTCCTTCCTATGTATCATTCCCTTTTCCCCATATGAGGCTTTCATTATATCCAATTTATATTTAGATCCGTTTTGGCATGTAGTTATAATAATTTTTTAAAGATTATTAGCTAACTTTTAGCAGATGTGATGAAGGTGAAAAATATTAATTATCTTTAAAACTATTTATATTTGAATAATATCCTTTTGGATATAATTCCTAGTCTATCTCCTTTGTTGAGTTATTTTTATTTAATTGTATTCCAACCAGGCGTTTTCTTGTAGTTCCTAATTTAATTTCCTGTAAATGCAAACTTTGAAAGTCCGCCATACATTCTTATATTAGCTATTTCCTCATTCTTCAGTACCTTCTGGCTTAAACATATTTCACATTTTTGCGCCGTCTTCTAACTTCAAAGCAAGACCGCCGCTCTGTCCTTGCGCTGTGTGTGTGTGTGCGTCGCGTTACACATTTTTTCCACAACAAAGCAAGAGGAACCAAATTTCGTTACAAAGCCCTCTTCTTTAAAACAGTGCATGCACAGTTAACTTTTTGGTAACTCATGCTGCAGTTCCTCCTTACTTTTCTGTTTCTCTATATCTGCTTTGATAGGATGACGACTTAAAAAATCGGGTCCAAGATTGTCCCGTCCTGGAATGTATCTCACATTGAACGAATATGGAGATAACAGTAAACTCCACCTTAAAAGTCGTGAATTTAATTTTTTAGACACTGCTAAAAACATCAAAGGCTGGTGATCACTTTCCACAATGAAGTGTTTCCCGTAAAGAAAAGGGGCGAATTTGTTGATCGACCAGACCAAAGCGAGGCATTCACGTTCAACGGTAGAATAATTTCTTTCAGCTGCATTTAACTTTCTACTGGCAAAAGCTACTGGTAATAGCATATGTGGCGGTGTGTCTGCCCGCTGTAGTAATGTTGCTCCGATGCCTACATTGCTAGCATCCGTTCTTAGTACGAATTCTTGTGTGAGATCGGGAAGGGCAAGGATAGGTTTATTTGTCAGCTTATTTTTCAACTCTGTATAAGCCTGTTCACACTCTGCAGTCCATTGTATTTTATCCGGCTGACCTTTTTTGGTTAAGTCGGTTAATGGCGCGCATAATGAGTTAAAATGGGGTATATATTTCTGATAAAACCCGCACAGTGACACAAAGGATCTTACATCCTTCTTAGTTTGTGGTCTTGGTGCTTTTCTCATTTTCTCTACATTCTTTGGGTCAGGAGACATTTGCCCTGTAGAGATAGTGTGACCTAAAAATTCCAATGTCTCACATCCAATATGACACTTAGTTGGACGTGCTGTCAATCCCGTTTCTCTCAGTCTATCCAACAACATGGAGAGTGCTACTACGTGTTCCTCAAATGTAGTGGTAGCAATCAGAATATCATCCATGAAGTTGATGATATGAGGATTTTGTAATGGTTCCAACAATTTCCTCATCATTCTGGAGAAGATACTTGGAGCATTCTTTAAACCAAATGGGAGTACATTGAACTCGTAATGTCCATCCGGTGTACTAAAGGCTAACAGTTTCCTAACTTCTGGTTTCACTGGTATTTGGTAGTATCCCTTGCTTAGATCTACTTTTGAAAAATACCGAGCCTTACTCAATGTAGCAAACAACTGATTGGTGTCAGGTAATGGGTCTACCTGAGATTCAGTGATAGCATTTAGTTTCCTATAGTCAATGCATAACCTGTGTTCACCACTAGGCTTCCTTAATAGCACCACACTTGAGCTGTAGGGAGATTCAGACTTTGAAATAATTTTCTCTTTTAAGAGATAATCAATCTCATCCTTGAGTGCCTGTCCTTTAGCATAAGGTATAGGGTATGTCCGCATACAAACTGGTGTAGGGTCAGTAATCGTCATGTCATACTCTAACAGATTAGTACACCCCGGCTTATCTGTGAGTACATCAGCATGGATTTCTAACACCTCCTGAACCTTTTTCCTCTGCTCAAGAGTTAAATGTTCACTCACATTAACCTGAGCATAGCTTTCCGTAGTTGTTAGGGGGTATTCCATGGAGGAAATTGGTTCATCCTGCATTTCTGTTGCAATGGCCAGGGTCATGATATGGGCAACTTCTGATGCTTCCCTGTCATAATACTTTTTAAGAAGGTTGACATGATACACCTTCTCCTTTCCTTTCTTGTCAATCTTATAGTTGGTCCGGAAAGTTTTTCCAATATGACGTAGGGTCCCTGCCATCCAATTTGCAATTTATTATTGCTGCTGGGCAACAGTAACAGAACTTTTCCCACCTCAAGTTCCCTATCTTTTGCTGTTTTATTGTAGTAAGCAGCCTGCTTCCTCCTGGCCTGTCTCAAGTTATCATTTGCCAGTTTCCAACTTGTTTTCAATCGAGATGTCAACTCGTTGACGTATTGGTATGAAGAAGTCACGGTTTCTTCTGCTTTTTCATCAGTCCATGTCCGCAACAATGCTTCCAGTGGACCTTTGATTGGTCGTCCAAACAACAATGTAGCTGGAGCCAATCCTGTGGAGTTATGTGGGACTTCCCTATAGGCAAATAGTGCTGAGGGTAAGTATGTGTCCCAAGTTTCAGGTTTCTCACTAGCCAACTTTCTAAGGATTGAAATGAGCGTGCCATTGAACCGCTCTACTTGACCATTCCCTTGGGCGTGGTACGGGCTACAGTGATAATGTCTAGCTTGAAATAACCTGAATACTTCTTGTGTTAGCTTTCCCCTAAACTGAGAACCATTGTCAGTCAATATTTGATGTGGGAAACCTAATCGGGTGAATATTGTTAACAGTGCCTCTGCCACATGTTTCGAATCTATCGATGACATTGCTACTGCCTCTCCCCACATAGAGCAAGTATCGACCAAGGTTAAGATATATGCATTTCTCTTCTTGGTCCTACTGAGGGGTCCAACAATATCCACGGCAACACGTTCGAAGGGCGTTCCCATGATGGGCATTTCTCCCAGTGTTGCTGGTGCAGTCCTATGTTTAGGAGCTACTCTTTGGCATTCTGGACAGGATCTCACATACCTCTTTATGTCCTCTGTGATCCCTGGCCAAAAGTAGTGACAGGCTATCCGTTGTCCAGTGGCCCCTATTCCCATATGTCCACTGAAGGGTATAGCATGTCCTAGCTTCATAACCTGCTCCCTGTATGATTTTGGCACTACAAGCTGTCCATGTCCTTTTGGTCCTGTTCCAGCTTTTCTATATAGTAGGCCTTTTTTCATATATAAGTCTCCTTTCTCTGGAGGGTTATGGCTTTTAGGTAATTTGCCAAAGCAAGGCTTCAATGTACTGTCAGCAGTTTGAGCCTTTCTCATCTCTTCTGGATGAGTATTGATGATAGTGTCCTCCTCTTTCTTAGAGCTTGCCCTGGTCTGGACTGTTGCCATCACTATGGGTCTTATAGGTTCTCCTAGAAAGACATATCTACATCCCAGTATTAATGGGTAGATAGGGTTGTCCATCACTGCTGCTTTGATCTCTCCTTCCACATAGCGAGATCTTATGTTGATTCGGGCTATGGGCAGTGTCATGGTTCCTGCTCCCTTGACTGGTCCTCTGATTTCCACTGTTTCTGTGGTTATCTGTTCCGGACTCACCAGAGAAGAGCACACTACTGAGTCAAAGTCCAAGCCTGTATCATATAAGCACAGTACTTGGGTGCCATTCAAGGTCACTTCCTCACAGACAGGGGATGATGGAGGTTTTTCTGACTATCTGCCAGGTCCTTCCTTCCCTTGTTCTCTGTTGTAAGGCATGCAGCGTGATGAGGAGGGTTTTTCCGTCTGCATTCCGCAGTATTGTGGTTACTCATTTGGCAAGATTTACACCACTTTCCTTCCTTTCTTGGAGGTTTCTTTTCTGATCCTAGAGGGTTTTTGTCTTTATAATCAGTTCTGTGTTTGTTCTTGTTGGAATTGTCCCTGTGTTCATAGTTGGTAAAGTTTTGTGAAGGTTTGAAGTTCTCACCCTGCTTCTTCTTATTTCCTGATACTTCTGACTGAGCTGCTTGATATCTTTCAGCCATGGTTAAAATATCTTCCAATCTCTCAGCTCCTTGCTCCATAAGAAATTTTCTCATTTCTTGAGGCATGGATTCTCTCAGTTGTTCCATCATGACCATTTCTTTTATATCTTGACATTTTCCTAAGCTAATCCATTTTGTCAGATAAGTTTCCAATCTGGCAGAAAACTGGTGATAGTTTTCTCCTGGAAGTAGCTTAGCAGTTCGGAATCTCTTTCTATAAGATTCAGAATTCTTTTCGTACTTGACCAATAAAGCTTGTTTTAAGATTTCATAATCTTCCTGGTCTTCTTTTGAGTTTTAAATAAACATCGTATGAAACTCTCCTCAGCCCTGAGATAGTTTAAGGCTCCATTTTTCCTTTTCCAATCCATAGGTAGAGGCCAATCTCTCATATCTATCCAGGTACGACTCAATGGTGTCCTCTTTTTCAATCAATGGATCCAGGTGGAAACTCATGGCTCCATTTGCCGTGCTATGGTTGGAGCTACTCTCAGAGTGAGGTGAGCTAGCACCATGATTGCTAGCTGCTCCCTGGAGTTCAAGTTCCTTTAAACTTAACTCATGAGCTCTTTGTAACCTTCTTTCTTCAGCTTCGGCTTCCAACATTTGTCTCTTTTCTTCTCTTTCCTGTCTTTTGACTTCTCTTTCTGCCACTAATTTCTTAGCTTCAGCCTCATCTTCCATTCTTTTAGTCTCTTTATCTAAATATTTATTCACTTCAGTTGTGATATGTCGAATTAGCTGTCATACCCAAGTCTTTTCCTTCCTGCATAATCGCAGCTCTAAACTTCACCAATTCAGCCATGATGCTTACTTACCAGAGGGTATATAATTTTATCTTCACTAACCAACTAACTTAATTAAAATCAATTAATTACTTTGAACAAGACAAATCCTTAAAACCTTGTGAGCGTTTCCTATTTACTTCGTACTCAATGGTACTACTATTACAAAAATTTTCTAAGTTTTAGAATTTTCTCAAAAAAAATTATTTTTACAAACTATTTGTGGCTCAAGATAGAAGAATACATAGATAGTGGCTCAGGATACAAAATAATATCCCGCGAAAGAGCCCCAATGTAGCGAAAGGTTTTCCTAGTATGATAATAGTGGTAGAGCAGAAGTAGAATCTCTCTCCAGAAAGTATGAAGTTCCAGTGCCCGAGAAGTACACTGGTATCACAAGTGAGTTACAGCTGTGAATACTCTGAGCTAGACAATAGATTTAGGCTTCAGAAGTATAAGTTGCTACTTTCGCTATAGTAACCCTATGTGATAATATAATTAAATTTGAAAAGGTAACTCAAAATTTAACAATTAAAAATTTAACAAGTCAAATGAGTACAATTTCATAATTTATTATGTACATCTATATATATCTATTCTTGTAATGAGAAAGGGGTGTTGGAAGATGGTAAAATGTATGATTATTTACAGTTGCAAATCAAAATAAACAAGCGAAAAAGTCTTGGATTTATCTTCCACTGAAATTACACAAAAGTTTGTCACAGTATCTCTTTGATATCTCTTGCTATCTAGTTCTCATCATAGACAGTCGTTTTAGAAACTGCTCACAGTGTTTGTTGGATGGATACACATAAAACTCATCTGTGATTAGCCACGTCTGCTCGAGGTTCCTGAGACACACTTGAATCAACAGACTGTCCTTCAGCCCGCCCTATAACTACGGGGGACTAAGGTGTTGAAGATTGGTTGACCTCTAGGCTTCAGTTAGCAGGATCAACGGTCCAGAAGTCTGTAGTTTCTCGATCAGGGATGATCATAAAAATTGATCATAAAACCTGGAACAAAAGGTAATAGGTGGCCATGGTGTTCCAACAATCTCACCACCCACTGCTGTTCATGATGCGACCATGTCTTCAGTGTTTGTATATAAATGAATGAATCATGGTAGTATGTTACAGAGATAGCATGATAAGATAATGTATACTGTGCAGAATTAACAAAATACATGAATAAATCACATGTTATGATACATGGGTACGATATAACCTTTGCCTTCCACTTATGGATGTCAAGTCACTTATGTACTTGCTGATATGTCGTAAGCTTCCAGGCAAGAACTAGCCATGATATATTTGGCTAACCAATTAATGGTTATGCTTCCCGACAATGCCGGTGAAGGTTATCTCTGGTTAGCGTAATTCCCTTTTTTTAATTATATCTGATACATTCAATCGGAAATGAAATCTGAAATAAAATGATATTAATAATACATATATCTTTAATAAACTTACATACCCTCTTAGGATTTATAAGCTCACGGTGAGACTGTATTGGCTTAATTTAATCTGCCCTGCATGCAGCGTGAAAATAGAACTTTTCTTGCAGATGCTGTCTTCCAGTTTCTCACTTTGGCTTCTGGATTTGGTGTGTGTGATTTCAATGCGCCGTTCTGTCCTTATATTTCAGTCTCTCGCCCGTACGAGAAAGCACCTCTAAAAGTCCCAAAAGATTTTCGTTTCATCTCCTGGTTTGAGGCGATTTGAGGCGATCTGTGCGTTTCCTGTACTTGTTTTTGTCTTCTGTTCACTACACACTTATATCCTTCCTTCCTTCCTATGTATCATTCCCTTTTCCTCATATGAGGCTTTCATTATATCCAATTTATATTTAGATCCGTTTTGGCATGTAGTTATATAAATTTTTAAAGATTATTAGCTAACTTTTAGCAGATGTGATGAAGGTGAAAAATATTAATTATCTTTAAAACTATTTATATTTGAATAATATCCTTTTGGATATAATTCCTAGTCTATCTCCTTTGTTGAGTTATTTTTATTTAATTGTATTCCAACCAGGCGTTTTCTTGTAGTTCTAAATTTAATTTCCTGTAAATGCAAACTTTGAAAGTCCGCCATACATTCTTATATTAGCTATTTCCTCGTTCTTCAGTACCTTCTGGCTTAAACATATTTCACATTTTTGCGCCGTCTTCAAACTTCAAAGCAAGACCGCCGCTCTGTCCTTGCGCTGTGTGTGTGTGTGCGTCGCGTTACACATTTTTTCCACAACAAAGCAAGAGGAACCACATTTCGCTACAAAGGGGCAGACAACCTCATCATGTCAAACAAGCGGATTATAACGAGACTGTACAAGGGGCAGACAACCTCATCATGTCAAATAAGCGGACTATTACAAGATTGTACAAGGGGCAGGTAACCCCACCATGTGAAACAAGCGGAATATTACAAGGTTGTGCAAGGGGTGACAACCTCATCATGTGAAACAAGCGGACTATTACAAGGTTATAAAAGGGGCAAACAACCTCATCATGTGAAACAAGCGGAATATTACGAGATTGTCCAAGGGCAGACAACCTCATCATGTGAGACAAGCGGACCATTACGAACGAACGAACTTTATTTTCAAAGGGTTGAGAATTGGGCACGAAGGCCCGTTTGACATTCTGCCCCTCCTTTCTGTCATCTTTTATACTGATTTCATTTATTCTCACATGCATTTTACCCATCAATGTAAAGTAATTCAACGTTGTAAAGGTGAAATAATAACATACTCACATCCACAGTATCTAATCATAAACATGAAATGAAATATGTTGAAAAGTACAAACATCGTCATTAAACCTACATTCGATATTATATCATTTTTTCGGAAAAATAATCACATTAGGGGGGCAGATAATCAGAACTCATAAAGTATTCGAAAAGTCTACGATTGTATGAACAGGGACTGAGGTCGTTATGTTTTAGATAATGTGGAAGATAGTTCCACAGATGAGCAGCAGAGTAAGCTAAGCTTTTCTTGAATAAGTCAAGCCTAGGCTTGGGCACTTGTATTTTGTTAAGGCGTTGACTGCATCTTTCATTGTATTTGAACATTGGCCACAGATATGCTGGAGCATTCTGTGGCAGGATTTGTGAACACATTTACGAGTAGCTGTGTTGAACAGAAAGCGCTTTCTTAGAGGCAGTATTTTGAGATCTTTATATAGATCTAGACACTGTGTTTGGCAGTTGTCAGAAACTAGATGTACTGCACGCTTTTGTAGTGAATGGAGTCTTTTTGTGTTGGACATAGAACAACCATCCCGGATTGTGGAGCAATAGTCAAGGTTTGTTTGTATTTGAGATATATAGAACAATTTTTGTGCATCTTCGTCTAGGAAATGTTTGATTTTAGCTAACTGGTAAACTTTCTGTGCCGTTTGCTTGGTCAGTGCATGAACATGTGAGTTCCAATTTAGATGCTGGTCAACGATTATTCCTAGAGTTTTAGTTGTACAAGGTGTAGACAACCTCCTCATGTGAAACAAGTGGACTATTACGAGGTTGTTCAAGGGGCAGACAACCTCATCATGTCAAACAAGCGGACTATTACGAGGTTGTACAAGGGGCAAACAACCTCATCATGTCAAACAAGTGCACTATTACGATATGTGCAAGAAGCAGACAACCTCATCATGTCAAACAAGCGGACTATTAAAGGTTGTACAAGGGGCAGACAACCCCATCACGTGAAACAAGCGGACTATTACAAGGTTGTACTAGGGGCAGACAACCTCATCATGTGAAACAAGCGGACTATTACGAGGTTGTACAAGGGGCAGACAACCTCATCATGTGAAACTTTCGGACTATTACAAGGTTGTACTCGGGGCAGACAACCTCATCATGTGAAACAAGTGGACTATTACGAGATTGTCCAAGGGGCAGACAACCTCATCATGTGAAACAAGCGGACTATTACGAGGTTGTACAAGAGGTAGACAACCTCCTCATGTGAAACAAGCGGACTATAACGAGGTTGTACAAGGAGCGTACAACTTCATCTTGGGAAACAAATTGTTACAGAAACCACAGGTACAAGATCACGTGACTACTTGGTGCAGACTTCCTGTAAGGGAACCAGCTGTTAGTGGTAGTTCTATGTTCTGTAAAGACCCACAGGAAAACGATAATAATGATGATGTATATATAAATAATAATGAAATATTGACATGTTTATATATAATGTATCACAAACCTGCTACATTTCTCTCACTCACTGCCTCAGTGTACAAAGTATCACCATCATCATTCCTGTTAGAGGTATTTGTCTGCCCCGTCCTTGTCTGGTTAGTGTCTGTAAGCAAGATTGCTAAAACAGGTAAGGAAATGTGTTACTTTCTGATGAATTGTAATTTTTGTTGTTCTTTTCTAATAATCGTAGTGTGTGTGTATATGTGTGTGTTGGGTGGATGGGGTGAATGTATGGGTGGGTGTGGGCGAGTGGTTTTGCATGAAAATTTTAAAAGTGTTGGTTAAGGAAGATCTCGTTTTCTGCCGAAAGTAAAAAGGAATAGTGAACACGAATGTGTGTTTGTGGGCGTGTGGATTAGATGGGGCATAAACTGAGTCAGTGAGTAATATATAATCTAACACTCTGTTCTGTCACTCTTGTGACAAGACAATCTTACTCCGACCCCCTCTCTACTTTTATAACAAAAAATTAGTAAGTGTATATGTATATATATATATATATATATATATATATATATATATATATATATATATATATATATATATATATATCTGTGTGCGTGCGTGCGTGCGTGTGTGTGTGTGTAATAGTAGCCTCCTACAGTCATAAATAACCATGGTAACGCGCCCCTCAGGTGATAGCCCTTAGCTTTTTTTTGGTGTTGGTTTTCCTTGCGGCGGGTTATTTTCTTTTCTGCTTGTTGTGAGAGCTTCTTTTCACACACTCTAGGAGGAGCCGTAGGCAGCATCACCACTTGATGTTATCGGCAGCTTCATCTTTACAGATTTCTGGATTTATGTCCAAAGCCTTTTTGTCTCTCTTATATTCATCTTTGAACAATGGCTGTGGTCGCTCGACTGTTCTGTTGCCAGTTGCCCGTAGAAAATATTTTTGGGGTTGCGACCATCTTCCATGTAGCGGACATAGTCAAAACAGCACAGTCTGTGCTGCCTATGCAGTGTATTACATGCTTTGAAGGCCAGCACGTGACATCACCTCGACATTAGTTACTTTGTCCTTCCACGAAGTACAAAGCATGTGGCGTAGACACCGTAGATGGAAGATATTGAGCCTTCTCTCTTGCTTAGCATGGTTTGTCCATGTCTCGCTGACATACAGAAGCTTGCTGTTGACACAGGTATATACGGCAGCTTTGGTTTTCATTGTGAGTTTGGAGTTTTTCCAAACACGCGATGTAAAGGCAAGGATGGCCGCAGCTTTCCCAATGCGGCTGTCAATTTGAGTCCAGAAAGGGTTTGTCGTTGATGTAGACCTCAGGTATGTGATGTGGTGCACCACTGCCAATTCATAGCTACCGACAGTAATAACTGGTGCAACATTCGCATCCTAACCCAGCACATTTGTTTTCTTTAGACTTATTGTGAGGCCAAAGCCTTTGTATGCCTTACAGAAGTGATTGCAGCGTCGTCAGCGAAATAGTCTAGTATAGTGACTCTTCTGATTTTCGTTTTTGCCTTCAATCTTTGCGAAGTTAAACAGTCGGCCATCTGACCTAGTGTGTAGGCATATTCCCTCAGTTGCAACTCCGAATGCATGTTTCAAGAGCAAGGCAAAGAAGATCCCGAAGAGGGTCTGAGCCAGTACGTAGCCTTGTTAGACTCCACAGCATATGTCAAAAGGCTATGATGCGTTTCCAGCGTACTGAGCTGCTCCCTTCATGTCTTCATGGAATGACTTTCATTTTCAGCAATTTAGTGGGGCCGCCTATTTTCAGAAGGATTTTGAAGAGTCCTTCCCTGCTAACCAGTGAGGTCAATAAAAGCTACAAATAAAGGCTTTTTCTGCTCTCTTGATTTTTCCTGAAGTTAGCAGAAAGACAAGATCATGACTTTCGTTGATCTACCCGCTCAGAATCCACACTGCGACTCTGGATATACGCGCTCTGCTGACTTTTGTAGTCGCACTAAAATGACTGGTGAAAACCTTGCCAAAAAAACTAAGAAGAGAGATGCCTCTGTAGTTGTTGCAATCGCTTCTGTCCCATTTAGTTTTATATAATATTAATAGTTGCAATCCTTGCATGTCACTTGTCTAGAAGGATAGTTGCCTCTTCCCAGCACTGTCACATCACCATATGCAGGGAGTGCAATTGTGAGCTTCTACAGGATTTGATTATATCAGAAGGAATCCCATCGCTGCCAGGTGCTTTGCCAGAGGGCAAGCTATCAATGCCGTGTATCATCACAGGTGCAATTAATATCAATGAATGTAACCAATAAAATATCTTGGATTAAGGCTTCAAATGCATTACAATTTATCCATAACACTCGTATCTGCTCAAAGTTATTGAACTTCATAATCCAGGGAATAATTCTTGGACACCATGCTTAATCAACAACTAACCTGCTGCATTTGTTTCACCCACTGTGTTATAATACATAAAATGGTCGTCATCATTCACAGTCAGAGGATTTCTCTGTGTCATCCATGTCTGGTCAAAGGTTGTAAGCAGGACCGCTGCAACAGAGAAGGACAAAAATATGCTTCCCGATGCAATATGTATGACCACATATCTGATCTGTATACCACTATTATTAATGTATCATGACTAGTTGTTTAGGAACTCACTTCTCATGCACACATCACAGCTAGTGATTTATCACCTTAATCTTCATGCATCACCACGAGTGACTTATTTTCTTACCAGCCGTACATTTCCGGTACTAATTTATCACTCCTGTCACTGAACATCACCATTGATGGTTTACCATTTCAATCTTCACACGTCACCACTAGTGTCGATGTCGTGAAACATTCTAAATCCACATATCTAAATTAAAAAGTAAATGTAAAGCCTAACGAATTAATTCAATAAAAGGAAAGAGGAATGGTAAAAGAACAGTGCTGTCTCAATGGCGTACCAAAAATCCCCCTTTTTCTACTTCGTCTGCAAAATTGTAACGCTTTCACGTTTGATAGTAAAGCCTACAGCAGCATACACGCGTTTCTAAAAAATAAAACCGGTACTGTGTTTATTAGAAAACCTTGAGATACGCACACTGCTTAATGACCTAGATTAATACTAGCATTAATTTCATTTTATACACTGCGTAATGAAAAGACAGACGAACTTAGAAGAGAGAGAGAGAGAGAGAGAAGGAGGAACGCATGCAATACTACCACAGTCTCGCGATTAATATTAATGCCACCCCCAACGCGAAAGGCATGAAGCACTAACTTTTTTTCAAATAAACAGTGACAAAAAACACTACCAATACACGGTTAGGTTTTAAAAAACATGTTTAATGCTTATTAGGAAACATGACATTCTACTGTTTTACGTCTGAAATCCTGACAGTACAGAAGACACCCCATAGTTTGGAAGTGAGGAGGTGGTAACAGCACGACTATCCTAGAAGAAAATACATATTTTGAACGCAGCCACTTAGCTCCATTAAAACTTATATATTTGGGTGCCTTAGGACTTGCTGACAAAGAATATGTTAGGTGTTAAGCAATTAGTCTAGGAATTAACAAATTATAGCCAAAATAAAATAGTGAGGGTGTCTGACACCACCAGATCATAATTGCTCAGTGGCATGTTTAAAAACCACTATTTTACAGGAAATAGGCCAACAAGTTAAATCCGATTTGATTGGCTAGAAGAATATGTAAGCCTAAACATGATTAGTCGATTGCAAATACTATTTTTGGTTGTTACGGGAAACGGTAGGAAGGGTACTTTTTTCAAATACTTTTGTAAACATGGTCCCATTGGTTAGACCATTTGATATAGTCAATTAGGAGCGTCAGTTCAGGGCCACATTTTGAAAATAAACTTACTGAGAAGCAAGTGCGTTGAGATCCAGCTCATATTTTTCTAATGAAAGCCTGGGACAGAGGCAGATCGGAATTGTGCCATAATTCATTGCCAGTCAACGTATTTGTTTAATATTTCATGAATTGTGGTAAGCTTGACATATTTGATATCTTTTAGATGAAAAATTGAATGTGAATTGATAAATTATGTCTGTCTGTGTGTAGTTCAGTAGCAACCATGAGGAAAAGCCTAGATATTGCTCCACCAGGAACAAAACTTGTCGGAGAGGAGTATAACTGCATAGGCCTATATGGGATTGCCAAATAGTACTATGACACCTATCTTATTGAATAGAAGGAAATAATGCTGAAATTGCAGAGGCGTTGTAACCATTAGGGAGAGGAATACTGGTGAATGTGTTACATGAGAAGCTAACAGTTGGCCTACCGCGCTGAACTCGGTGTTTGTTATGTATTGTGCTTCAGTGTGGAAATAGATTATAAATTAGTTCTGAAGTAGGAGGTACAACCTTCTTGTTTCAGGGACCGTGGTCCTAACGTATTGAAGCAGCACCTGGTCTGAGTTTTGCTGAATCCAGAGGCTGGTAGCATACTCCTTGGTCAAGATATCGACCAGTGTTGTTTCTCAAGGAAACGGTGAAGCAAGCGAGCAGTGGAGACTGTTTCCTGCCGCCCACACAGAAGATAAGAGTCGTGGCCAGAGCAGCTCAATCTTGTGTATAACCCCCCTCTAAAAGTGACTTTACCTTAATTCAAGAGGGACATTTATTTGTTTCAAATCAAAAGAAACTGTGAACCTTACCAATATTATTTCCACCAGAAACAAACACTTGAAGTCATGATGACAAACAACAACTTAGCTTGAAAAGCCAGTATTACCTCATAGTACTACCTCACAACTTACACACATAGTATAATAATATATGTCAATACAAAGATCCAATCTATAAATTGTGTACATACAAATTGTAATTACATTTGATTGTGATTCCTGGTTCACTTTGTAGTTGAATCAGGATATCTAATATTTGAAGGAATTAATACATATTTTTAAAAGTTAACACTTGACTTATTGAGATAGCCTTATAGAGCGTTATATGTATGTGAGTGTCACAGTGTTGTAAAGTATTGTGAATTAAATTAAAGTGTTTATCTGTCTGTTGTTGTTGTGAACATACACTTCATCATTATCATAACCCTAGACATTCAACGTAGTCATCACAATATTCCAGAATAAGCCTGACTGAGGTATAAATGTGGTAGCAAGTAAGGTTATCTGTAATACACCACACTTATTAGATACAGATACCTTCACAGCTGATCTCAGTCAGTACACTAAGTCCCCTATAAATATTTATAACATCCCACTTTACCACATATATTGGGGTCTCGCTCCCGGGATATTGAACCTTCCCCTAGCATATATATTGGGAGTAATTCACTTCGGGAAATTATAAAAATTAAAAAGGTATTCTTGGGTGGAAAAATAAGGTTGAGCTCTCAGTGCCTGTGGTTGTCCTTAGATAATTATTTATAGATTGAATTGTTTACATTTGCCTGTTAGAAAATGGCGGACCTAGCAAAATTTCGATCTGCTGCTGTGCAGGCTGCTAAAGAGTTAGGAATGGACGGGCAAGTTATGATTGCTTATGTCACTACTGAATGTGACAAATTTATTGAACGTGAAGAAAAAAGATTAGAAAAAGAGGCTGAAAGAAAATTAGAATCTGATAGATTGGCCGAAGATAAGAGAATAGAGGCGGAAAAGGAAATTAAGAGGTTGCAGATTGAGGCTGAGGCTAAGGCATTGGAGGCAGATAGGGAGATTAAAAGGCTCCAATTAGAAGAACAAAAGGCAGAAAGAGAAGAAAAGAGATTGGCTGCCGAGAGGGAAGCAGAAATGGAGGAGAAGAGATTACAAAGGGAACATGAGTTACGACTAAGGGAGTTGGAATTTCAAGGCCATGCTCCTGAAAATGGTGCCAGTCCCTT
Organism: Oreohelix idahoensis; assembly: GCA_024509875.1. NCBI lineage: Eukaryota > Metazoa > Mollusca > Gastropoda > Stylommatophora > Oreohelicidae > Oreohelix > Oreohelix idahoensis. The sequence goes on along the minus strand of JAMPIV010013052.1, from coordinate 78,383 downwards.
TACCTCTGATGCCACTGCTAGTCAGGGAGCCTCAACCTCAGCTATGAACTTTCATTTAGATCATTTTGTTGAGAAAGAAGATGATATCGAGAGCTATCTAAATAGATATGAACTATTAGCTACCACGTATGGGTTAGAGAGAGAAAGGTGGAGCTTAAAGTTATCTCAAGGGCTTCGTGGTGCAGCTTATGAAGTTTTTGCCAAAATGAGCAGAGGTGATCAAGAAAATTATGACATGCTAAAGCAGGCTCTTTTGTTAAGATATGAAAAGAATGGTGAATTTTATAGAAAAAAATTTAGGAATGCTAAACTACTGTCAGGTGAAACCTATCACCAGTTCTCTGCACGGTTAGAGACATACTTGGAGAAATGGACTTCTCTGGGGAAAACCCAAGATCTTAAGGAAATGATCCTTATAGAACAACTAAGAGAGTCCATGGCTCCAGACCTGAGAAAGTTTCTCATGGAACAAGGTGCAGAGAGGCTGGGTGAGTTACTAAATGTTGCTGAAAGGTATCAAGCAGCTCAAGCAGAGGTAACAGGTAATAAAAAGAAACAGGTAGACAATTATCAGGCACCACAAAACTTTAATGAATTTGATCATAGAGATCAAAACAAAGGTAAGCACCAGTTTGATAGGCCACGAAATGACTATAAAAATAAAACCCCACAATTCAATGAAAGGAAATATGATAACAGGAAACCCTTCAGACAGGAAGGAAAATATTGTCAAATATGCAGGATGCATAATCATAATACTAGTGAATGTGGTAGGAAAGTTCCTCCATATCACGCGGCATGCATGATAACAGTGGACAAGGGGAAGAAGAAACTGACAGAGAATCATATAAATCTTCAACATCCCCCATCTGTGAAGAAGTGACATGTAATGGTGCCAAGGTTAGGTGCCTTTACGATTCAGGTTTAGAATATGACTCAGTTGTGAGTGCAACCCTAGTGCACCCTGAACAGTATACCACAGAGAAAGTGGAGATACAAGGGGCCGTAAAGGGAATATCCACCATGACACTTCCCGTAGCCGAGATCAATGTAGAGACAAGGTACGTGGAAGGAGTGATTAGAGCAGCCGTGTGTGACGACCCTAATTACCCGCTGGTGTTAGGAAGCAAATATGTTTTTCTAGGAAGCCCTGTAAAACCTGTGGTAATGGCCACGCTTCAGGTCAGGTCGACCCCTAGTAGAACGGAGGAGGAACCACCACTAGTTTATTCTCATAAGCAGATGAGAAAGGCCCAGGCAAAAGATAAAACATTAAAACCTTGCTTTGGTAAATTGCCAACAAGCCATGCACACCCTAAGAAAGGACAATTTTATTTGAAGGAAGGACTGCTCTTCAGGAAAGCTAGAGCAGGATCCAAAGAACAGGGACAATTGGTATTGCCAACCCCCTACAGGGAAAAAGTGATGGCACAAGCTCATGTTGTACCAGACGGTGGACACCAGAGAAATGGGACCACCCGTCAAAGGACATCGGAAAAATTCTACTGGCCCCAAGTAGCTGCTGATATTGCACAATTTGTGGGGGCCTGTGAAAAATGTAGCAAGGTACAGTCCCCAAGTTGGGAAAATCATAATCAGATGCCAGCCAAGCATTCTGAAACATATGGGCCTAACAATAACAAGGAAAATAAAAATAATAAGGTTGACATAGAGGATAGGTATCCACCTTCCCCCCAACAGTGTTCACCAAAAATATTTAGATTCGCAACTCTGAGAAGGGCATCCAGAGAAAATAGAAACTCAGACCAGTCAACCCAGGAACAGTTTGAAGCCGCATTTAGGGAGCTGGCTGACATTGACATTGAAGATGATCCGCCTAAGTTAAAACCGAAACAAATTGTTAACAGAAGAACAGTGGGCAGTGGACGAGTGAGCAATTCGGAAAATGCTCACAGCGCTTCACAATATGGCTATTAACTTAGCATTAAAAGGGCACTGGTGACATTGGTAGTCACCCGACCCTACACCGTCCAAGGGGAAGTAGTGTTCGGACCCTGGATGGAGATAACCCACACATCTTATAGCAATGCTAAGGGCGAATTGATTTCTGATGCAGAAACTCATTTCCCCACATATTATCTTAATTCACCAGATTGTCGGTAGGCGGAACTATAGTTGGTGAATATGGCCTCCATTTGAGTGGCACATTATAGAACATTATAAATATATTATTAGAAGGGTGTTTCCACATTCAATCACGCCTGAGATCAGACCAATTGTTGGCTGTGAACATTTCGGAGGAGCAGAGTGTCTCCATTGTTGCCTTTTTGAATTGAGGATAGTCCGAGTGTTTATTAAGGCTGATCAGGAAATTATTGGATCCCCTACACAACTCAGATATCACCATATAGATCAACTCCTCATAACGTACAAATTGAGGAACATCTAATATTCTCGGGACATGTCGTTGAGCAGACTCAGAGAAGAGAAATGGTGAATACTGATTGCTAAGCAGCAATAAGACAAGCAGTAACACTTGCCGCTGTTCAGTAATATAACTGAAATGGATTCTTGGATTGCAGAGGTCTGAGGCAACCTTCGTCAGTAGTGCTTACTTTGAATTGACCCACCTGCATTAATCCATGATCAAAATAAAATCAGAGAAACGTTGATGCAGATTTTCTAAGCCGCCATCCGTGCGATGAAAATCAAAGAAATCACCAGGCATAGACATAAATTTCTCTATGTGTATATAGAATTATAGACTGACATATAACGTCTGTTTTAAGTGGGGAGAATTTGTCGTGAAACATTCTAAATCCACATATCTAAATTAAAAAGTAAATGTAAAGCCTAACGAATTAATTCAATAAAAGGAAAGAGGAATGGTAAAAGAACAGTGCTGTCTCAATGGCGTACCAAAAATCCCCCTTTTTCTACTTCGTCTGCAAAATTGTAACGCTTTCACGTTTGATAGTAAAGCCTACAGCAGCATACACGCGTTTCTAAAAAATAAAACCGGTACTGTGTTTCTTAGAAAACCTTGAGATACGCACACTGCTTAATGACCTAGATTAATACTAGCATTAATTTCATTTTATAAACTGCGTAATGAAAAGACAGACGAACTTAGAAGAGAGAGAGAGAGAGAGAGAGAGAGAGAGAGAGAGAGAGAGAAGGAGGAACGCATGCAATACTACCACAGTCTCGCGATTAATATTAATGCCACCCCCAACGCGAAAGGCATGAAGCACTAACTTTTTTTCAAATAAACAGTGACAAAAAACACTACCAATACACGGTTAGGTTTTAAAAACATGTTTAATGCTTATTAGGAAACATGACATTCTACTGTTTTACGTCTGAAATCCTGACAGTACAGAAGACACCCCATAGTTTGGAAGTGAGGAGGTGGTAACAGCACGACTATCCTAGAAGAAAATACATATTTTGAACGCAGCCACTTAGCTCCATTAAAACTTATATATTTGGGTGCCTTAGGACTTGCTGACAAAGAATATGTTAGGTGTTAAGCAATTAGTCTAGGAATTAACAAATTATAGCCAAAATAAAATAGTGAGGGTGTCTGACACCACCAGATCATAATTGCTCAGTGGCATGTTTAAAAACCACTATTTTACAGGAAATAGGCCAACAAGTTAAATCCGATTTGATTGGCTAGAAGAATATGTAAGCCTAAACATGATTAGTCGATTGCAAATACTATTTTTGGTTGTTACGGGAAACGGTAGGAAGGGTACTTTTTTTCAAATACTTTTGTAAACATGGTCCCATTGGTTAGACCATTTGATATAGTCAATTAGGAGCGTCAGTTCAGGGCCACATTTTGAAAATAAACTTACTGAGAAGCAAGTGCGTTGAGATCCAGCTCATATTTTTCTAATGAAAGCCTGGGACAGAGGCAGATCGGAATTGTGCCATAATTCATTGCCAGTCAACGTATTTGTTTAATATTTCATGAATTGTGGTAAGCTTGACATATTTGATATCTTTTAGATGAAAAATTGAATGTGAATTGATAAATTATGTCTGTCTGTGTGTAGTTCAGTAGCAACCATGAGGAAAAGCCTAGATATTGCTCCACCAGGAACAAAACTTGTCGGAGAGGAGTATAACTGCATAGGCCTATATGGGATTGCCAAATAGTACTATGACACCTATCTTATTGAATATAAGGAAATAATGCTGAAATTGCAGAGGCGTTGTAACCATTAGGGAGAGGAATACTGGTGAATGTGTTACATGAGAAGCTAACAGTTGGCCTACCGCGCTGAACTCGGTGTTTGTTATGTATTGTGCTTCAGTGTGGAAATAGATTATAAATTAGTTCTGAAGTAGGAGGTACAACCTTCTTGTTTCAGGGACCGTGGTCCTAACGTATTGAAGCAGCACCTGGTCTGAGTTTTGCTGAATCCAGAGGCTGGTAGCATACTCCTTGGTCCAGATATCAACCAGGGTTGTTTCTCAAGGAAACGGCGACGCAAGCGAGCAGTGGAGACTGTTTCCTGCCGCCCTCACAGAAGATATGATTCGTTGGCCAGAGCAGCTCAATCTTGTGTATAACCCCCCTCTAACAGTGACTTTACCTTAATTCAAGAGGGACATTTATTTGTTTTCAAATCAAAAGAAACTGTGAACCTTACCAATATTATTTCCACCAGAAACAAACACTTGAAGTCATGATGACGAACAACAACTTAGCTTGACAAGCCAGTATTACCTCATAGTACTACCGCACAACTCACACACAAATTGCAATAATAATATATGTCAATACAAAGATCCTATCTATAAATTGTTTACATACAACTTATGATTACATTTGATTGTGATTCCTGGTTCACTTTGTAGTTGAATCAGGATATCTATTATTGACAGAAATTAATACATATTTTTAAAAGTTACCTTTGACTTATTAAGATAGTCTTATAGAGTGTTATATGTATGTGAGTGTCACAGTGTTGTAAAGTATTGTGAATTAAATTAAATTGTTTATCTGTTGTTTGGTTGTTGTGAACATACACTTCATCATTATCATAACCCTAGACATTCAACGTAGTCATCACAATATTCCAGAATAAGCCTGACTGAGGTATAAATGTGGTAGCAAGTAAGGTTATCTGTAATACACCACACTTATTAGATACAGATACCTTCACAGCTGATCTCAGTCAGTACACTAAGTCCCCTTTAAATATTTATAACATCCCACTTTACCACAGTCGTGTCATCTTAATCTTCATACATCACCACTTGAAGTTTATCACCTTCAGTTTTTAAAATTATTAGTTGTTTATAAAGCAATCTTTGTATACCACGACGAGGTTTATAAGCTCAATCTTCACACATTGCTACTGGTGGTTTATCACCTCAATCCACGTTCACTACTAGAGTAGTTTATCAACTCAATCTTTAGATACCATTGCTATGGTTTATAACCCCAATCTTCGTATACCACCACTAGAGGTTTATCACCTCAATCAAAACTAGACATTAATCACCTTAATCTTCATACATCACCACCAGTGGCTTATCATCTCCATCTTCGTATACCACCACAAGAGGTCTATCATCTCAGTCATCACACATCACCACAAGAGGTATATCGGCTCAATTTTTACGCATCACCATTAGTGGTATATCACCTCAATCTTCACCCACTTCCACTGTAGTTTATCCTCTCAATCTTCACACATCCCAACTATAGGTTTATCACTCCAATCTTCACACATCACAACTATAGGTTTATCACCCCAATCTTCGTATACTACCACTAGAAGTTTATCACCTCAATCTTCTCACATCACCACTAGAGGTTCATCACTTCAATCTTCACATACCACCATTACTGATTTATCACCTCAATCTTCACACATTACCACTAGAGGTTTATTACCTCAATCTTCACACATCACCACTAGAGGTTTATCACCTCAATCTTCACACATCACAACTATAGGTTTATCACCTCAATCTTCACACATCACAACTATAGGTTTATCACCTCAATCTTCACACATCACAACTATAGGTTTATCACCTCAATCTTCACACATCACAACTACAGGTTTATCATCTCAATCTTCACACATCACAACTATAAGTTTATCTCCTCAATCTTCACACTTCACCATTATAGGTTTATCACCTCAATCTTCACACATCACCACTAGAAGTTTATCACCTCAATCTTCACACATCACCACTAGAGGTTTATCACCTCAATCTTCACACATCACAACTATAGGTTTATCACATCAATCTTCACACATCACAACTAAAGGTTTATCACCCCATTGTTATTGTTAATCAGAATCGACCTCATTGCCCTCCGGACTAACCCATAAGTGTTCAGTCTCCCTCAGCAAATGTCGAAAAGTATGAATGCTAATTGTACCGGTAGTACGCTGGTTGTGCATACGACGGATGCATCCTCTCTCACGTCAATTTCTGCTAGCCCCACGTTTGATTCTAAACTCCAACAGTCTCAGCCTTGTTGATTCATCAATTGCAGTGTCATTATCTAGCGGCGATCATTAATTGCCCTTAGTATCTCTCCCTTATCCATGCCCAGTGTCCCCACTATGGGTGCTCTCTCATTGCCACGTACCCCTGCATGACCAGGACAGTAGATCCACACCAGTTCTTGAAGATTTGAGGATGTGTTCCATTCCTGTCGCAGCCATCCGTTCTGAACTTTCCGAAGCATTGCTTGAGAGTCTAACAATATAACTACCCTGGTTGATGTAGTTTCAGACAGCCACCTCAGTGCTGCAGTAACTGCCTCTACCTCCATTCTTGTGCTGTAGGTTGTTGTCATGTAGGCTCCACTCTGTTCAGCGACGACCCTGCCATTTATTCTCGCAGAGAAGCCTCATTCTGAATTCTCATCTTGCACTACAGATCCATCAGTGTACACAATGACGTCATCCCCCCCCCCCCCCCCAGCATGTTCACTTATCAGCTGATTAATCTTCAGCTCTGCTTTTCCATTACCCCAAGATCTGCACTCTCTGCCAAAGCTAATGATGACCCGCTGGTAGTTTATCCAGTTCTCCACTGACTTACTCCACTCTTCCCCTTTGGATACATTTTCAACCCTAGTCACCTGACCAATCGCACCCTCTGCCTGTGTCATCCATAACATCCCCCTCTTGATTCTTGCTTATTTGATGTCAGCTGCGTTCTCATGTAGGGGGTGTCTTTTGTCGGTGGTTACCCGCATATAGGTTTTTGCCTGGGCCATCGCATACGTGGATCTAATCGACAGCAATCTGAGCATGTATCTCATTGTCACAATGAGGGTATCACGCGTACAGCCCAAAACTAGTCGCAACCCTTCATTTTGAATGCGTTCCAGTCGTTCACATTGTGACACCGACAGCGTAAATATTCCTAGACCGTACTCGATTACTGAAATCACGAGCTGATAATGCAGAAGAAAAAATAATCTCTATTCCACGCACGCAGCAGCCATTGTTTTTAAGCTGCCAGTCCTCGCTTGCACTTCTGTATGATCAGTTCGACATGATACTTGAACGATAGCCCACGATCAAACGTTACTACCGGATACTTCAGCCTGTCTTGCCTTTTAATGTTCTGCCCATTGAAACTGATGTCTGGAAGGTCTGATATCACTATTAAGTTGTTCAAAGAGCACAGGCCTTGTTGGGATTGACTTTTGATCCGCTTTCCTCACACCATTTAGAAACCGCCTGTAGTGTCTCTTGTTTGCCTTGGACCATTTCCTGTCTGTCTGAGCCAGTTCTGTACATGAGTATGTCATCTTCTGTCGTAGATTTTAGATAGGTGAATTAAGACTTGGGTTGGTCCCTTCTGAATAGAAATAGAACAGGTGATAGCTCAGTGATAGGTAATATATAAAATAGATTTTCACGAGTGAGATAGTAGAAATTAATAGAGTCTGTCCCTGAACGCGAGAATCTTCTCTCGGTCAGCCTATCTTCTACAACAGATCTAGATTAGTCAGACAGTCTATAAAAATATATATTAAATATATATACCACTCACATACACACACACATAAGTGACGACAGTTAGACGCACAGACGTGAAAACTATAACAATGGAATATAGATATTTTGGGACAAGCTGACTGACACCCTTGTATAAGTTTATGTAAATTTTATTATCATAAAGAAAATTGTCCACAACAAATAAGTTTGCTTATCAAGCACATATAAATACACATAGGTTAATGACTTACTAAAAGAATAATAGACCCATAGGTGTAATCTTTCCCCTCTATGTTTAGCCCACGATCCTGTTAGAAGAAAAGTGATAGCCCCAAAGAATCACTGATTTATACGCTATAGTCCAAGATTTCACTCTAAAAATTAAGAACATAGTTGGTACATTAATCTATTCTAAGAGGAAAAAAAACATCATTTGCAACAAACTTGCATAAATGAAATTACAAAGTGGGTGCACAAAATCATATCATAAAGGAATCACTCCGTCCTGCATTCTCTCTATTCATTCAGCCGTGGCCAGAGGCATACTTTCTTACCTACAACTTGTGTAGTAACTTTGGAACAATACTTAGGACACGCACATACAGCAACTCCCGTGTTATTTTTGGCCAAGGGAACCCCAGTTCCACAAAGACAGGTTGAATTCACTTCTTCAGGGAACGTTCTCTTGGTTATTATTATTTAGGATTACTGTTTATGTCACATTTAATTTGTCCAGGCAAGAAAGTTAACAGCGCGCACAGTGTCAATAGCTTGAAGTTTCCAGTAACTAGGAATGACAGGTCGGTGACTTCTTTCCGGATGACAATTTTTTTTGGTCACACCACAATTAGTCAAAAATGTCGGAATTGTTATTGATTATAATATTTTTCGCCACAGGGCTGAATGTACTTGAGATTATTGGGAAGAATTATAATCTGGCTCGATAGGCCTAGTTACTTCATTTTGTCTTAAAGTTCGTGAAATGGGTACTCTGTCTATTTCTGGATGCGACACAATGCCTGACAGGTTTAACTTGTACACCCACGTATTTAAAGACATAAAAATGTTTCTTCTATTTATTCTCATATGTACTGAACAAAACCGCTGGTAGAGGTTGGGCTGACCCAAAACTGTATAAGGAAGAGAAAAGTACAAAATACTTAACCATAATATTATACACACATCCTATCCTCCCCTCGCGTAAAATATAATATTAACTTCGGTTATTAACTTTCAGTTAGAGACTATAAGCTTAGCGCTTGTCTCATCGTTTAAACCTCCGTGAAATATATTCTAGTCATTAAAAGAATCAATCATCATGAATTAGAAATATTTATAAATATATTTCGTCAATACTCTATGTTGAATCAGTGCGTTTACTAGTTAGTTAAAATATTCTCAGACTGGTTCCTAGCAATTTAATTAAATTATTTATAGCTGTATGAGTTTTAGCTAGAAATAGTAATTTGTTTTGCTATCCACTGTAACGCCGTAAACTTAAAGAATATAACTGACTTATCATTTAATCACTCTGCACATAAATCTAGTAAAGATATAATAGGCGATTTACCACTTAAATCACTCACAAATACTATCAATATATTTACCTCAACACAGCCTACTAAGACTATTTTCTCCAACGAAACAGAAATTCTACTTAAATAAAGTGATTTCTAGAACGTAGCTAGGTTGTCTAGAGAACTGCGGAGTCAGGAATGAATTTTAGTCTAAACTGCTCTGGTATAAATATATCTCTGATGAAAGGAAAATGGTTACGTCTAAAACCCGAAACAGACTCGAATCCCAGATGTTAGCACCTACGTTTAGTTCTACGTTCAAATTATGTGAAACACGCGAAATCAAAGATCTGCTCACACGAATTTCTTCGCACCAATGCCGAAGCCAGGTCTCTATTAAGATCTAGATAACATAGAATCTACATATATTATCGCCTCCTCTCGCCATCTGCAGAGTTGGTCGTAAAAGAATTGTAGCGAGAGTCTTTGATATGGCGGTTCGCATGTTGTAACTTAACTTACAATGAACGAATTCAGGCAGAGGTGATAGACACATTGTCTCCCCTTTCCATCACTGACTGATCTCATTACAGCGATTTTTATGATCGCTGCCAAGAAAATTACAGGTGAGCGAGACCAGGTCTGCTCGTACTCTCAACATCAAAGAGATTAGCAGAAGCCATAAACTGTGCCTGCTGACTATGGTCATAAACGAAATACACGCACGCTCGTCTTACTTCTTATCCCTGTCGAGAACGAATTAACACGATTCGGTCTCATCAAAGAATCTTTAGCTTAACAGCAATAAAATGCGTTGCTAAATATTAGCAAGGAAAATGACAAAGGTACGAATTGCTAACAATCTAGCGTATGCAAAAAGAAAGGTAAAAGAGCGAAAGAAAGGTAAAAGAGCGGAATTAAAGGAAAAGATAAGTGCAGAATAAAGAATAGATATCTGAAATTTATTAATCATAAATCTCTGCCACATCTTCGAAAGTTAATGTTCGTCCCAGTCCTGTTGGTTCAGAGGTTACTACTTTTGCTGTGTAGATGTTAAACAGTACTGGTGATAGTGGAGAACCCTGGGGTGGTCCCGGGCAAATGCGCATTGGTTCTGATGTCCGAGTTCCCAAGCAAAATGTAACTGATCTCTCCATTAAGACAGCTGCTATTCACCTTGTTTTCCAAATGTTTACACCACATGCCATTATACAGTCTACTAGAGTTGCAAAGTCCACACTGTTATAAGGTCAATTGCGATAGCCACTGTTTCTCTTTTACCCTGGAATCCCTCGTACACATCGTACGTAAACATTACAGCATTACCCCATGTTGTTTTCATAGGCCTATCTACCCAGGGTATGAGGAAGGATGTGTGCATTTTCGAGGTGGCTCATTACTTGTCTTACAACTATCTTTTCAAGTAATTTACCATAGACATTCTGTAGTGTGATTTTTTTTTTCGTACGCCCGCTAATACTCGAGGCGAAATCTCAGGTTATTATTTTATGTCTAACCTGACATTGATTTTACGTGAGTATCCCTTTTTTCTTGTACAGAGACAGGTGTCCCTCGCCATTCAGGCAAATACTCTCCGATTTCGGAGGTACCCATTACAGCTGGGTCGGCTCAGGAGCCGCCAATCCCTGGTCGACGACACTCCTTCAAATGTTCTCGCCAGGTCTCGAGTTAATCCAGTCCAAATCCCGGTCGACGAAAAATCCTCAAATGCCGTCACCCGGGTTTGATCCTGGATCACCCGGTCGCCAGAGCGTAGCGTAGTGTGATAATTCGATAGATGCTGAGAAGTGTGGGGTCTTTGCCAGGTTTAGGAAGTGGCCGAAGGTAACTGTGTAGCCAGCCTTCCGGCACCTCAGCTTTCTGTATGCTGGTATTGAAATGGCCCACCAGATTTATAATGGCTGTGTCGTCGAGATGTTTACCTATTCTAACTTCCCAGTCTTTTAAAAAGGCTGGATATACTGAAAGTTTATAGTGTTTCCGATATATATACATATATAGTGACCAGTAGCTTGGGACTTTAAGAATTAAAGAGTACAAAATAATGGTTTAAGAAAGTTAAATAGAGTTGTTATTAGACTATATGACTTTATTAAGGGGAAGTAAAATAAGCAGGAGAGTGTTTGAGGGAAGGTAGGTAACTCCGTAAATTCCCTTTTGGGAGATTTGGTGATGTTTTAGTGATAGGATTAAAGAAGGCTTTATGGGTTTTGAGCTTAATCAGCATATGGAGACGACTTTAAATTACGTCCATTGAAAAGTTTTAGTGAGTGATCAAAATATATATACACGAGAACAATTTGCGGAAGTGAACACTTTTAGCAGAGAATGAAAAATAATGTTAAATGAGAAAAAATTGGGGAGTCTGATTTTAGAGGGCGAACAAGGTAGACCAGCGAAAGTCATCGCTGTATTAAACTGTTGTGTAGTGGAGAACGGTAGTTTGATGGGCGATAGGGCGAATAGGCCACTGGAGGTGGTTGTCTTCTACGTTGCCCAGCCATCGAGCCGTTCCTGTTTAGCCACCTTGATAGATTTAGGTGCAGGTTTTTCTGCTCGAGTGTTTGTTTTATTCATGGAGCAAGGAGGGCTGTGTTATCTGTCAAGTATTTTGATGGTCAGCCAAGGCGAGAAATTACAGGTATGTTAAAACTAGCAAGTAATATACATCGTGTAGAATAAGATCAACTTTGACAACACAGAAGAAAAAGATGGTAGTTAATTACAATAGAGAGATAGAGACTTGGTATAACTGCCATACCTGGTATTAGACCAGTATATACAGATACCCCATGCTACTCTAACAGAGAAAGAAGAAGATAGAATTTTAAGTCGGACGGGAATGAGATCAAAGGTAGAACATGGAATAATAACCACATGTAAGATCAAGCAGTAGTGACAGACGACGTAATTGAGAGAAAGAAAATGCCAGTATCATTATGTACAGCATCTTTTACTGTAAAAAGGTGTCACCAAGTGAAGGTCGGCCACCCAGTGTGGGAGTAAATTGACTTTGTATGTAAATAAAGCTTGATTTTCGTTCAGCTGATGTTAGCTTGAGGTCTATACATCGGAACATAGCATCATCATCATCATCCTATGCGTTCGTCAGCACTGTGGAGAACCATTAAGTGGTTATACTAACTATACATGATCTAACTGACTGCCTACTGTCGGGTAGTGAAACGAACTATACGATGAAACAACATTTCTCTCTCAAATATTTGAACATCAACCGGTAAAGCCGCAATATATATATATAGGGTGATCGTGAAGTCTCTCCGCAGTGGGTTCAGTGCTTGAAGCAAGAGAAACAATCCAAATGATAAAATTATTATTAAAAGGTCGTAATTTACAACTCTACATTTCATTAATTAACATAACAATTTAAATTATTTAAATAGACACTAATGCTTTATGTGAAAATAATTTTAAAAAATACTTTTTTTGGTAGTAGTAGTAAAGTAAATCTAATTAAAATCAATTAAAATAATACCGTTTACTGTATCATAAAATGTTACATTCATATTATTAAAGCACTGAACCCACTGCGGAGAGACCTCTCGATCACCCTGTATATATAATAATAATAATAATAGCCTCTTCACTCATAACTGACTATGTGAATGCGCCCCTGAGGTGACAGCCCCCAGCTGCTTACTTTCCTGTTGCTCCTTTCCATGTTTTCTCCTCTCTTCTGCTTGTTGTGTGAGCTTCTTTTCGCTCAGTCTGAGGTGGCACCGTAAATAGCATCGCCACTTGGTGTAATCGGCAGCTTCATCCTCCCATGTTGCTGGATCCATGTCCAGTGCCCTCACATATCTCTTGCACACATCTTTGAACCTCAGCTGCAGTCGCCCAACGGCTCTTTTGCCATCTGCTAGTTGACTGTAGAAGATATCCTTCGGGATACGACCATCTTCCATACGGCGGACATGGCCAAGCCAGCGTAGTCTGCGCTGCCTGCGCAGTGTATACTTGCTTTGAAAGCCAGCACGTGACAACACCGCGACATTTGTCCCTTTCTTTCCACGAGATGCCGAGGATGTGGCGTAGACACCGGAAATGGAAGGTATTGAGCCTTCTTTCTTGCCTAGCGTAGGTTGTCCAGGTCTCGCTGCCGTGTAGGAGTGTGCTGGTGACGCAGACGTTATATACCGCAGCTTTGGTCTTCGTTGTAAGTTGGAGTTTCCCCAAACACGCGATGTGAGGCGGGCAAAGGTAGCTGCAGCTTTGCCAATGCGGCTGTCAATTTCTGTTTCCAGTGAGAATTTGTCATTGCTGGTAGACCCCAAGTATCTGAAGTGGTGCACCACTGCCAAGTCATAGTTATCGATAGTGATAAATGGTGCAGCACCCACATCTTGACTCAGAGCATTCGTTTTCTTTAGACTTATTGTGAGTCCAAAGTCCTTGCATGCTTGGGTGAAGCGATTCATCAAGCTCCGAAGCTTGTGTTGGCTTTGAGTGACAACTGCAGCGTCCTCAGCGAAAAACAAGTCTCTTATAGTGACCCTTCTGATTTTTGTTTTTGCCTTCAGCCTTGAAAGATTAAACAGATTATATATATATATATATATATATATATATATATATATATATATATATATATATATATATATATATATATATATATATATATTATATATATATATATATATATATATATATATACGAGTATATTAGCCTCCTACAATTATATCAGATTATGTGAATGATGTGACTTGAGTGATATCCCTCAGCTGTATTTTGCCTGGTGTTACTTTTGACATACTTTTTTCTATTCTGCTTGATGTAAAAGCTTCTTTATGACCCCAATCTTCGTATACTACCACTAGAGGTTTATCATGTCAATCTTCACACATTACCACTAGTAGTTTATCACCTCAATCTTCACACATCACAACTATAGGTTTATCCCCCCAGTCTTCGTATACTGTCACTAGTGGTTTATCACCCCAATTTTCACATACCACCATTACTGGTTTATCACCTCAATCTTCGTATACCACCACACGAGAGTTATCACCTCAATCTTCACACATCACCACTAGTGGTTTATCATCTCAACCTTCACCACCATTACAAGTTTATCACCTCAATATTCACACATTACCACACGAGAGTTATCACCTCAATCTTCACACATCACCACTAGTGGTTTATCACCTTCGTATACCACCACACGAGAGTTATCACCTCAATCTTCACCCACCTCCACTTGAGCTTGTCTTCAGCATATCATATCAACAGATTTACCTGGCTTCTCTGTTAAAGATCGTCTACGTCGTCTCAAGACAAATACAACAGCTGCAGCAATTAGAATGACCAGAATCAGACCAATAATTACAGGTACCACAATGATCATCACAATCTGGCTATCAGTACTAAAGGATGTTGCTGGAAGGAAAATATTGAGTTTTCTTGTTTATTTATTGTCAGACAATGTTTCACGATTAAAACAGGCAAACCATTTGAAAAGACTTCTGAAGATTTGGCCATTGCAACAAAAATGAAAATAAACTGAAGCAGGAAATCACATATACTAATCCTTAATATCAGTGAAACAACGGCTTCAAAATATAAATTTATGAGAACAGTAAGTTGTGTAAAACATTATTTACCAAATGTGAACTAATTAGAAGATTTCTGAATCTACGTAAATAAATGTCAATAAATGAGCTCAATTCAGAAAAAAAATACTAGTGAGAATTAATGAGGGCAGTGTCTGTCAGAATGAGTAAACAATGTGAATTAATGAGGATATTATCAGTAAGAATGGATACAATATGAGAATTACGTGGACAATATCTGAAACAAGATGTGAAAATATGAAGTAATGAGTCTGGTATCCAAAAGAAGTAAATGTGAAGTATGACTGGAATAAAATGTTTATTTAACGAAACTGATGTCATGGGGAGGTGGGTGCTGTGTCACTGCTGCTGGAAAGAGACAACTATCCCTCAAGACACGTGAGGTTCCAAGATTATAACATTATATAAAAATAAAGGAGACAAAAACAAGTGTAACAACTATAGAGACATCTCTTCTCAGTGTTATTGGTAAAGTTTTCGCCACAGTAGTGCTGCCACAGAAGTTAGCTGAGCGTTCATAGCGAGAGTTACAGTGTGGATTCCGTGTTCGCAGACAGACACGATTCGTTCCCTCCACCAATTTAAGGAAATGTCAAGAGATCAGAAAACATCTTTATACATCACCTTCATTGACCTAACAAAGGTTTTTGACATGGTTAGTAGGAATAGATTCTTTAAACTCTTCCTAAGAATAAGATGCCCCACTAAAGTGCCTGAAATGAAAAAGGTATTCCGCAAAAACACGTACGGAAAAGTATGCTGGAAACATAACACAGCCCTTTGACACACCAATGGCGTCAAATATGGCTGTATCCTGGCTCCGATCCTCTTTTGGGATCTTGTTTGCCTAACTCTTGAACCATACATTTGTGGATGAAACTGAAAGAATATGCCTTAACACTAGGACAGATGACCGCCTATTTAATCTCACAAGTCTGAAGGTAACAATGAAAGTAAGAAGGGTCACTATAAGGGACTTGTTGTTCGCCGATGACACAACAGGAGCTCCAGAGCTTGAATAATCGCTTCTGTCAAGCGTGCAAGAACTTTGACCTCACAATAAGTCTAAAGAAGACAAATGTGCTAGGCTAGGATGTGGATGTTGCATCAGTTATTACTACCGATAACTATGAATTGTCAGTGATTGTTGCGTGGGTGGTTTACTGGTGTTGGAGGGACCTTCGTTCGATTATTATAAGTTTATGTGACGAAAGTACTGAGATTCTGTCTTTCAAATGGCCCATGTCTTTTTCTCCTTGCATTTGTTCACTATTTTTAGGAGGGATTACAGGAAATCCTTCTCCATGTTTCTTCTCCTTCTATTATTTACGTTTTTTCAAGATGAGATCACGAGGGAGTTTGATCTCATCTGCTTTATGGTTCTTCTTTATGTGTTTAGAATGGGGGTGTAGGGAATTAGAAAGTATTATTCTAGATTAAGATTATAGAGGCTAGATCAGGATTTGCACCAGTGTCCTTTTTTTAAAGATATTGCGTGGCCATATACGCATTTTTCGGGAGTTAAATTATTTGCGGCCATTTTTGCTTCATTTCCGCAGTATAGGGCTAGGACCAATTCCCGGTTCTTTGTCTAGCAGAAACTGGTTGCATCAGAAAGATCTAAGGTTCTGATTGGCTGAGAGCTAACTGCAGTTGAAATGCAGAGCGCCCATTGGCTTTAGAACCACGCCACGCATATGACGTCATGAAGTCGGCGCGTGGGGGTCTTGATTATAAAAGGCCTATATTTCATAGCCTCTTTCTCTTTTAATGAAAAATTGCCAAAGCCGGGTGCCAGAAGCATATTTTCGATTGCCTTCAGTTGGACATTCGAGATTTGCAGGTACCGGCTTTGTGGGAATGAGAGCGGAATTTTGAGACCACACAATTTCTCCCACGGCAAAGTTGGGGCATTCGCAGAACCGCAAGGGTTTTACGTTAGTTGCCAGTAGTGGAAGGAGAGGAAGAAAATACGTTTTCCCAGCCAGGGGAAGACATTTTCCAGCGAATAGGATTTTTGTGGATAAATCCTGAGCTCTGACGCTCGTTACACACGCAGATTTGGCAGGCTGCCAGCGTTGTAATTTTTATGTTCGTTTCTTCACGGCCATAATAAAGCCGACGGCCCAGTTATAGGTACTCGGGCAGGTAATTTCAGAGTGGTAGAAGTCCGCTACAGTTCCAGTCCAGAATCCAGTGGGGTTCTGTTAAACCTGAGTCATCAATTCCAGAGTTAGTGGAGAGAGAGAGGGTAAACATTCTCTCTACTGAAGTCAGCACAGATAGGCAGAACTGTTAGTTTTGGTGAATCATAGCAGAGGACAGCTGCTGAAGTTTAGAGGTGCAGTTAGTTGTGTTCAGGAGATTCCAGGATAGGCTGTGTAGAACCGAAGTCTGTGCAGAGATTGTGTAGTCACTTCGCAGTCGTTCCAGCTATCAGTGGACGTAGAGTTAGAGTTAGAATTTAGAACAGCTAGTTTGGAGTGTAGGCGACATCAAGTGCAGTGTAGTTCATTTCAGTTAACCTTACCTTCTTTCTCCATACAGGTTGCAATTGTGGGAGAAGGGTTGGGGTTGATGCATTTTTAACTGTGCTTGATTTTGTTTCAGGTGTGCATCCTCGCACTTCATGTATTTTTACATGTATATGAGTTTGTGTATAGGTGTATAATAAACTTGTATAAATTGTAGCTGGCATCAGTCATTTCCTTTAGTACAGTAGCTATATGTTGTCTGTACCTTGGTGTTTGTGAATCTTAATTGAACCTTATCCCCATAGGGTAGTTAGAGGTGGTTCGAGGCCATAGCAATTTAAACGTCCGAAGTGACGAGGAAAGAATCAACCTCGGTTCTCAACCTCGGAGCCAATGGTCTCAACTTTCACATTTTGCACTATATTTCTATCTGAATCTATCATTTCAGTCTTTCTTCTTACTATTGTCTTGTCACTATATGTAGACAGTCTCTAGTCCTAAATCCATTTCGTGACAAAGTGGGTGCTATCGTCCGGTGAATCATCTTTGTTACGTTCAATTCTGTGATCTTGACAAAGGGGTGGTGTCGTCCTTGGGATCATCTTTGTTGGGATCAATTCTAGATTCATAGATTGTCTCTGAAGAAAGTTCTGGAAATAGATTTCTTATAAATCCCCTAGACTTGAGCTATATTAAGACTGATCCAGCTATAAGTTTTTTTTCCACAGGTTCCAGTTAGTATAGATGATAGTGGTAGTAAGGTTGTTTATGACTTAGAGGTAATTGATGGCTAATCGAATTTTTTCTTGACAGGAAAGTAAATTCGGGTTTTGGGTAGCTGGCTAACTTGAATTTTTTTCAGGAAGTTATTAGTCAGACTTGGTGCTAGTCTGAGTGCGGGTTTTTGCGACAGCATATTCCTAGTAGGTAACAGTAAATTTTTCTGGTTCCTTTTTTTTTTGTCATTTCCCCTCGTGGTGAGTTACTGCTGATTTGTCAGGTAAGATGGCTGAATTGGTCAAGCTACTTACTGCATGGAAGGACGCAGCTAAAAGCATGGGGATGAATGAGGCCGAGACTAGGGCGTACATTATGAGGGAACAGGACCGGCAGACGGAGAAAGAAGAGAGGGCCCGACTGGCAGAGATGGACCTGCGTAAATTGGAAGCGGAGAAAGACGAGAAGACCCGACAGGCAGAAGAGAGAAAAGCAGAGAGGGAAGCCCAGGAGAAGATAGCAGAGAGGGAAGCCCAGGAGAAGATAGCACAGAGGGAAGCCCAGGAGAAGTTAGCACAGAGGGAAGCCCAAGAGAGGGAGAAGGCAGCAGAGAGACAGCATGAACTTGCCCTGCGTTCACTGGAACTGCAGTACCGATCTTCGGAAGGCAGTTCGGCTAACGGAGATTCTCCCGGAGCAGGGGCAACAGACACCTCAGGAAACGGAGGGCCCCGGATGGCAGCCATGAATTTTCCGATGGACTCTTTTCCTAACGGGAATGAGAAAATTGAGGTATTTTTAGAAAAATTTGAACGGATGGCAAAGGCATACGGGCTGGATGATAGTCTTTGGTGTCTCAAATTATCTCAATCACTAAGAGGACATGGGTATGAAGTCTATAGCAAGATGCTAGTGGATGACCAGAATAACTTTGAGGCACTGCGGAACGCCCTGTTACAGCGATTCCAATGGACTCCCCGGAAGTGCCAAACAATGTTTAGGGAAAGTCGACTAGAGAAAGGGGAAAGTTTTCCCCAGTTCGCGGAGAGGCTGAGGAATTACCTCACTCGCTGGAGAGAGTTGTCGGGTTTGGCTAAATCGTTTGAAGGACTCGAAGAGCTCATCATGTGCGAACAGATAAAGGCCAACATGTCCCCAGACTTAAGGAAGTACCTGGCGGAGCAGGGCGCACTGCAACTGGACCAGATAATTCTTTTTGCTGAAAGGTTCCAGACGGCACAGGCCGAAGTACTGGGCCAGAAAAGAAAACACCCTGACCTGCCAGCCCCGGACAAAGGAGCATCTTCATCGCATTCGCCTTCCTCTTCAGCTCACCAACCGCAAGGGCCGTCTCGCAAGGAGCCCCCTCCCAGTCATAATCTGCGCTCCCAGCTGCCTAACAGAACACAGGGGCCGACTTCTCATGAACCCGTAAGGAACCGGGGAGATAATGAGAGATATTGTAGGTTCTGTCGGACTACTTCTCATTGGACAACACGGTGCCCAAACAAACAATCCGCTCATCAGGTGGCTTGTTTAAGGCCTGTGAGGGTGAAACAAGGGAAGAAGTGGAAACCCTTCCAGTCAGAGAAGTTGTTCTCCAACAGTGGACCAGCCGAAGTGAACGGGACTGAGACTACATGCTTATTTGACAGCGGGCTTACATACCCCAGCATAGTCGCCCGACATCTGGTGAAGCCTTGGCAGATGACCAAGGAAAAGGTCAATATTGGTGGAGTTTTAAGGAAAGGGACTTCACAGTGCTTTCCCGTAGCCAATATTAAAGTGAAATGTAAGTTCGTGTCTGGCACCATCAAGGCAGCTGTAACGGCTCAGCCAGCCTATGACTTCATTCTCGGCAACCCATATTTAGTTTTGGGGAACCCGCCCACACCGATCCTTGCTGATGCAAGGGGGCCTACTGCAGGCCAGATAAGTGAAAAAGGATTACCCCTAATTCACGGAGCCCCGAGCGAGCTCAAACATAGCTGTCGTGCCAAGGAGAGGTGCAACGCCTCTGACGACAGTGATATGTTATTTGCAGAGGCAAATTCGCCCGCCAGCCCTGTTCGGCCAACCGGCCAAACAGTGGTGACGACGCCTCTGATTCAGGAAGTACACTCTTTGTTGTCGGGAATTAGGCCCCCGATGGTATTAGCTCCTTCAAGTGAGGGACATACTGACAAGAGCGGTATTACATATGTCAACGACCAGCGCCATCTTCATAGGGCACAAAATAGCGGTCTGAGCGAGCATATAGTTCCAACCAGCCCTGGAGCCCCATCCGTCCAGCACTTTACTCAAACGGAGGAGGACAGTGATCTGAGTATCCGTTTGCCTATAGACGGAGATGGGCCCCACAACTCTCGTATCTCGTTTACAGGAAACGACTCTTGTAACGAGGAGCCCGAAAAATTGGCTATATTTTCCAATTTGTTTCACGGAACATTGGAACCAGTCACTGAGAGCTTTATCTCAGATTCTCCGCGATCTAACGGGATCTTAAACCGTCAAGTGTCACTGCAGGACACATTCCAACCGATGCCAGTAACTCTCACAGGGAAGGGCAAGGTTGAAGGTAGAACCAGGGTGTTAGACGGAGAGCTCCCGTGGTCTACAGTTTCATCTCACCAACTTTTCAGGCCAGAAAAGAGTGAGAAAAGCGACCTTACACATTTGCAAGGAGCTATATTGGAGAGCTCTGTCCCGCTTCATATCGGTAGGGGAAGAGCGAGTCCAGAACCACTGCAGGGGCAGATCTTACCTACCTTTCTCCAAAGGCAGAAGCTATTGAGATCAGTGAGGATCCAATAGACACCCAGCAAGAAATCGGAGGCTCTACACCAGAGGAACCCGAGACATTGCATCGTTCTCGCACGGTACCAGCAGTCACAAACCCGCTGACGCGCAGCGAGGAAGTCGCCATCGCCAGGTCGCCACAGCGCCCGCCGGTCACATCAGCTGACCAGAACAGCCTTTTGACGGTCATAGCAAGGGAAAGTTCAGACCCGCCATTAGACGGCATAGGTCTGAAGAGAGATCAACTCTCCCAATGGAGCATAGGAGCTCATTCTAGGAGAGGAGGAAGGAGGAAACGCAAAAGAGGAAGGTCGAAGAACACTGAACAGGAGGGGTAAGGACAGACAGCCTTGTAGACAGGAATAAGGGCCAATGTGAAACACAGAGATTTCAGTAAGGAGATCGTTGCTCAATCTTTGAAAGGGGGGAGTGATGTGACGAAAGTACTGAGATTCTGTCTTTCAAATGGCCCATGTCTTTTTCTCCTTGCATTTGTTCACCATTTTTAGGAGGGATTACAGGAAATCCTTCTCCATGTTTCTTCTCCTTCTATTATTTACGTTTTTTCAAGATGAGATCACGAGGGAGTTTGATCTCATCTGCTTTATGGTTCTTCTTTATGTGTTTAGAATGGGGGTGTAGGGAATTAGAAAGTATTATTCTAGATTAAGATTATAGAGGCTAGATCAGGATTTGCACCAGTGTCCTTTTTTTAAAGATATTGCGTGGCCATATACGCATTTTTCGGGAGTTAAATTATTTGCGGCCATTTTTGCTTCATTTCCGCAGTATAGGGCTAGGACCAATTCCCGGTTCTTTGTCTAGCAGAAACTGGTTGCATCAGAAAGATCTAAGGTTCTGATTGGCTGAGAGCTAACTGCAGTTGAAATGCAGAGCGCCCATTGGCTTTAGAACCACGCCGCGCATATGACGTCATGAAGTCGGCGCGTGGGGGTCTTGATTATAAAAGGCCTATATTTCATAGCCTCTTTCTCTTTTAATGAAAAATTGCCAAAGCCGGGTGCCAGAAGCATATTGTCGATTGCCTTCAGTTGGACATTCGAGATTTGCAGGTACCGGCTTTGTGGGAATGAGAGCGGAATTTTGAGACCACAAAATTTCTCCCACGGCAAAGTTGGGGCATTCGCAGAACTGCAAGGGTTTTACGTTAGTTGCCAGTAGTGGAAGGAGAGGAAGAAAATACGTTTTCCCAGCCAGGGGAAGACATTTTCCAGCGAATAGGATTTTTGTGGATAAATCCTGAGCTCTGACGCTCGTTACACACGCAGATTTGGCAGGCTGCCAGCGTTGTAATTTTTATGTTCGTTTCTTCACGGCCATAATAAAGCCGACGGCCCAGTTATAGGTACTCGGGCAGGTAATTTCAGAGTGGTAGAAGTCCGCTACAGTTCCAGTCCAGAATCCAGTGGGGTTCTGTTAAACCTCAGTCATCAATTCCAGAGTTAGTGGAGAGAGAGAGGGTAAACATTCTCTCTACTGAAGTCAGCACAGATAGGCAGAACTGTTAGTTTTGGTGAATCATAGCAGAGGACAGCTGCTGAAGTTTAGAGGTGCAGTTAGTTGTGTTCAGGAGATTCCAGGATAGGCTGTGTAGAACCGAAGTCTGTGCAGAGATTGTGTAGTCACTTCGCAGTCGTTCCAGCTATCAGTGGACGTAGAGTTAGAGTTAGAATTTAGAACAGCTAGTTTGGAGTGTAGGCGACATCAAGTGCAGTGTAGTTCATTTCAGTTAACCTTACCTTCTTTCTCCATACAGGTTGCAATTGTGGGAGAAGGGTTGGGGTTGATGCATTTTTAACTGTGCTTGATTTTGTTTCAGGTGTGCATCCTCGCACTTCATGTATTTTTACATGTATATGAGTTTGTGTATAGGTGTATAATAAACTTGTATAAATTGTAGCTGGCATCAGTCATTTCCTTTAGTACAGTAGCTATATGTTGTCTGTACCTTGGTGTTTGTGAATCTTAATTGAACCTTATCCCCATAGGGTAGTTAGAGGTGGTTCGAGGCCATAGCAATTTAAACGTCCGAAGTGGCGAGGAAAGAATCAACCTCGGTTCTCAACCTCGGAGCCAATGGTCTCAACTTTCACATTTTGCACTATATTTCTATCTGAATCTATCATTTCAGTCTTTCTTCTTACTATTGTCTTGTCACTATATGTAGACAGTCTCTAGTCCTAAATCCATTTCGTGACAGTTTAGTTGGGATGCTTGCTTATTTATCATTACACAACTTGTGTCCAAGCAAACCCCGATTCCGTACGAACTCATCCATTATTACTATAAACTTCTTACAAGAAAGAGTTCATCAGGTCAAAGGACCGTCAACAATGCAAGTTGAAGCAATCAAACGTAATCAAAGGAATGTGGGTAAGCCTTCGATTCGAGTCCAATATTTATTACAAGTTGACGCACGAAGACAGTTCACATCGGTATACATTCATATATAGTCATTAGAAATTACATGCATAGTATTCATGTCCGTCCGTGTCAAAACAATATGTCAGAAGAACATCGTGGCTATATACGTGCGCTGTTGTAGTCAACAGCCAGAAATGAGCACATGAGTTCTTGACAGCTACAATTTGAATCATAATGCGATTCTCCTTCCATCATTAGTTTAATTTAATTAATCTCATACTTAGATTAATAACCGAACTGACCCTGAGTTCTACATCGATTCATATATCTAATTTAGGCTATATACTCAGCCTTTTTTTCTTGGAAGAAATACAAGACACGACCTTCTTGCTTGACGGATAGCGTAACAAGGGCCATGTAACCAAGTCACCCAGCGTGACCTTCCCAACGCGAATGCGTCATAATCTCCGCATATATTTCGCGTTCAGTATACCGTAAAATATCGACATATTCTATAAATGTTAATGACCCCTAACGTTGCGCATGGCTAAACCCCAGCAGACGCCGTCATTTAAAATAACACCGTAACAGTGATACACCATTTCATATACTTGTGGTCCACCATCAATGACACACTCTCTCGGGACACAAAAATTGACAGCCGCGTTGGCAAAGTTCTAAACGTATGCCAAATTGTCCCGTCCCGTGCCATCAGCTGAGGGTCTTTTCATGTCTGTCTCCAGTTCTCTTCTCCGTGTGTTCCTTGGTCTCCCTCTGTTACCCTCGGGATTCCAGAACAAGGGTTGCCTGGTAATGTTCTAACCAGTCTACCTCGATGTGTGCCCTATCCATCTCTAGCGTATGTTTCTCATCTCTTTGCCTACATCACCCTAAGCCCATATTAAAGAGCAGAGCTGTGGTTTATGACATCTGCGTCACCAGCATGTCTTAAATATCAGTAAGACATGGACAACCTATGCTAAGCAAGAAAAAAGGTTGAATACCATTCATCAACAATGTCTATGTCACATCCTTGGTATCTCATGGAACGAAGTGACCGATGTTGAGGTGCCATTACGCATTGGTCATCAAAGCGTGTATTCCTAGCGTAGACAGTGCAGATTACATTGGCTTATCCATGTTCCCGCATGGAAGATGGTCACATTCCCAATAATATTTTCTACTCATAACTGTCAGCTGGCAAATTAACACCCTGGCGATCGCAGCTGAGGTTCAATGATGTGTGCAGGAGAAACACAAATTAACTGGACATAAATCCAGCATCTTGGGAGTTCAAAGTTGACGGCTACACCAAGTAGAGATGCTTCCATGGTACCATCTCAGATTAGGCAAAAAGAAGCTTTTACAACAAGCAGACGAGAAGAAAATGTGAAAAGCAACAACACGAAAAATACAGATGAGGGATATAACACAAGATGTATCATTCCCTTCCTCAGATATAATTGTAGGAGGTCACTCTCTCTCTCTCTCTCTCTCTCTCTCTCTCTCTCTCTCTCTCTCTCTCTCTCTCTCTCTCTCTCTCTCTCTCTCTCTTTATATATATATATATATATATATATATATATATATATATATATATATATATATATATATATATAGTAGACTAATAGTAGACTGTGTTACATGGACAACTAATAGTAGACTGTGTTACATGAACTAATAGTGGACTGTGTTACATGAACTAATAGTGGACTGTGTTACATTAACTAATAGTAGACTGTGTTTAAAGAACAACTGATAGACTGTGTTACATGAACAACTAATAGCACACTGTGTTACATGACCTAATAGTAGATTGTGTTACATGAACTAATAGTAGACTGTTTACATGGACAACTAATAGTAGACTGTGTTAGATGAACTAATAGTAGACTGTGTTACATGAACTAATAGTAGACTGTGTTTGAAGAACAACTGATAGACTGTGTTACATGAACAAGTAATAGCAGACTGTGTTACATGACCTAATAGTAGATTGTGTTACATTAACTAGTTGTAGAATGTGTTAAATGGACAACTAATAGAGCACCGTGTTACATGAACAACTAATAGCAGACTGTGTTACATGACCTAATAGTAGATTGTGTTACATGAACTAATAGTAGACTGTGTTACATGAACTATTAGTAGACTGTGTTACATTAACTAATAATAGACTGTGTTACATTAACTAATAGTAGACTGTGTTACAAGAACTGATAGTAGACTGTGTTACAACAACTTATAGTAGACTGTGTTACATGAACTAATAATAGACTGTGTTACATGAACTAATAGTACACTATGTTACAAGAACTGATAGTAGACTGTGTTACAAGAACTGATAGTAGACTCTCTTACGTGAACTATTAGTAGACTGTGTTACAAGAACATGATAGTAGACTGTGTTACATGAACTAATAGTAGACTGTGTTACCAGAACTGATAGTACAGCCTATTACAAGAACTGATAGTAGATTGATAAGAACAACTTAGAGTAGAATTTGTTACAAGAACTAATAGTAGGCTGTGTTACGAGAACTGATGGTAGGCTGTTGTTACTGTGTGATTTGTGGTGCGTATCGTCTATCTATGTGTGTATACTGGCCTATCGGGCTTACTGTATGTGGCCGACGTATCTTCGTATATGGGTTTTGTTTGCAAATGTTATTGTGGGCCGTATGGATAGGCCAATGGTGACAAGACGAACATCACGGTAACGATTGGGTCATAAGCTTGACCAATTGATAAGTAAAGCATACTGGACCCATTGTTTGACGATAATGACGATACGATTTATTACAGGCAAGGACATTGACATCATGTGTAGGTATAGTAGATCATCAATATGGTTTCATGGCAAATACATTGGTATATATAACAGTCAACATGGCCGTTGACTGACATCACTAGTCGTTATGACTTCAAGGTTAACGGCTTGACAGAATACATGGTACTGTCGAATTGACCATATTTATCTTCTTTACGTAGACATATATTAATTTGAAATATCAATCCGCTCCTGGTGTCAGAGGGTCGCACTAGCTGCTTGACACATCAAGTCAAGCTGAAGCTCTGCCATAACACTGCAGGAGGTCAAGTATCTGAGGCGAGATACTTAAAAAGGAGCCGTTTTCTGGCTAAATATTTATACTGGAACGATTCTTGGTAAAGTACTTCAAGAATGGCTTCTTCATCTTTCAAATAATTATAATATTATCATCCGCATGTCTTCCCTAGATTTAGGGCAAGTACATCAAAAATCACGTCTATCTCAGGCGGAGAATATTGGGATCTGCCTCAAGCATCATTGCTGAATAGCAACAGATCACAGCGACAAAACGCGTCATACCGTTCAAACATCGTGCGCTGTGGTACGCAAATAATCAAACATGCAATTAACTTAGATACACTCAAAAGTGCGTCTATACTAGACTCACGTGTGAGGATCTCAAACATTTAACTCCACCGCGAAAACATAACTTAAAGCTGTGTTACAAGAACTGATAGTTTGTCACCGTTTCGTTGTGCAGTGTAAAATACACTGTATGTTTAAGTCAGTCGAACAGTTATTTGGTGTTAACAAGATGAAAGAGTATAGAAAAATGGGTTAGAAAATCAGAATAATCTAAGTGATAACTTATTTGTTCTTAACATGGGAGATAAAAGTATGTAAATGTAATGTTTTTTGTAAGGTAGGGAACCTTTTTAGACCTTAAAGTAATTTAAGTATATATCATTAGAGTTTACCAAATTTGCATATTAGACTAGTTTTAATAAAGATATAGAAGGATTAATGAAACTAAGTTAAAAAGTACAAAGGGGAATAACAATATTATTAGCGCCTTTTACAGGTTTAGTGAGTTAAGGGAACACAGAACCGAGTAAAACGCACGTGAAAATAGTGACTAGAGGTAAACAGTTATGTAGCACAGTTCACGGAGCTGACAGCTTACAATTAAGCGTGCCGATAGGTGAGTGAACTGAACAACGGACCAATCGTATTAACTAAAACAACTTTGGACCATCAGATAGGAAATTGAAGGACGATTAGAGATCAGTCCTACCAGAGAAGTTGACGGAGCAAGTCAAGTTTTGCTGAGCTCTCAAGAAATGTGAAACCTGCGGTTTGCAGAAGGGCTACAGAAATAGCTAGCTATAGAAAGATAGAAATAGGAATTCATGAGAATATTTAGAATTGATTAATAATTTGTGTTATCAACCGTAGGATTAGCTTATAAGTGGTGTTAATAAGACAGTGATAGGTGCTGGACTTCGTTTAAAAGGGTAAGCGGAAATTTTGAACTATTTTCTTGACTTTCAGCAAAATTGTCGCAGGCTACGACGCTCGCATTTAAGGGAGCGAGCTAAAGAAGATAATATTGAAGCTTAAAAGTAAATAACTTTTATTATCAGATAGCCAGGATGGGCTGTCATCCCAAGAAGATGAGGCATTGCCATTAAACGAAATTGTATCGAACTAAGGGATCACAGCACTGACATTTATGAAACATATTAAGCGCTCTCATATACGAGTAAGTATGGAGACGCCACCACGAGTGAGTCTGACATTCACGAAACATCTCATGCGCTCTCTCATACTAGAGTAAGTATGGTGGAAGCCATTTTGGTATTGGACATTGTTTGATTATTTCAGGTGTAGCTATCGAATTTTATATGCTGCATTTAAGGGAGTTAAACCTACTAGGTTGAGATTGGGTGAGAACATGACTCCAAGGATTTAGAAGAACTGTTGTAGAAAATAGATGAGAAAAATAATAGAACTTGACAAGGAATTTGGTAGGCCAGGGGTATAATGAAATATGCAAGAGGCTACAGGAGAAACTATATATAACTATGCTTTGAGATATGTGATTGAATCAAGCGGAAGACTTGAGGACATTGAAATTTAGAACTGTATCTGATGAATTAAGTTGGATGATCATGCATTATCTTATGTAATTAAAAGTTGTTTTTTGAAACTGAATCACATCACTCCGGTTGCTTTGATGTGTGAAGAGATTAAGGAATGGAGAGATATTAGAATTGAGTAATAGGAAAGATAGGAATAATAAAACACCCTATACGCATCAGTCGCTAGACAACACCAAGGAGGGAAGAACGTGGTCTGGGTTGAACAAAAGACGAACCTATTCTCATCCAAGAACTATCATCTCTGGCGGAACAAGGGGGCCAGTAAGAGAAGCAATCTCACTTGGAGGAAAGAAACAAAGTAAATAATAGATAACTAGGCCTGCCTCAGCCACCTAGTTATAGTTAGGATTGGACAGGGACCATTACCAGCACGGTCACATGATGCCCTATTTGGCGCCGTGACCACTCCTCCTACAGCGACATGGCCACATCACAAGGAGAGATGGAGCAACAACATCAACAACAGTCTATATAAGCCACTACCATCAGAACAAGAAGAAACAGAGAAGAATAAATAATTGTAAAGAGACATTCAAACATGGAGAGTTGCGCAAGAACCATACAAAACAGAAAGAAAAGAATAGCATTGAGAGACTTTGCTTCAGAGCTAAAACGTTGCAGGAATTATGCAGTCGATTTCCCATGCATAAGAATAGTCGATGGATTGGTTGCGAAAGTTTATAAGATTGAAATAAAGGAGATTGTTGAAATCAAGCTACAACCATTCAAAGTCAAAGAAGGAAGACCAATATTAAACTTGAAAAAACGAACTGAACCTGCAGTTACTAGAGTAGAGCCTCAGACAGAGAATGTCGCAGTACAAACGGATGACAAGTTTAAGAAGAGTCTAATCCCAGTCAGGATAAAGTCAAGACAAGTTACAAATGTCGCAGTACAAACAGATGACAGATGTAAGAAGAGTCAAATCCCAGTCAGGATAAGATCAAGACAAGTTACAGATGATTTACTTGATCAGTGCAGTGTTGAAATGGTCGATAATACAGAAAAGAAGAACAACGAAGAAAGAGATATGAAGAATGACAGTACAATTATAAAGCCAGATACATTCTTGTCGATGCTATGGAGTCAAAAACAGGCACGTAAGAAAGATAAACAGTGGAGAAAAGTTCATCAAACAATTGCAAATATTTCAGAGATAGACACTGCTGATGAGATGCTGAACAGTCTAGTGTCAAAAGGAATAGGTGTTCTAGAAGACATAAAGACATTACTTCTTCAGAAAGGACAGTCAAGTCAAATTAACATTCAAGATCAAGTGCAAGATGAGAAACAAGAAGCTCTTACATACAAAGATCCAGAAAGAAGTTACCTGAATGCGCAAAGTCATGTACCAGCCCCAGAGTTGAGTGACGTTACTTTAGATCTACAAAAGAATCAGGAGCAGTTGAAGCAAATTACAGCAGCAGCACAGATGAACTCAGCAACACAAACAGAGAATACAGCGACAGAGTCGGCAACACAGACGGAGAATAGAGTTGCAAGTTCAGCAACACAAACAGATGCTGACCTTAATGCTGACACATCATGCAGGCGTACAAGTACAGTGCAGAATGTTAACAGTGGTCCAAAGGAGAAGAAAATTATCAAGGTACCTAATCCAAGTGAACAGGAGTTAAAGACAGCAATAAAAGACCTACTGGAGGGAGTTAGTTCTCACACAGTAGTAGTAGATTATATACGGTCATGTCTGGAGAGAGAGTTTCATACAGACTTATCGGGAAGACAAGATGAACTTCGCAGACTTGTGGAGAGAGTATTGGAGGAACTTGAGTACTGGCATGTCAAGATCAGGGATAGCAACTACTTCTCAGATTCATCATCAAGTTACTCAGACGGTGCATCGTCAGATGAAGATAGAATTATAGACTCCGACGAAAATGCAGAAGGATACTCGTCAGTCGAGTTTGGGTATGCAACGGACGAAGAAGGCCATAGATATTATGGGCCGACAAATAAGAAAAGTTATCCTGGATGTACAAGTCAGATGAAGAAAACTAGTAAGAAGTCCCAACCAAGTGTAAATGAGTTAAAAGAAACAATAAGACGCAACATAAGAGGAAGTGACCCCAACATCTTGTCAATAAAGTCGTTGCACAAAGTGTTAGAATTCGAGTTTGATATGGACTTATCACAGAGAATAAATGAAGTAAGACAGCTTGTGAGAGATGTAATCCAAGAGGAGGGTGAAGACACAGTTAAGAAGAAACAAAGACGACTTGTAGAAGAACTTCCGCACAAGAATGACATAACTAAGAAAATGGTCAAAGCGGTTGGACCAAACATAGAGCAGTTGAAGAAGGAAATAGAAGTCATTATAGCACAGCCTGGATTTGACGGGTCAAGAAGAACAGTATGGACATTGTTAGAACAAAAGTATCAGACACAATTTCTAGAGATAAGAAATGAATTAGATATGGTTATAACGAAAATGTTAGATGACAGAAACGAAAAGAGATGGAGAGAGCAAGCAAATCGGAATAGAATTCAGAGGAGAAATAGAGGAAGAGGCAGATATAGATATTGCTAAGATGATAGCGTTAGAGGCGCTTAAGGCGAGAGAGGCCATGATGAAGAAGTTAATATGGAGATATTTTGGTGAAGCCGTAGAGGAATACAGCTTCTGATTGATGAGATACAAGAGGAGTATAAAGATAGAACAGATACAGATCGAGGGGATTTCCGATCTAAGAGCCGAGATAGGCTAAGAAATAGAAGCGGTAGTAGAAGTAGAGAAACTACTAAGGATCGAAGGAGATACCGACCTAGTGGTAGAGAGGAAGAAAGAAATGACACAACAAAAGTGGAAGAGTTAACCACACGTTGTACAGATTTAGAGAGCACATTAGAAAAGTTACAAAAGAAACAGAAGATAAATAGACAAACATTGGAGAAGGAAGATGTTATATCACCAGAGGCAGGTGATGGTAGAAAGGAAGATATGGCTGCACTGTGCGAATTTATTGAGATGAAATTTGAGGAGCTGAGAGTGGACAATGAAGACAGGAGAAATACGGATCGAAGAGAATATCGATCCAGGAGCCAAGAGGCTAAAAAGGAGGAGATAAGTAGTGGTAGCAGAAGAGAAATAAGGAAGTCGAGAATCCCAGTGAAAAATGGGAAAGTTAGGCATGAAAGCAGAGACACGTCAATTAGTACCAGTGTCCAACCGAGGCAAACGGTTGATGAGGTAAGAAGTGGAGAGGTTGAGAGAAACTCGGGAGAGATACGAGATAGAGAGGTAGAGAGGAAGCAAAGTGTTAATGAAGTCAGAATAGCAGAAGAGACTAAAGATATTGATAAACAGATAGCGTTAGAAACGCTTAGAGCCAAGGAGGCCATGATTATGAAATTTTTGGAGATGAAGTAATGAAGAAAGAGATAGAGGCTATGTGAGGACAATCATAGCACTATACATAAACAATATGGCGGCGGCAACTTAGTCTTGAGAAGCCTAAGTATAATTGGTCTGTACCGCACACAACAGACAACTGAGTATACCTGACCAATAGGGTGCAGCAGTAGGGGAGAAGAATAAAGGAGACGTAAGACGTACGTTTGAGGCCGCGGTAGCACGGCAAGAAAATTTTTGTGAAAAGTCGTGGTGACGACGGAAATAGTAAGTCGTGGGGACGACGGCAGAAATATTAGACATTTAGATTGTTGATGAAGCACCACAAGAAGACAGCAATTATGGAACGAAATAAAGTATCAACTACAACTATCAGCTACAAGTTAATCCTAGCTTGTATGATCAAGACGGGACATGGAGGATAATATACTTTTACAATCAACAAGAAGAAACAGTACAGCGGAGTCCAAGCCTTACAGATGAAACAAAGAAGCAAGAAGCACATGAGTCTACCTGCAATACAAAGACAACACATCAATGTTCGCAATGTTAGTCACATGGTCACAACCATCATTCCCTATTCCTTCGTTAATCCCAACATACTCCCTGCAACACCTGTTGCAACCCTAGTGATCATGTGAAGCGAACATGTGATGACAGAAGAAATGCCAAGCAGCTCAGATGTATCAAGATGAAGAACAGACATCTACAACCGATGAGAAGAAACAAGTTGCAGAAACGGAGCCTTACAGAAGGAAACAGAAGCCAACCATGACTACCAGCCACGAGTTGACATCAGCCTAGACGATCAAGTCGGGACATTGAAGATGGCAGACCTTTACAGTCAACGGGAAATGACATACTACAGCGGAGTCGAAGCCTTACAGAAGAAATAAGAAAGCAAGAAGCACATGAGAAACTAGATGCACTACACGAAGACAACACATCAGTGTTCGCAATGCTATGCACGTGGTCACAACCATCATTCCTTATCCCTACGTCAGCCATAACATATTCCCTGTGACACCTGTCGCATCCCCAGTGATCATGTGAAGCGAACACGTGATGACAAGTGACATACAAGCAACAAGATGGAACTATGCAGCAGAACCGGAGCCGTACAGAAGGAAGAATGAGTCAACAACCACTAGCCAAGCTAACCCCAGCTTATATACTACAGTTGGGATGATGATGAGATATCCTTACAACTACAGAGAAACAACAAAACTTATCATCATCAAAGACCTACAGCACAGCTTATGAACTTTAGCAACGATATTGCTGACAAGATAATAGTTCCTATACAATCAGAACTTGTCAACACATAGCAAAGAAGATGATATTGAAAGAATGGACGACTTTACCAACACCAAACTCAGAATGTATACAACATCAAGTAAACAAGCTATTGTCATACTGACAACCACAACGTATGAACTCGTTCGTCCTCATCCTCCTGCAGAGCGACTATAAATACCATCACAACTGATATCAACTTCATCAGTACGACAGTCGTCTCTACAGTAGAGAAATTTACACTGATGGAGCTTGCAAAACAGATCTCCAAACTCATACAAACAGTGTAATCGCCGTAAAGTACTTCCCCAGCATATAGTACTCATTCACAGCACTTCCCCAGCTATAGTGCTTAATCACGGTACCTCTATCAACGGTATCCAACGATTAGTTAGCTAATAATATTTGGTAGTGGTTAACATAGTGGTTAGTGGTAGTTCGGGTTACACTTACACTTTTACACTACACACTAGCCTTCTGAACAGAAGTGTAGAACTTTGCAAAGAAACTTAACTGTGTAGTGCATTAACTTATGAAAGCACATTCATCACATAAACAGGAAACATTATATGTAGTGATAAGACTTTGATCACATATACATGAGTGTTAACTACTGTACTCTCACGATATTCAGACTGATAGGAAATAGTTTATACAAGAGACCAACGTAACTGAGAAGTTAGAGTAAACAATGAATTATTTCATAAAACAATTGAACAAGATTAGAAAAAAGATACAGATTTCTACAGAGACTAAAACAAGCTTCTTCACAAGATGAGACTTATCAAGACTTAGGTTAAAAAATTTTCATGTTAATTTGCAATGTCCATGTTTTTCAGAGGTATACTTTCTCCACCACCAGGCATAGAGGGCAACAAGAAAAAAAAAGAAATGTCACACTCCAAGCCAGGGTGTTGCAGCAGTGAAAAAAAAAAGAGAAAATAACCTACTCCCTCAGAGCTGAGCACATTAGATGGTGGATAAAGGGCCTTATTCCACATGACAGTGTTTATACAGGTGACTTCGAGATGACATGTCTCCACAATTGGTATTGATTACACTGACTAACAAAAAAAAACTTTTTTTTTCTTTCTCTAACATTTCTATGTTTTTCTGGTCAATTTTAATGCGCTGTTTTTAAATCTGCAAACCGTTTTTCTCTATCAGGTCGGGATCTCTAGAAATACGCAATTGAAGTTTTTTAACAACGCATACAGTATTACACCAACGGGCTGATCACCCGTTTGCCAGTCACTTTGATTACGGAAACAACGACGAACGGATTGATTTGTCGTTGCCCTAAAGACGCCATTAGGCGTGATGGGAACAACGGCAAAGAAAATCTATTCGCTGTTGCCCTTAAGACGCCACTAGGCGTAATGGCCACTGACTGCTTTGCCGGTCGTTGGCTAAGGACGGAAGAAGAAGAAGAAGATACAGTATTACAACATCATTCGTACAAGAAGTATAACAGTTATGTAGGCTTGAATTTCTTTGCAGTCAACTTTCGTCGGTGAATGGCATGTGGTACATCGCGATGAAGCTTCCAACAATAATCGGCAAGCATGGTCACACTCCACCGTCCTTGATAACGTGACTCCATTACGGCGATATCTTGATGGAATCATTCTCCATGTTCATCGCTGACTTCGCCAAGGTTGTCAGGGAAAAAGTTAAGATGCGAATCGAGCAAATGGATTTTGAGGGACATGTTACAGCCCATAATTATGTATGCATATATGCACTGCTTAACAATATGCAACATAGTCGACAGATTTGTAATTTTCCAGAAAGTTATCGACGATCGATTTGAATGCCATCCATGCGCGACGTTCACTACCATGTAACAAGTTCTCGAATTGTTTGCCTGCAATAACTTTCCTAATCTGAGGTCCTACAAAGATACCTTCCTTTATCTTTGCATCGCTAACTTGCGGAAACTTTTCTCGAAGATAAGTGAAAGCTTTGCTCGTTTTATCTAACGCTTTTACAAAATTCTTCATGAGCCCCAACTTTATATGTAACAGTGGTAAAATGAAGGTGTCTTTGTTAACTAATGGCTCGCGTATTACATTTTTATGCTCGAGTTGCATACGATCCCGGATAGGCCACACCTTTCTTGCATAATGTTCCTGTCTGTTGCGGCTGTCCCATTCACATCGGAAGCAACAAAATTTAGTATACCCAGTCTGCATGCCCGTGAGAATTGCAATTGACCTTTAGGTCTCCACAAATCCGCCATTGGTAGTCATTGTACTTTATTTTTTCCAAACGTATAGCCATATTGTCATAAGTTTCTTTCATATGAACAGAGTAGGCGACTGGAATTGATGAAAAAAAAATTTCTGTTATGCAATAACACGGCTTTTAGACTAGTCTTGGAAGAATCGATGAAAAATCGCCATTCGTTGACTATGTGCTCATGACCGTTTACATCTTTGCAATAGCAAATGTCATCATCCATCTCAAAGTATTGAACAAGTTCTCTGTGTCTATGACGAAATTTAGATATCGGAGTATTGGGCGCTAAAAGATTCCATTCTTTGAGTCGCGAACCGAGTAATTCCGCTTGTCCTTTGGTAAGAGCGAGATCACGTATTAGATCTGAAAGTTCTGAATGGTTAATTAAGTAAACACCATCATTCACCGGTATGTAATCTGAGTCAGAATTAGTTTCTAAAGCAGGTAAACTATGACTTTCTGATGGTTCATTTACGTCCAACGGATATTGTTCTGGTGGTACTTGGATCGGACACGTGATTGGATCATGAGGCACTGGTTTCGAAACCGATTCAATATTTGGATAAACCACAGACTTTCTAGTTTTAAAAGTGAAACCATGGATATTTGTCAAGCAGAAGTAACAATCAGTAGTGTGATTTGTATGTTCACGCCATATTACTGGCACGCCAAAAGGCATCGACTTATGCTTCGGCGATTTTCTTAACCAACCTGCCAATGTATCGAACAAACCGCATTTGGCTTCCAAGATTTATTTGCATCATCAACTTTCGAATCAAAATAAAGTTCATATGCTATCTTTAGTAATGGTGTAAAGTTTTTCTGGTTAACACGATCGGTAAAATATCCGCACACGTAACAGAACAGATCAGCCGAATTTCTACAACTTCTAGAAGCCATATTTTGCTCAGAATTATTTCAAAATACAGTAACTATTTGAAAAATCGCGTAACATATGTCATGCATCTTTTAGCAGTATAAAAAGTAGAATTATGTTGCTTTTTATTAATTTTTAATAAGTTATATAGTAAAAATGAAACGGAGCAAATAACGGTTTCCCAAAAATATATTTATTCACAAATATCTTAAGAACCCGACGTGATAGAGATAAACGGATTTCAGATTTGAAATCAGCGCAAGAAATTGACCTAAGAACACTTATTCTTATATAAGAAAGAAAAATGTTGTTTGTCAGTGTTATTAGTCGGGTAAGATACAACACAGATGACCCTTACGTGGTCATGTCCGCATTGAGTTGAGGCATTTTGATCTTGAATTTTGGTTAAATCCGACATACAGGGGTACATGTATATAGTAACAGACTGAGCTTACGGTTTCGACAGATGCATCAAAGGCTAGCATCAGCCGAGCACATCCTGCTCTGACAATAGTGACTTAGGTCTTTTACTATCGCCCCAAGACAGATGGTAAGATTTCGCGTGATTAGTTGCATACATGACTGGTAATTCGACTGGTGCATCAAAGGCTAGAATCAGTCGAGCACATCACATCCTGACGTAGTAACACATATTTCTTGCTGTCACTTTGGGAATGTTTAGTTAATGCATGCTTGGTGACGCTATATATTATATTTCTACTACTCTGTCTATCTGACCGTTGCAATGAATACTGACATTGACGGCAGATATATAAGACATATTAAGGACTGACAAACCTCTGTTTCCAGAGGCAGTACCATGTCGCCCATATATATATGTATATAAATGTACAATGTTTACTTGTTTTTTCTAATACCATGTATAAGATGCTAGAATAGACATATATAATCTTAAGAGTGTGACAAACTACAATAACTACATAGTCTTGGGAAACTTAATAGACTTCTTCCCAAGGTACAAGATGCAGCATACTACATGATCAACACTGACATTGAAGAGAAAAATGTATAGTACCTTAAGTGCATGTTAATTGCTATAATGTACCTATCTCAGGCATAGAGGTGTTCAGGACTAGAAAAAAAAGAGAACAGAGATGAGAAATGATCCAGACTTAGTCATATGGAGTCTTACTCATGGACTTAAGCAAATATTACACTGAGGATGAATGTCCATATATATATTTTTTATAGCACTGGTTATGTAGAGATACAAGGGATAAAACTTGGTTGCATTATTGGGTACTACTTGTTTGAGAGATGATGGTAATGAATTAAGTAAATACAATGTTCATTTATGCCTTTTATATATTCATGTAATGATTTTATGATGAAGTAGTAATTAAGGAGATGCTCTAGTTGTAGCATTGATATTAGGTTTATAATGTAGTCTCACTATTACGATTTAATTTGCTTGTAATTTCGAGTCGTCTATGTTAATAGTATTACAGATGTTAGTGGGATACATAGATAATAGATTTTTTTTGATAGAACACAAATGTTTCCCTGCGGGATACATTTGAACGGCCCCGGGACGTATGTCACCGTTTCGTTGTGCAGTGTAAAATACACTGTATGTTTAAGTCAGTCGAACAGTTATTTGGTGTTAACAAGATGAAAGAGTATAGAAAAATGGGTTAGAAAATCAGAATAATCTAAGTGATAACTTATTTGTTCTTAACATGGGAGATAAAAGTATGTAAATGTAATGTTTTTTGTAAGGTAGGGAACCTTTTTAGACCTTAAAGTAATTTAAGTATATATCATTAGAGTTTACCAAATTTGCATATTAGACTAGTTTTAATAAAGATATAGAAGGATTAATGAAACTAAGTTAAAAAGTACAAAGGGGAATAACAATATTATTAGCGCCCTTTACAGGTTTAGTGAGTTAAGGGAACACAGAGCCGAGTAAAACGCACGTGAAAATAGTGACTAGAGGTAAACAGTTATGTAGCACAGTTCACGGAGCTGACAGCTTACAATTAAGCGTGCCGATAGGTGAGTGAACTGAACAACGGACCAATCG
The DNA here is from genome assembly GCA_024509875.1 of Oreohelix idahoensis. Classification (NCBI taxonomy): domain Eukaryota; kingdom Metazoa; phylum Mollusca; class Gastropoda; order Stylommatophora; family Oreohelicidae; genus Oreohelix; species Oreohelix idahoensis. Next base: position 40,152 of record JAMPIV010013052.1, on the reverse strand, counting down.
TATTAACTAAAACAACTTTGGACCATCAGATAGGAAATTGAAGGACGATTAGAGATCAGTCCTACCAGAGAAGTTGACGGAGCAAGTCAAGTTTTGCTGAGCTCTCAAGAAATGTGAAACCTGCGGTTTGCAGAAGGGCTACAGAAATAGCTAGCTATAGAAAGATAGAAATAGGAATTCAGGAGAATATTTAGAATTGATTAATAATTTGTGTTATCAACCGTAGGATTAGCTTATAAGTGGTGTTAATAAGACAGTGATAGGTGCTGGACTTCGTTTAAAAGGGTAAGCGGAAATTTTGAACTATTTTCTTGACTTTCAGCAAAATTGTCGCAGGCTACGACGCTCGCATTTAAGGGAGCGAGCTAAAGAAGATAATATTGAAGCTTAAAAGTAAATAACTTTTATTATCAGATAGCCAGGATGGGCTGTCATCCCAAGAAGATGAGGCATTGCCATTAAACGAAATTGTATCGAACTAAGGGATCACAGCACTGACATTTATGAAACATATTAAGCGCTCTCATATACGAGTAAGTATGGAGACGCCACCACGAGTGAGTCTGACATTCACGAAACATCTCATGCGCTCTCTCATACTAGAGTAAGTATGGTGGAAGCCATTTTGGTATTGGACATTGTTTGATTATTTCAGGTGTAGCTATCGAATTTTATATGCTGCATTTAAGGGAGTTAAACCTACTAGGTTGAGATTGGGTGAGAACATGACTCCAAGGATTTAGAAGAACTGTTGTAGAAAATAGATGAGAAAAATAATAGAACTTGAGAAGGAATTTGGTAGGCCAGGGGTATAATGAAATATGCAAGAGGCTACAGGAGAAACTATATATAACTATGCTTTGAGATATGTGATTGAATCAAGCGGAAGACTTGAGGACATTGAAATTTAGAACTGTATCTGATGAATTAAGTTGGATGATCATGCATTATCTTATGTAATTAAAAGTTGTTTTTTTGAAACTGAATCACATCACTCCGGTTGCTTTGATGTGTGAAGAGATTAAGGAATGGAGAGATATTAGAATTGAGTAATAGGAAAGATAGGAATAATAGAACACCCTATACGCATCAGTCGCTAGACAACACCAAGGAGGGAAGAACGTGGTCTGGGTTGAACAAAAGACGAACCTATTCTCATCCAAGAACTATCATCTCTGGCGGAACAAGGGGGCCAGTAAGAGAAACAATCTCACTTGGAGGAAAGAAACAAAGTAAATAATAGATAACTAGGCCTGCCTCAGCCACCTAGTTATAGTTAGGATTGGACAGGGACCATTACCAGCACGGTCACAAGTTGACTGTGTTACATGGACAACTTATAGGAGACTATGATACAATAACTAATAGCAGACTATGTTAGAAGTACTGATAGTAGGCCATGTTACAAGAACAACTTATAGTAGACTGTGTTTTTTTTTCTCTAACCAGCGGCACTCGAGCTTTCCAGCTCTTTTGGCCCAATGACATGTCATTGCGAGGCTGGGGGGTCAGTGGACTTTCCTTCCAACCCGGTCAGGAGCTTCGCTCCTTCCCATCCACACGGGATTTATGTGCAGGAGCCGTTCAGGTTGTTCAGTCAAATTTCCGGTCGTAAACATTCCTTCAAACGCTGACGCCCGGGTTTGAACCATGAACACCTGGTCGCCAGTACAACGCCGTAGCCATTACACCAGCGCGGCTCCCTAGACTGTGTTTAAAGAACACCTTATAGTATACTGTCTTTAAAGAACAACTTATAGTAGACTGTGTTACAATGACAACTTATAGTAGCCTGTTTTACAAGAATAATTTATAGTAGACTGTCTTTATAGAACAACTTTTAGTGCACTGTTTTTCAAGGAAAACGTATAGAAGACTGTCTTTAAAGAACAACTTATAGTAGATTGTGTTACAATAACATATTGTAGTAGACTGTATTTAAAGAACAACTTATAGTAGACTGTGTTACAAGGATAACGTCTAGTAGACAGTGTTACATGGATTTCATGGATAACTTATAGTAGACTGTGTTACAAGAATAACATATAGTAGACTGTCTTTAAAGAACAACTTATAGTAGACTGTGTAACATGAACAAATTCGAGTAGACTGCGTTAATATGATATCTTATAATCTTCTTTCTTGGATCCTTAGCCGCCGACCGTCAAAGCAGTCAGTGGCCATTACGCCTGGTGGCGTCTTGTAGGGCAACAACAAATTGATTCCACTTTGCTCGGTCGGTGGCCATCCTTCGTACAGTGCCCAAACTCTTGTTCATTATTTGCATCTCAGCCTCCACAATCCTCCGCCAAGTTGTTTTTGGTCGGCCTCTCTTTTGTTTTCCTTCAGGAGTCCATAGCATAGCTGTTCTTGTGATAGCATCGGGGTCTCTTCTGAGGACATGGCCAACCCAGCTCCAGCGTCTGCCAGCTATGATGGTGTGCATGTCCTCTTGCTTGCTCCGAGTAAGCAGATCTTGGTTGGTGATGGTATTCGGCCAAAAGACAAGGTGAATTTTTCTTACGCATGTTGTGTGAAAAGAGGACCATCTCGACATTTCCTTCTGTGCAACTCTCCAGCATTCCGCACCACAGAGAAGCACAGAAACCACACAGCTCTGATATAATCTTAATTTTGTGTTTGTGCTGTACTGAGAGGACTTCCAGATGTTGTTTAGACTAAAAAATGCTGTCCTTGCTTTGTTCATTCTGCTGTTGATGTCTTTGCTTGTTCCGCCGTCTGGTGTTACTATGCATCCTAGGTATGTGAAGGTGTCTGTCTGTTCCAGTTGCTGATTCCTTACTGATATGGGCTCAGGGTTGCTCACATTGAGCGTCATGACCTCTGACTACTTAAGATTGATGTTCAAGCCCACCTGCTGGCTATACTTATTAAGTCTATCCGTTTTTTTCCTGGATGTGTTGATGTGAATGTGCTAGTAGTGCAATGTCATCTGCATATTCCAGATCTTCCAATGTAGAAAATGTAGTCCATCTTATTCCTCTTGGACTGCCCTCTGTTGTCTGGCGCATCACCCAATCTATGACTGTTAAAAATAGAGTGGTTGATAAGGGGCATCACTGTCGTACTCCTGTCTTCACCTCAAAGGTTAGGTTGCTCTGCCCAACACTACACCTAAAGTTGGCATAGAGGCTTTTTATGACTGACACTCTGCACCTTGGAATTCCATAAGCCCTCAGTATTTTCCATAAACTGTCCCTATGTATACTGTCAAAAGCCTTTTCAAAATCAACGAAATTAATGTACAGCTGTCTTTGCCATTCTGAGCACTGCTCTATAATGTTCCAGAGAGTGAATATATGATCTACACATCTTCTGTTCTTTCTAAATCCTGCTTGGTCTTTCCTCAGTTTGTGGTCTACTGCTTTTGAAATTCTCTGTATAATTATCCTGCCTAGTATTTTGCTGGGAACTGAGAGAAGAGTGATTCCTCTCCAATTATTGCAGTTTGCAAGATCTCCCTTCTTGTGCAATTTGACAATTATTCCTTTGTTCCACTCTGTTGGTGTTGTCCCTGTTTTCCAGACTTGTAGAAATAGTGGTTCTAATAGTTCTGCTGCTAGCTCAGGGTCTGTCTTAAATAGCTCTGCATTTAAGTTATCATGGCCAGGAGCTTTTCCATTCTTTAACCCTTTGATTGCTGTGATGATTTCTTCTTTTCGTGGAATGTCTATATTAACATCTAGATCGCTTTCAGCCTCAGGAACATTCAATTGTGTCTCTGGTGGTTCCTTGTTCAGAGTTTCTCTGAAATGCTCTGCCCATCTTTTTCCTGACCCTTTGCTGTCGTGATGAGATTTCCTTGCTTATCTCTTACTAATGTAATATTGTTTGCACCTCGTTTTCCGCTGATGAGTTTAGTTATTTTGTATACTGTGCTTTGTTCATTTTTCAGTGCTGCCTCTTCTGCCTGTCTTGCAAGATCGTCTAGGAAATTCTTTTTGTTGACTCGGGTTTGGCGTTTAACTTCCTTGTCCAGCTGACTGTACTGTTCGCTATATAGTTGCTTTAACCTGGGGGAAATCGCTTCTGTTTTCTTTCTTTTCATTTCCTTTCTCATCGTTATGGTGTTTAAAGTTTCTGGTGTTATCCAGTCTTGCTTCTTCCTTTCCTTGAATCCCAAGCATGATTTGCTGATTTCCTTATATATTGTTGAAATGGTGTTGAAATTCTGGTCTATATCATCAGTCAATGTCTTTTCCTGGCTTTTGGCAAATTGATATCGTTTCTTAATGTCGGCCGCAAAAGCTTTTCTGGTAAGGGGGTCCTTCAATTTGCTGATGTCAAACCTTTTCTGTGTAGTTACAGTTGGTCCAGGTGTTCTTAGTTTCACTTTCAGTTTTGCTACTACTAAATGGTGATCGCTTCCCACATCTGCACCTCTTTTTACCCTCATATCTTGCAATGCATGTCTCCATCTACCATTAATCATGATGTGGTCTATGTGGTTTCTGTCCCGACCATTTGGTGATTCCCATGTAAATTTGTGAATTTCCTTGTGTGGTAAAAGTCTTCCTCCAATGACCAGGTTGTTAATGCTACAGAAACTTTTTAATTTATCCCCATTTTCGTTTGCTGTTCCGCTGCCGCATTTCCCCATTACTCTTTCATTATATGTATTGTGTGTTCCAACTTTCGCATTGAGGTCTCCCATTACTATGATAAGATCATATCTAGGTGTGTCTTCCATTTCTTTCTGCAGTTGTTGATATAATTCATCCTTGGGACCCCAAGATGCAACAATAGTGAATGCAGTCAGCGACCCATAGCTTGACTGCTTGCATCAGGACCAGCGAACCAGAGCTGGTCAAGACCGTACTCCACCTCCACGTGGTGGTCCTGGAAACAGTCTGCAGCAGTGCAGTCTGGCTGAGCGAGTACGGATCGAAATGGGAAGGCAAACCCGGTCCCTAAAAAATGCCGTGCAGAAGTCGGATGTGTCGACCGAAAGGTGCAGATATCACAGCTTAGGCGCAAACAGACACAACGCAACCACCATCCTTTTCAGGGCGAACGAGGAAGAAGAAGAAGAAGAAGAATTCATCCTTGACCTCTTCATCGCTGTCATTCGTTGGTGCGTAGCATTGTATTATTGTTGTGCTGGGGAATCTCCCTCTCAATCTTATTCTTGACAGTCTGTTGTTGATGGGTTTCCATTACAGTAATGTCCTTTCTATTCCTTTCTGTAGAATAATGGCTACACCTTCATTGTGCTGTCCATCCTCTCTTCCAGAGTAACGTACTGTTTCTCCTGTTGCTGTTTTAATTTTTCCTGCCCCTGTCCATCTGCTCTCGCTTATCCTTAGAATGTGTAATATATAGTTTCTCATTTCAGCTGTGACCTGTTTTAGTTTACCCGTCTCGTTCATTGTCCTGACATTCCAAAATCCTATTCTTGTTTCACGTTTTGCGGTCAGGACGTCCGTTTTCGTGTCAGTGGCTTCCTTTGGCCATGTCTGCAGAATGGGAGAAGATCGGATACCACGACAAGCATGGGAAACAAAGAGCCAAGGATCCAGACCCCGAGGACGACCCAGAGTCCGCTGGGAGGACAACATTAGACAATCTTTGAAGGATCGAGGACTAGAATGGAACCAGGCCAGGAGGAAGACAGCCGATAGGATAGTCTGGCGCTCTCTCTTCTAAACCTCTACACCTCACGGTAGAAGGGGAACGACTAAGTAAGTAAGGCTTCCTTTCGGCTTTCACCACTGACAGTCATATGAGCCTCAGACTCCGGATGTCCGTCCCGCAGCAAAGTTTGTTCATTTGATGTTGTTTCTGTAACTTCATGTCTTTTTACATAGACAGGGGTGTCAGCCCTATGCTAAAACACCCAACTTGGAGGACCAGGGTGTCTGCTTCAGTCTGACCCCTGCCCGCGCAAACCTGTCCAACTTGGTAGAACCTTCCAGGAGTAAAACTCCCGCTGGCATAGCTCTGGGGGTAATCAGGGTACGCAAGCCGCCATTCCTCGACAAGGTATTGACACCAGTGATGGCAGTAGACTGTCTTTAAAGAACAATTTATAGTATACTGTCTTTAAAGAACAACTTAAAGTAGACTGTGTTACAATGATAACTTATAGTAGACTGTTTTACAAGACTAATTTATAGTAGACTGTCTTTATAGAACAACTTTTAGTAGACTGTTTTACAAGGAAAACTTATAGTAGACTGTGTTACAATTACAACTTATAGTATATTATGTTACATGGATAACTTATAGTAGACTGCGTAACATAGACAACTTGTAGTAGACTGTCTTTAAAGAACAACTTATAATAGACTGTGTTACAATAACATCTTATAGTAGACTGTCTTTAAAGACCAAATTTTAGTAGACTGTGTAACAAAATTAACTAATAGTGTTAGAAGAATAACTTATAGTAGACTGTGTAAAATAGATAACTTCTGGTAAACTGTGTAACATAGATAACTTATAGTAGACTGTGTAACATAGATAACTTATAGTAAACTGTGTAACATAGATAACATATAGTAAACTGTGTAACATAGATAACTTACAGTAAACTGTGTAACATAGATAACTTATAATAAACTGTATAACAAGGATAAATTAAAGTAGACTGTGTTATATGAACAACCTGCTCTAGACTATGTTACGTGAACAACTTACTGTAGACTCTGTTACATAAACATCTTATTGTAAACTGTGATACAAGAACAACTTACTGTAGACCCTGTTGCATAAACATCTTATTATAGACTGTGATACATGAACAACTTAATGTAGACTTGTTTCATAAACAACTTATTGTAGACTGTGTTACATGAACAACTTACTGCAGACTCTGTTACATAAACATCTTATTGTAGACTGTGATACATTGTGACCGTGCAACTATTTGGGCGCAGGTCGCGGCATCAAATAGTATTGTGTAGCCGTAGCTGTGTTTACGGCATCAATGAAAGAATGTGTGTGTCTGTCAGCTGACCGGGTCAGTTTCAGTTAATGGTTGACCGCAGGTAAATATTTTGAAGAGCGCTAACTCTTGTACGTTTCTTGGTTCAAGTCGTTACAGGTCTGACCGCATGAGATGGAAATACTTGACCTTATTTTATTCTTCCTTAACCCAGAGTTCTTTCGTACCCTTTTTTATGGTTAGTGAAAAGCAATGTCTTGTATAGTGGTTATGTCAAAGTATCATCTGTAATATTCCAACGAAAACTCAGCAATGTAGAAAAAATAAAATATAGTTTATTAACGTGATTGGAACAGCAATGTTATTGACACAATAATGAAGCACTTATTTCTTTCTTACCCAAAGTAGTTAATATCCAAAACAAAATGAAAATGGAAATCCACAGGAATAATCTATCTAATAGAGTAAAACACAAACTTGTCTACTCAAAATATACTGGTCTAACTTGACAAACTTGTCAAGTTAAAAAAAAAAACTTGTCTTGATAATCTCAAAGACGAAGTTCTGAAAAAAATTATCTCGCCTAACGACTCCTAAAATCTGTACAAGTCCTGGATCCTGTCAATCGCCCAAGTCTCCTCTTTATATACTGCCCACTCTTTTTTTCCCGCCAATTTTCACACGATGCTTTATTTTTCACTCGGCACCAAACATCAACATTTGCACACGCTCTTCTCAGCTTTTCGACCTTTTTGCACACGACATTCTGTTATTTCGACTTTAGCAACGGAAAAAAACCTGACTTGCAACTTCTCCCAAAATTTTCCCAAAATTTTCCACTCAATAAACAGGCACTTATTACTTTGTTGTTCTGGGACAACTTTTCCCGAAGCCGTGAACTTTGCATGATACTGTATTTTGTGCACAAATGTCTTAACTGCTTTTAATGTTGTTATTCTCATTCTACGTGGTTTTTAACACGTATTAATTGTAGTGTATGCCAATTGGTCACACAAGTCCCGGGGCCACAAAAATGTATCCCATGTGGAGACATTTTCGTCCCATCAACTAAAAAAATATCAAGTCCCTAACATACATACTGGGACAAAATATGAAATGGGGGCATATATTTATGAGTTCATTGGCAATGGACAATTGTTGAGAAAAATTTATGTTACTGGTATAAGTTATTGACTGGGGACATATACTTATGAGCCAAAATGAGAAAAAAACTACAAGGTCTCAGTATACATGTGAGCCAAAAAAAATTTAAAAAAAAATTTTCAAGATGTCAGTATACATGTGAGCCAAAAAAAATTTTCAAGATGTCAGTATACATGTGAGCCAAAAATTTTTTTTTTTTTTTTTTTTTTTTTTTTTTTTTTCAAGATCTCAGTATACCTGTAAGCTAACTTAAAACTGTATTACAAGATCTCAGTATACATGTGAGCCGAAAAAAGGAAAAAAAAATTATTATTTCTTAAAAGGAGTGATCTAGTAGTTTCATATTGCCGAAAACGGGGGAGACATACAAGTTGTTTATACACTATGTCATTAAACAGTAAGGGATATGGATAGCAATGTGCAATACGCAATGTAAATTGTTAATGTATTAATACAATACTTATATAATCTTTACTTAACACGCTAATAATAATACATAAAAACATGGAGTTATGATAGTAAATATACATAATTAATGTTAAACTTATTGAACTTTTTATTTAAAGTCGGCACATATAAGGTTTGGTCATGTCAAACAAAACTCGAGTGTTAATCAACACTCAGGACAATAAGGGAATCCTATCTTAATATTTACATCTAAATGGTAACTGACCATAGCTGTTTACCTGTGACCATGACTTTCGCTAATGTGAACGGGAGCGGTGAAAGGTCACACTGGATGTTTGAACTCTCATTGACGGCACAGTGTGGCGTCAACTGAAGGAGAGGGAGGGGTGGTGGTGGGGGTTTATAGTACAATGAAATAGCTGGGGGGAGTAGAGAAAGTAGTTCCTGTGTTGGATGGTGTCGTAGATTTTTTTTTGGATAGGAGAATTAAGACTGAGTTTGGTCCCTTCTGAATAGATTTGAATAGGTGATTGGCACCGTGAGAATTAGAAAAAAACAATAGAATTTCCACACAGGTGAGATGATAGACTGTGGTATAGAGGCTGTCGCTGAAAGCGAAAAGAATTCTTCTCTCTCTCACCTATCCTCTACGACGGCTTTTACAGAGTCCGACAGTCTAAACCACATATATATTACATATAATTCTATCTACTCACGGGCACGCACATACACGTGACGACAGTTAAACACACAGACTTGGAAAATCTATAACAATGATTATACAGATAATTGGGATCGAGCTGACCAACGCACTGATTTTTTTGTTCAAGAGAAATTTTTAATTTATCATCTTAAAATTTCTCACAACACCAAAAATACATAAAGGAAGCATACAAATAGACATAAAAAATCAATGAATTTCTACCAGGATGATAGACCCGTTATGATATGCCCTCTAGGTTTAGCCCCCAGTCCCGTTTAGGAAAAAGATGATGGCCCAAAGAGGATCAATGATACATTAGCGGTAATCAAATGATTTTCCCCTGTTAAAGGTATGGATAGACTTAGATATACTCTGATCTATTCTAAGGGAAAATATGGTTTGCAATACTTGCATAAGGACAATTAGAACAGCAAGATGGGTGCCAAATATCAACAAATGGAGAAATCACTCAATCCTACATTCATTATAAACATTCAGCCGTGTACACGTGCACATACTCACTGTTTTGGTAGACATATCTGGGAAACACAATTTTGTTAGGACATTCATATACAGAATCACCAGAGGTAGTCGTAACCAAGAAAACCCCAGCTCCACAAAGTCAGATAGAATTCACTGCTTCGGGGAACGTTTCCTTGGTATTTCTTATTCTAGGATATCTGTCTATGTCACATTTAAAAATCTTGTCCAGGCACGAAAGTTTACCGTGAGCACCGTGTCAATAGCTTAGGTTTTCTAGTAATAGGAATGTCAGGTCGGTGTCTTCTCTCAGTATAGGATTTACTTTGGTCACACCACAGATTTGTCCACGAAATAATCTAGTCGGACAATGTTAATGTTGTTTCTTGTAATATTCACGCCGCCAGGCAGAAAATTTACGTAGAGTTTATGGAAGGATTTAAGATCTGGCTCAAGGCCCCGTATTGATCATTACAGTCTTTGAAAAACCCGTTAGTGGGATATAGTATTTCTGTCTAACTCTGTGGGCATATGCACTGTCAGCCCAGTGTTACTTGAGAAAACCCACGTGGTTCAAAATAAGGACTGTCTATTTCTTCACAAATATGAAACTCTTATTAAATGCCGGTAAAGTTCGGGTCACCCCAGTATTTCACTGTATAAAAGGAAAAGCACATATAAATCATTTACATATTATGTACTCAATATAACTTACATTTTAAATAGCAAGCCGACCGCTTGACTTATAATTTAAAACTTCCCGAGAAATAAGTTATATATAAAAAAATCGATCATCATGAATTAGGAGTATCATGCGTATTCCGTCAATATTCACTGATGTCGCATCTAGCATTTATAAGTTAGATATAAAATATATTCGACTGGGTAGTGAGCAGTTAAATTAACTTCATTATAGCCACATTATTGTTTAATGCTAGAAATTATAATTTATTCTGCTTTCCACTGAAACACGTCACTAGAAAATAATACAGACTTTATAAGTTTGGCACTCTGCGCAAAATCTAGTAAAATGAAATCGGCGATTTAACACTTAATCACTTTCCAAAATACTAGATATCTATTATATATAATATTTACCTCCAACACAGAAGTACTAAGAACTTAAACCACTTCGACCAAACTAAAGGCCATCTCTATTAACAGAGATTATTTAGAAATCGAACGAAGGCTAGTTCTGTCTTACTGCGAAGTTACTGAGTGAAATGAAATAAAGTTTCAAACTAGGGTTAATATCTTAAAATTTTGACAAAGGGCCCCAATTTATTTCGCCAAGCGAAATTATCTCCCCTACTCCCAACACTTACGTCAGCTAAACGCGTGTCGAATTCGCCATCAGTGACCGAGAGTACGAGTGAGTTGCAAATCCCAGACAGCCTGGCTCCAGTGCGGATCGATTTTTCACGCTACGCCGGGTTTTTCTAACGAAAAACCTCATGCGTTTCTGCAAACTGTAGACAGCTGTCTCGTTCCTGCACTGTGAGGATGCCGGGTTTGACACCTTACGCTAGTGTCAGGTGAAAAATGGTAGACCACAAGTCTGCTCTTAGTCTGGGTATGAAACATAATCACACCTTTCGTCTACTGACATCTATGTAATAGAATCACTATTTCGATTTCCCGTTTTGAGAAAAGAAACAGGTAAAGTTAAGGAATAGTATGCAAAATATATTTCGCAAACGAATGGATGCAAAATATACAGGAAAAAGGAAATAAAGAGAGATAACAAAATTACAGAATTCGGGTGAAAGAATAGGAAGACGCTATAGGCAATTTAATGATCAAAACCTACGTGACAGATGGATGAATGAACGCGAGGCGTGGGAGAAAGTTAAAGAAAAAAATAGAAGAAGAACTCGCATGGGGAAATCGACACGGGGGGAAGATAAAGGTGGTGAAAACGAAGATTGGATTTGACATAGCGAAAAACAGCGAGGTGGTGTTAAGGTCACGTGTGGACAGTTTGCGCGTAGGGAAAAGGGAGTAGAGGTGTGGGTCATCATTTTATATACGCATTAGATGTTAAATAATTTGTACTGGACGAGTAAAACATCTGTGTGTCTCAACACAGTAATTTGTTTAAAAGGCATGATATATGGTACATAGTTATTTATGCGATATAAATGAAATTCCAACAATGCATAATAAGTAATCACAAATCGATCCATAGCATATGTCTGTTAGACAAGTAAAAAATATGTTAATTGAGAAAAAATGCTCTGAGTATCGTTCATCATTTGTGATGCTCCGGCTAATCACATGTGTAATAATGTTTTGGTTTTCCGCCAAAGTCTTAATATTATGACATAAACTGTCATAGTTGTCGTGGGGTGCAGTGCCAACAAAACTGTAGCGCATTGCCTACAAACGGCAAAATCGCCTGTTTTGGTTGATGTGCTTGTCTCATATCATGAGAGTGTAGCTTAAGATCAAACAATGTCTTCTTTAATCCTTGAGATTCTTCCTTAGTGGCAAATAGTACATGCATGTGTTTGGTAAAGTTTATAATGTACAACAATACATATATTTCTAAGTCCAAACAAAATGTAATTTAAATCTTCTAATACAAATATAACGGTTTAAATACTGTAACTGTGCATGTTGAATAGAGTTGCGCCTCTGCAGATTTTTCTCTTCACTGGCAGTTATGACTGCCGCTGATAGCATCAACTGGACGACATAGAAGGTGGCTGGCATCATCAAAAAAACATTTCAGAGCAGCCAGCAGAGCAAGCCGGCCGACTCTAAAATATTTTGACTCGTCTAGACAATTCTATCGTACTCGGACAAGGAAAATGAGACCATTTAGGGTAACCCAGCCAGAGCAAACTGGAGTAACACTAAAATATAGCATTGTCTCTCCTGGAAAAATCTGCTATCGTACTCGGACAAGGAAAATGAAACCTTTTAGGGTAACCCAGCCAGAGCAAACTGGAGTAACTCTAAAATATAGCATGCCTCTCCTGGACAAATCTGCTATGGTACACGGGCAAAAATGAAACCATTTAGGGTAACCTAGCCAGAGCAAACTGGAGAAACACTAAAATATAGCATGCCTCTCTTGAACAGTGCTATCGCACTCGGACAAAAATGAACCCATTGAGAGTGGCCCAGCTAGAGCAACTTGGCCATCTCTAAGGTCATCTCTAATATAGCGATTTCTCTCGTAGACAATCTGCTATCGTACTCTTTCTTTGTGTCTACAGCAGTGACGGTTGATGTAGTTTTACAGGCAGGGTGTTGCGAAGTTGATGCACTGTGCTGTGCGATGTTCTGTCGCTTAGTTGAACGTTCCCTGTATAGAGCATCTGTCGTAGACATTCTTCTATCGTGTTTCTTCTCGGTGTCTACAGCAGTGACGGTTGATGTAGTGTAACAGGTAGGGTGCTGCGAAGTTGATGCACTGTGCTGTGCGATGTTCTTTGGTTTTGTTCGCCGTTTCGTGTACAGCTTTGCACGAACATGTTCCTGCGGAAGGCGTATAAACTTTGTCTGTGGTACCGAGTTGTCTGATGAAGTTGAGTAAGGTCGTTTCGAGGCGAACCGAATGGATGTATCCATATTATCGTCGGGATGCTCGTTATCATCATCGTTATCACTTTGGTGTTCTTCAGTATCAAGGTCTGACTCATCTCGTTGTGTGGAAGTAGGAACGGGAGCATTTCGTTCCGTTAATGAGGCAGGTGATAACTCTGTATCGGAAGGTTGTGGTGTATCTATATGGGTGTCGGCATCTTGTAGAGTCTGTTGTTGTTGTTTTTCTTCATTTAAAGATGTGTTGCTATCTCTGGACAACGATTGGTAATTATCTGCTTGAACTCGAAGATTTCGTGCTTGAATTCTCTCGCGTAGCTCCTGCGGAGGGATGTCATGTTCACTCGTAGAAGCGTCGCGACATCTACGGAGTCTGTCGATAGCATCGTGCGGGGGGTGAAGAGAGGGGTTTGAGTGTTCATCGTCGCAATGTGACACATCAGATGTAGATGATGATGTGGGGGGACAAAGGAGTGTGGTTTTGCGAATCGGTCTGGTGTTAGTGAGGATAGGCTGGGTGTTGCGTGCATATTTTGACGCACATATTACAAAAATCGATATGGCTATTTAATATGGGAAAAATATAGACATTCATTCATTTGTGTATGAAAATGCTGTCTATGGTAAAAGCGAGAGAATCCATGTTTGATTCACACTTTTGATTATAGGAGTAATCGTTCTGGATATTGATCCGGCGCAAGGATATTGCGCTTACGTTTGTACTTATTTTTTAGGGCCAGAAAATATATTAATTTGCTTATTGTGTTTATGGCCTGAATTCATATGTATTACATATTATTAGTACAAGTAGAATCAGTCCTATATTGTATATTTTGGATGGGTAGGAGGGACTAGATTCTTGTTATTCCGGTCTAGCGGAAGTATGAGTTGTCTTGACAAGTCGTGATGAGTTCCGATGTACCGTGATAATGGCGGGTACGCACTTTTCAAAGGGCTGGTAGATTCTTAAGGAAATATGATTCATGAAGTGGTTTTCTTCTAAAGGAGATGGTATCTCTACTATAGTTTATGTTAGAGACTCTCCTAAGGTACGGTACAATGTATAATTCGGACTCCATGTATTGCCAGACCCTATTTTGATGATCTCATGTCGATTCGACCTAGATGGAACATTGTGCTTCGTATCGCTAGGGTCGTGTTTTGTATCGACAAAGATGACAGACTTTCCTACAGCGGTTATGGCTACGTGAATTAACCTGATCACCGTAGAGCTGTATGGAAACATTTATGAAATCATTTATATACCCATTATAAATTAACTCTGGCTTATATTCTCCTTCCTATGAATGAGTGAACGACAACTCAGGGAGGCAGCCATGTTAGATTTCGGTCATCATATGTTTTGATCACTGCCAAGAGAACAGATTATTTATCCTATTATCGGACAGTGACAGGGAGATCTCAATCTTGCTAGAAACCCCCTCTTTCGTGGTTTCATAATATATGCTACAAACTATGGACGTCAAGTAACTTTAGTTATTTACCGATCTGCCTTCACTGACGCGTTTAGTCAGATAGGGGGATGCGGCCATAATGTATCATGACACTGAACTTTTGATGTACTGCCCATTATTTCTGAATGTGTCATGACTTCAGATCTGCTATGTATACCTACAAATTGATATGTCAACATACCATGATGTACTCGTATGTCCCAGTGTGTACGTCTGAATAAATTGAGTAAACAAAGATTCCAGCAGTCTGCATTGGTGCCTTGTAGACACAAGTGTATGAGTGGTTATATTGGTCAGCACACGAACAGTACACCATTCGCGGTAATCACACTCTACACTTCTACTTCATACATACACCATCCTGCGTCGGTTGAAGTGACCAAGTTTAGGGCCTGCTTCCCCTGGAGCCTTTGCCTTCCCTAACTCAGGACTAGGGTGAGTTACCCATTTACAGCTGGGTAGACTGGAGCATGCCTGATCTCAACAACACACCACTCTTCCTTACAGAGCATACAGACTGACACTTTACAGAGTGGAAAGAAGAAGAGAAACTTTACAGTGGCGAGCCAGATTCCTGGGTCCAGCTTACGCAGTTTTGTGTTGAGAATCACAGTTTACAGCTGAAAGAACATTTGTTTGAACACATCAACACCAGTAGGACAGCTATACAGTCGATGTCAGCTTGACCTGTATTACCGATAGGATGCTGTATCTAGGTCAGCGCTTGTTGACAGTTTTTCGCTGTACAGACAGTATTACACAGGACAGTGGTATCAAGTGTAGAAAATATCTGGAGCAGTATTGTTGACATTTCTCAACGTACAGAAGAATCACAGTGTTGTTGAACATAAAGTGCATAGTTCATCGTTGGATCTTCATATGCTCAACAGAGAAAAATTGACAGTGTAATAGTTTAAAATTAAATCTATTACTGAATAAAGTGGCAAGTTATTAGTATTAAAATAAACTGTGCCTGCTTTACAACACTATACCTGCAACACATTCCATTCATGACATAAATTATATTGTATGCTATATGCTATTTATGCTTACATGTTATTTGTTATGTATTAAATTAGTTTATGTTCTGTGTGACTAGTACAAGGTATGCCGAGTGACATTGGTCTGGTACTAGTATTCTATAGGTACACATTTTCTTAATTGGAAATTTGTTAGCAACAATTTGCTGCTATTTCTGTTAGTTGTGATGAGGTGTTCTTTTCTTCGTTGTTTTTGTTAATAATTTTGTGTTCCTTAGTTTTGTTTGATTTGTTTGTATAATTGTAGGTCTCATCTTTCCTTTCATTTCAGTTTTTTACACCCTTATGTTTATACACTGTGGCGTTATTTGTCTTGTTATCTTATGGCAGTTATCATCACGGTTTCTGTGATCATTTTTTTCATTTCTCCTATTTAATTTAATTTGATCTCTGCAAATGTGTTCATATTGTCTTTTCTTGTTTGTCCTTTGTAATGTCTTTAGTTGACATATGACGTATAGTGGTATACACTGATAGTATAGTACAGATCAGTACTTTATGATTGTTATTGTTATAAAACAAAATGTACAAGACCTTTGTAAGGCTTGTCTCCCAAAGTGATTGGTAAAGGGAAATATTTTTTCCACAGGTACTCAAGTGATCTTTGATTACATTGAGGTATACAAGACCTTTGTAAGGCTTGTCCCCACAGTATTTGAGATACAGTTATTGTTGTCCACAGGTACTCAAGTTATCATTGGTTATTATAAACCATACAAGTTTGGACTAAGACTAAGTCTATGGTATAGACTTGTCTCCCATTAAAGTGAAATAGGGTAATTTATTTACTTTTTCAGGTTTCTGATTTAAGAAGACAATATGTCTACATTAGATTATTTCATTGCACAAGGAAAATCTCTTGATAAGACTGGAAAAGACTTAGAACAATGGGCTGTTGCTCAATATGACAAAGCATTAGCTGCAGAAGAGAAAAAAACTGCTGCTGCTGTTGAAGAAAGAAAAGCTGCTGCTGAGGAAAAAAAAGCTGCGGCTGAGGAGAGAAAACTTCAAATAGAAGAAAAAAAAGCTGCTGCAGAAGAAAGGAAAGCTCTAGCTGAAGAAAAAAGATTAGAAAAAGAAGCTGATACTGCTGCTGAACTTAAGAAATTGCAGATGCAAGTGGAGGAAAGGAGATTTGAGGCAGAACAGAAGAAATTAGAAGCTGATGCAGAGCAGAAAAAATTAGAAGTTGCTGCAGAACAGAAAAAATTAGAAGTTGCTGCAGAACAGAAAAAATTAGAAGTTGCTGCAGAACAGAAAAAATTAGAAGTTGCTGCAGAACAGAAAAAATTAGAAGTTGCTGCTGCTGCAGAACAGAAAAAATTAGAAGTTGCTGCTGCTGCAGAACAGAAAAAATTAGAAGCTGCTGCTGCTGCAGAACAGAAAAGATTAGATAGAGAAGCTGAAGAGAGAAAAGCAATAAGAGAACATGAGTTTGAATTAGAGAAATTAAAATTGACATGTATGAATAATGTTAATCAGGCATCTGGTGGTAATGGTAAACCCTTTGTGTACAAGGTCAAGGTACCAGCGTTTAACCCTACCAGTGATGACATAACATTTTGGCTTTCTAGATTTGAACGGGCTTGTCGATCTCATAATGTTGACAAATCACAGTATGTGAATCAGTTGTCTGAAAATCTAAAAGGGGAGTCTCTGAGTAAGTTATATTTTGTTGAAGAGGCCGACAAAGATAATTATGATGCTGTTAGGGCAGCTTTGATAAAGAGATATCAGCTGTCTGAGGAAGGTTACCGTCTTTTGTTTAAAACAATGAGACCTGAGGTAGGTGTAGAATTCTCAGATTTCATCTCAAAAGCACGAATTACACTTTCACGATGGATTGAATTATCCAAAACAGAGAAAACATTTGATGGTCTTACGGATTTATTGCTAAGAGACAAGGTCATGTCTTCTGTAAATAAATCATTCCTAGAGTTCTTACATGAGCGTAAACCTGGTACAATAAAGCAAATGGAAGAATATTGTGACCAGTATGCCACGGCACACCCTGACATGATTCTTAGTAACTCTAACATTAAAGAGAGTATGCCAGTTGCTTCGGCAACAGAATCTAATCAGAATTACTCACACAAATTCCAAGGAGCTAAAAATAAATTTGATAAAAAGGTTAATTGGAATAAGTATCAAAACCAAGATAACCACTCAAATCAGAGTTCTTCTTCGAAGAACTGGAATCGGGCTGATAGTCCTCGACACGCGAGGGGTACCCATAATGTTAGAAATTCTCGGAAAGGGAGTAGCTATAGGAACTACCCAAGTGCTTCATGGAGACAAAAGAAACAATATTACAGGGATACTCAATATAATGAGCATGATGATTATGATCATGAATATTATGATTCAAACCCAAATAGGGGTTATAACAGAGGCAATAATAATTATAGAGACAATTATAACCGAGGTAGATCACAACACAAAAGACATGGTAAATCTTATTACCAGGCTAACTCTGCACAACAGGAGTTCCACGACACCGATAATCAGAATAATGATAAAAAAGACTCCAACAGTGTAGCAAATTCCGCTTTCGATTTTGCTAGAGCATCTGAGTGTTCGCAATGCAAAACATTATTCGATCCAACCACAGTGTCTACTTTAAGCTGCGGTCACCCGCTTCCCGCTCTCCATGCGTCAATTGCGCATAATGGAAGGGGTGCTCTTGTCTTTAATAGGGGCCTAATAGATGGTACTCCGGTATCAATTCTTTTCGATTCGGGGTGCACTACCATTGGAGTGAGGCAATCACTCGTAAATCCTTCTCGAGCTACAGGCAATATAGTCAAATGTGTAACATTTGGTGGCACATTGGAGAAGTACTCCACTGCCATTATCAATATTGCTACGCCTTTCTTTACAGGAGAGGTGCAAGCATGTCTCTTGCCGAATCCGATCGCTGATCTTATCATCGGTCGCATTCATGGAGTGAAAGAATGCACTCCACAGCAAATTTCTAATTGGGAAAATGTTAATATGCAATCTGCTAATGCAGTAATCACTAGGGCTCAAGCTCTTAATATGCCACAATCTTCACATTCTGAAGATAATGATGCGCAGATCCAAGATGATCCCTTGGAGATTTCCCACGATTCCTTTATCAAACAGCAGGAAGATGATCCTACTCTAAAGAAATTCTTTACTCTGGCAACAAAAGGTGATCCGAATAAGGATACAAATCGTAAATCTTGGATTACGATGAAGAATGGCGTACTTGTACGTATGGTACAAGACTCCGCTAAGTCCATTCATTCTCAAATCCTTGTGCCTAAAAATATGAGAGTTAAAATCTTACAGCACGCTCATGATTCGCAGTGTGCTGGACATATGGGTTTTTCCCGTACTAAAGCTAGAGTTCTTCAATCTTTCTTTTGGCCTGCTGTGAATAAGGACATACGAATCTATTGTCGATCTTGTAAAGTATGTCAAGAGATTAAATCCAGAGGTCCACGCCATGATGCACCTATTCAGGCTGCAGACATTCCCATTCGGCCATTTCAAAAAATGGCGATAGACATCATTGGTCCATTTAAGATAAAGTCTGCTAGAGGACACCAATTTATTTTGACGTGTGTTGATATGTGCACACGTTGGCCGGAGGCTGTTCCTCTAAAGAGCATAACTACTGCTGATGTCGCAGATGCTCTTTGGTTAATATTTTCTCGTCTGGGGTTTCCAGCAGAAATATTATCCGACCATGGTACCCAACTCATATCGGATACCATGTCTCAAGTAATGTCGACTCTGAAGATAGAGAGATCGCTGAGTAGTATTTATCATCCTATGTCCAATGGGATGGTGGAACGTTTGAATAGAACTCTGAAAAACCTACTAGGTAAGATAACAGAAGATCATCCTCAGGATTGGGATAGGGTTTTACCCGCGGCTCTCTTTGCATATAGAGAGGTCGCCAACGAACATACAGGATTTTCTCCCTTTGAACTTGTCTTTGGCGCGAAACCGCGAGGTCCTATGTCCTTACTTCATGATCTTATAACTGCTGATAATATTGTCGATGACACAAAATCCTCTTATGAATATGTCATCGCACTTAGACACAAGATTATTGAAGCATGCAAATTGGCAACTGCTTCTTCTGAATTTGCGAAACAGAAGGCAAGGGAATTTGCCAATAAAAAGAGATGTTTGCGACAACTTTGTCCAGGTGACAAAGCATTTGTCTTGCTACCTTGTAGGGAAAATAGACTTCTCATTTCTTGGAAAGGTCCGTACGATATAATATCAAAAGTTTCCGATGTTGACTATATCGTCGATATTGACGGGAAGCGTAAAACCTTCCACATCAACATGCTCACGGAATTCCATGAACGTCCTGATTATTTACAACCTGTTTTCCAGGCAACGGACGATTTTCCAGTCCAACATGGACAGTACTCATCTCTGTCAGTAATACAGGATGAGGAAACGAGTTTCTCGGATGTAAATTTACCTTTTCCAATGATTCCTCTTCACTCTAATGAATCATGGAAAGATGTTGCAATTTCTCCAGAATTATCTCCAGGAGAGCAGAAACAAGTTTCTACTATGTTAGAACAATTTCAGGATGTCCTTACTGACATTCCTGGTCAAACTGATGTCATTCAACATGACATTATTCTTACTGACCATAGTCCTATAAGAGTCAGACCGTATCCTATCCCGATACATTTTCAAGCACAGGTAGAGAAAGAGTTAGATGAGATGATAGAGTTAAAAATTATTGAACCATCCACATCAGCATATTCTTCGCCGATGGTTATAGTACGGAAAAAAAGACAATAACATACGTCTTTGCGTGGATTATCGCAAATTGAATCAAGTGACTAAATTCGATGCTGAACCTATGCCTTTACTAGAAGAGCTACTTACGAGACTATCGAATTCTCACTTCTTTTCTAAACTCGATTTGTCTAAGGGATATTGGCAAGTTCCACTATCCGAACACGCCAAACCGTTTACTGCTTTTTCGACGCCTAGGGGTCTATTCCAATGGAATTTCATGCCTTTCGGTCTTATGAACGCCCCTGCAACATTTGTACGCATGATGCGTCGAATCCTATCTCATCGCTCAGATGTCATTGCGTATCTTGATGACATCTGTCTTTTCAGTGATACTTGGAACGATCACTATAATGGTATAAATGAACTATTGTCTATCTTACGCGAGCATAACCTGACAGCGAAACCATCGAAAGCATGTATTGGTTTTAGCGAAATATCTTTCTTAGGACACCGTGTTGGTCATGGGTTCCTAAAAACAGAAGACCATAATACAAGTAAGATACTTAACATTTCTATTCCTAAGACTAAAAAGCAAGTACGAAGTCTCTTAGGTCTAATACAATTTTATGGACGATTCATCCCGAATCTGTCCTCCATTATGTCACCTCTTTCTTCCTTGCTAAAGAAAGGGTCTCCTAATGTAGTCCATTGGACTCAAGAATGTCAATCCTCTTTGGATAAGGTTAAAACTATGTTTTCTACTTCACCTATCCTAGTATTGCCTTCTAAGGATAAGACATTTATTCTTCGTAGTGACGCTTCATCCACCGGGATTGGAGCTGCACTAATGCAAGAGTACTCTGGAACTCTGCATCCTGTGATGTATATTTCTCGGAAATTAAATGCCGCAGAGAAGAATTACTCGGTCCTAGACCGTGAATTATTGGCTATGGTTTGGTCAATCCTTAAACTGCAAAGATTTCTTCTGGGCGCGCATTTCATTGTGGAAACTGACCAGAAAGCTCTTACGGCTATTCAGAGTAAAAATCTGAAGAGCGCGAGATCAACGCGATACGCGATTGCTCTACAGCCATTTCATTTTTCGGTGCGAGCTATCCGTGGGTCAGAAAATGTGATGGCAGATATTTTGTCTAGATGCCCACATGATTCATAACTGTTATACAACTTTGATACAGTTGTTTCTATGTTGAAATGTGTACACATATGTAATATATCATATATTGATTGTAACACTACTTAGCGGTTCATTGATATTTATTCACCGCTGATCTTTCAATGTTTTTCGTCTTTGATGATCATGATGTTAAGATATCTTAGATGAAATTTATGTATAAACTAATGTGGAAATTGTGTCATTGCTAATATTGTAGTATGCGTTGGTGACACCTCTCTGGAAATATTTATACTTAGAGAAGTACTTTCTCTAAGGTCATAAAACTTATGCTTATCATCTGCGCATTGTATTGGTGCGTTGTGAGCCTATTGTATGTTGCTCCTAGATGTATTTCAAAAAAAAAAAGTACCATTTTTTTTCCCGAGGGGTGTGGTAATCTGTTGCGTGCATATTTTGACGCACATATTACAAAAATCGATATGGCTATTTAATATGGGAAAAATATAGACATTCATTCATTTGTGTATGAAAATGCTGTCTATGGTAAAAGCGAGAGAATCCATGTTTGATTCACACTTTTGATTATAGGAGTAATCGTTCTGGATATTGATCCGGCGCAAGGATATTGCGCTTACGTTTGTACTTATTTTTTAGGGCCAGAAAATATATTAATTTGCTTATTGTGTTTATGGCCTGAATTCATATGTATTACATATTATTAGTACAAGTAGAATCAGTCCTATATTGTATATTTTGGATGGGTAGGAGGGACTAGATTCTTGTTATTCCGGTCTAGCGGAAGTATGAGTTGTCTTGACAAGTCGTGATGAGTTCCGATGTACCGTGATAATGGCGGGTACGCACTTTTCAAAGGGCTGGTAGATTCTTAAGGAAATATGATTCATGAAGTGGTTTTCTTCTAAAGGAGATGGTATCTCTACTATAGTTTATGTTAGAGACTCTCCTAAGGTACGGTACAATGTATAATTCGGACTCCATGTATTGCCAGACCCTATTTTGATGATCTCATGTCGATTCGACCTAGATGGAACATTGTGCTTCGTATCGCTAGGGTCGTGTTTTGTATCGACAAAGATGACAGACTTTCCTACAGCGGTTATGGCTACGTGAATTAACCTGATCACCGTAGAGCTGTATGGGAACATTTATGAAATCATTTATATACCCATTATAAATTAACTCTGGCTTATATTCTCCTTCCTATGAATGAGTGAACGACAACTCAGGGAGGCAGCCATGTTAGATTTCGGTCATCATATGTTTTGATCACTGCCAAGAGAACAGATTATTTATCCTATTATCGGACAGTGACAGGGAGATCTCAATCTTGCTAGAAACCCCCCTCTTTCGTGGTTTCATAATATATGCTACAAACTATGGACGTCAAGTAACTTTAGTTATTTACCGATCTGCCTTCACTGACGCGTTTAGTCAGATAGGGGGATGCGGCCATAATGTATCATGACAATTGAACTTTTGATGTACTGCCCATTATTTCTGAATGTGTCATGACTTCAGATCTGCTATGTATACCTACAAATTGATATGTCAACATACCATGATGTACTCGTATGTCCCAGTGTTGTTGCAAGGTGGTTTGCTCTGAACAATGTTCCATGTGATATGAATAAAACAATTATAAATTTATGGCCATTGTTTTTTCTTTGATATGTTAGTTTTTTTTTATTCAGTGATAGTGCATCGTGCCTTCGATGGAAGATTAAGCGAATGCGAGGATGGAAGATTCCGAACAATACTTGAACCTTGGAATACGATTGATTTGATAAGTCATTTCATTGAGTCCATACATTTAATTCACAGTTGTACACACAGGATGATCATTTCAAATAGGAGTAGAACATAAGTCCATATAAGTCATGCATAAATTAGTCAATAACGTAGACCGCTGGTTTACGTGTCAATGTCCGTTTAAGGATACAATGCAGTATTGTCTTCAGAACATCACAGCTATATGCACGCGCAGCTAGACATGGCTACCTGCCGACAGTGAGACTGCGAGTCTGAATATTTCATATGAATTTGACGATTATTCTTCTCCTTCTGAGAATTCTAGTTAAATACTAACCTCCATAAATTTCCCTCTCATATAGAGTTCTAGGACTGACCCTGGTCCATCAAAAAATGCATATATAAATGGCTATATCATGCCATTGAATTGGAAGGTTAGAAAAACGCAGCTATTCAGCTTGGCGGTCAAGTAACAAAGGGTAGCGTTTCTTAGTTACCGACTGTGACCCAAACAACGCTATACACGTCATAATCGATCGTGTATGGAGCGTTCAATAATTGAAACATCTATCGCAATATATTAAATGCCTTAACCTTTACAATTGCACGTCTGATAACCTTTAGCAGACGGCGTTAATATCATATACCGTAACAATTCCCCGTACACCGGGGGGAAAAAAATCGATAGATTTTTTTTCAAGATCTATCCGACTTAACAATTTTTCAAAAAAATTTAACACAATTGTGACATATGGCCGACGATGTTCTGAGTAGAACCGTGTCGCGGTCATGTCAACTAACTATTTGTCATAGTCATCTAACATTAATCACATTATAATATCAATATATACATATTATTATATCAACTAAATAAAATGTCCAATGTTAATAGTGAATGATAGAATTAAATTAAAGTAAGGTCTGTCGTATTAGTATGTCATATAGGAATTAATTTGACTAATTAAAATTAAATTAATTAATTAAACTAAGAGATAAATTATTAAGGTTCTAATGTAACGCGATGTTATGAGAGAAGAAAAGACAAAATAAGTGAGAAGAAATAGAAAGAAATTCGAATATAAGTTTAACTTAATTGTGTGTGTTAAGTGTAGTGAATAATAACTATCTAATTTAACTAACTAAATAATGTATAGGTACATTAAAAAAAAATATTAATCTAATACTTGTGTGAGATTTATTTTCTCTTTTCATAATTTCTTCTTTTTATATTTCGTTCTCTTTTTTTGTTCTTTCTTTTCATTTTTTTCTCACATTTCATTTTATTGATAATAATTCAATTAAGAAGTTAAGTTAACTAATTAATTAGTATAGGATATGATGATCCATCCGTAGTCTTGATCCTGATGAATTCTTTTAGGCAAAAATTTTCAAACGTTTACGTTGGAAAGAAATGTCATTTATCCCAGCATCCAAGAATTAAGTGCACATAGGATAATAAGTTCGACTTGTCGTCAGATATTGTTCCATGATTGTTCAACGAATATTCATATATCGTGTATGGACGTTAGACGAAGTTTGAATGTCAATATGTATACCTTGATTGTCTTTAGTTCAATTCTGTGATGCATATAGTGTTTATAAAGTTTAAATTGAAGGCAAGGTTAGTTCCTTTATAGTTGATATGTTTTAGGAATGTTAATGTTGATTATTCGTCGTCAATAGGATTACGTGACAACGCATCCGCCACAATGTTTTCAGTGCCAGGAATATGTTCAATGGAGAATTCAAATGGCTGTAGGATGATTGCATATCTGGCGAGTTTCTGGCTTTTATGGTTAGATCGACGCAAGGATGCTACAGCACGTTGGTCCGTCTGTATGGTGAAGGGAGCACCAAGCAGGAACTTTTCGAGTTTAGTTATTGCCCATATCACAGATAAAAGTTCCTTGTCCACTGTGGAATACTTTGTTTCTGCCGGCTTTAGCTTTCTTGAAATATATAAGGTAGGATGTAGAATGCCATCATGGTTCTGGAGCAGGCATGCACCAATGCCGTAGTTACTAGCATCTGTTCGTAAGAAAAATCTTTTGGAAGCATCGGGAAGTCTTAAAATTGGTTCATGCGAGAACAAATTTATAATTTTGTTGAAAGTTCATTGCATGTACCAGTCCATGTCACCTTCACCGGCATGTCTTTTTTAACAATGAAGACAATACAGCCGTGATGGATGACAAGTTTGGTATGAATCTACTGTAATATTGAACAAGTCCTAACAAACTCCTGACCTGTTTCTTCGTCTGAGGAACTGCTATGTTTAGAATTTTGGAGACTGTACTAGGTAACGTTCGGATATATCCCGATCCAATGATATGTCCCAAAAAGGTTATCTCATTACACGGGATTTGCACCTTTGTAGGTTTAGCAGTTAGATGATAATTCCTTAGAGTGTCGAAAACATATCTAAGTCCCGAAACATGTTCCTCAAACGACGAACTAAACAAGCATATGTCGTCAATATGTGGATGTGGTTCGCTGTCAACTATAGTCTTAGCATTTAATTTTCTATAATCAACACATAGTCTGATGTTATTGTCCTTCTTCCGGACAATCACTAATGGAGAAGAGAATGGCGAATTACTAGTCTCAATGATTCCCAGAGACAACATCTGTTCAAGTTCCTTAGTAGTTTTAGCAAGGAAATGTAAAGGAACAGAATAGGGATGTACACGAATAGGTGTATCATCATTGAGAGTAATGTCATGACTGATAGCCGATGTGCGACCCGGGACGTCGGTCAATACATCTGGATAAGATTGTAATAGATTAGCAATCTGTAGACGCTGTTGCGGTGTAACCGTTGAAGAGATGGTTACATCCCGCCAAGATTCAGTAGGTTGAACTACTGGTACCGGTAACGGTAACTGTACCTCAGGAAAAGAAGATTCTTCTTCCTGGATGACAGATAAGTTAGAATAATAACAAGTAGATACTGTGTTGTCATCTAGTTCATGAAAAATTGACTGTAAGTGTTCAGGACGTGTATGAAATTGCTTGAGCATGTTAATATGAAATATCTTTTTGTGTCCCTTGATATCTAAGACGTAATCAACGTCGGAAATTTTATCAATGACTTTGTAAGGACCAATAAAGAAAAGAAATGATGAATGACTATTATGAGTCATTAATGATATGAGACAATTGTATTACCATAGCATGTTATCTGCGTGACGCAGCATTAGGTACTAATTGTAACCGTAGACAATGATGGTTAAAGTAAGCACCATTATCATGCTCGATGACCCTTCGAGCATCTCTATTGTTACGAAATGTAACTATAGCTTCACCATACCTGTCATTGGTAGGTGACAACAACCGTACAAACATAACGTCTGCCGTGTCATTAAAGAAATTGCTAAGTGCTTGCCATCTGGTACCTTGTGGCAGATTGCGCACTAACACGGTGCGAGAATATGCACCCTTCCCAATGTAAGTGGGATCAGTGTCACTAACGTGATAAATAGTTCTTCTATTTAATCTTTTGGATATGGTAGTCTTATGAGATGATGTCTCATAATGATTGACATATTTATTTGTCCTAATTTTATTAGTTAAGTTCATAAGAACTTCACCATCATTACCTTTGTCTGGGATATTTTCTCTTTGCCCATTTTCAACAATTTCATTCAGATCACTGTTAATACGATCTTGTCGCCAACATTTATTTTCTGACTTGGCAGTATTCTCTTGAGAAAAGGTATATCTGCCTCGAAATGATTTTCTAATCTTCCTAGGATGGACTGGTAGTTTAGTATACTTTTTATCCTGTAGGAGAGTCTTATCCTTCTCCTTATCGATTTCCAGAATGGTACTGAGACTGAAATTGGAGAAAACTGTGCCACATGTATTTATTTTGTTGGCCCGTAATGTAGCTGTTGCAATGACAGCGTTAGCATTGCAATAAGATTGCACATTCTTTAATTCCCATTCATCAATTTCCTGTGGGGAACAATCCTTACTACCATGGATGCGTCCCAACATCAGATCTGCAATTGGATTCTGAAGCATGCATACTTTTACGTTCCCTGTGAAAAAAGGAGTGTTAACATGAACAATAGCTGTGGGGTAAAACTCAATAGTTCCCCCAAAAGTCATGCAACGGACATATTCCCCTGTTGCACAGCTAGGATGTACCAGCGACTGTCGTACACCAATCGTTGTGGATCCTGAATCCCTCAGCACTGAGACGACGGATCCATTAACTAATCCCCTGTTAAAAATTAGTAGGCCTGTTCCATCGTTGACTGCAAGACCTACCTCTGGTGTAATATGTCCGCAGTTAAGCACTGTTTCTTTCGCCTTCTGAAAAATAAGATTGCATTGTTGGCAACTATTTGCCACATTATAATTAATAGCAAAAACATGCAGCAGAAGACTGTGTTGTATTATTGTCAAGTGGGACCTGAGCTATAGGGGTAGTATTATTTGTAACTGCCGCCCCTGTATTATGGTTGTAATGAGATGATCCCCGAGAATGAGATCGATTCCGAGTATAATTGTTAGAATTATCTCGTCGTCCTCTATAGTAACTATTATCTCGATGTCTCGAGCCATGATTATTACCATTCCAGTTACTATTATTATTGGGAGTATGTGATCGATTATAATTAGTGTTATGTTGACCATTGTGGTAGTTTGTTTGAGGTGAATAATTTCTATCTCGTGATCTACCTCTGTTGAACTCATTTTTATTGTTGAAATCATTATTATGTCCCTTCTGAAAGTTAACATTGTGATTTCTTTGGAACCTGCTTCTGTCTACACTGTGATGTCTTTGTTTGTTATTATGATTGTAGGCCATATTAGACGCCACAGGTAGAGGTTCTCTTAATGAGGAGTTAGAAATGGTTGCATTCGGATGTGCCGAACAGTAGTTTAAAGAAATTTTTTCTAACTCGTCCATAGTACCTGGTTTACGCTCCTGCAAATATGCAAAAAATGGCTGGCTAACCGAAGATAATACCTTATCCCGTAGTAGTAAATCAACTAATTTGTCGTATGATTTGTTGACTTCTGCCAGTTCAACCCATCTATTAAATGTATTGCGTATGTTCGCAATGAATCCTGCAAAATCTTTTGGAGATTCAGGTAAAATTCCCTTAAATTTCAACCTACAGTGTTCCTCGTCCAGGTGAAACCTTCGTAAAAGCAAGGACTTAATAGCACCGTAGTTATTTGCTATTGATGGGTCAGCATTTTGAGAAGCCGTCAATGGTTCTCCAACCAAGAATTCATTTAACTTGAGTACCCATGACTCTTCAGGCAAATGATTTGTTTTGCAAGTCTGTTCAAAACGTGACAGGAACGATGAAAGGTCGTCCACGTTCAAGTTGAGAGTGGGTAATTTAAAGTTGTAGAAATGTTTAGTTTGGCTGGATGATGATCCATTTTGTGCGTTATTATTCTGGTTTGCATCAGCACTTTGTGCTTGTAATCTTGCTGTCTCCAATTTAATACGCGCCAATTCCATTTCTTGTTGTAAAATAATTTCCTCTCGTTTCAATTTATTCTCTTCTTCCTGTCTGGCGATTGCTCTTTGCTCTTCTCTTTCACGTTGAGCAATCTCTCTCAATCTATTTTCCTTGTCAATTTGCTTCATCTCACGTTCTGCTTCCTCTTTCTTTAATGCAGCCTTTTGTTCCTCTTCCTCTTTCTTTAATGCAGCTTTTTTCTCTGCTTCTTTTCTTTCATGTTTTTCCAGTTCTGCCTCAGCAAACTGACGAAGTTCTTGAGATTTATAACCATATTCCCTACCAATTTTAACGAAATGGTCTATAGTAAGCATTTTGACTTTTATCTGTAAGTAATTATTGATAATTACTGATTAAAATAGTCAATAGTAGCTTCAGAGTAATTATTATACTTACTCAACTTAGAAATATTCAATATAAATAATCACAATAGT
This sequence comes from Oreohelix idahoensis, assembly GCA_024509875.1. Lineage (NCBI taxonomy): Eukaryota > Metazoa > Mollusca > Gastropoda > Stylommatophora > Oreohelicidae > Oreohelix > Oreohelix idahoensis. The sequence goes on along the minus strand of JAMPIV010013052.1, from coordinate 10,855 downwards.
ACTGAACTCTAATGTCTAAGTTCAACTAATAGACAATATTTTGTAACAATATTGTATCTAAATAATACTATATCATAAATAGTTATGATATCTGTTAACTATTATGTAATTACATCACACAATTAATCTTAATATCCAATAATGTTGGGTATGATTCCTAGTAATTATATTGTTCAATGTACTAAGTCACTCTCTTAGTACCAGAAAAGTATATTAAATAATATACAATGGGTCTATTACCTCAAAGGTAGACTATAAGATTATTTTATTTGGTCAATATATATATTATATTATTATGCCCTAGGCATCTCTTATAAATTGTAGTGCTACTTTCTTGGACTATCACTGCATAATTATGCAATGTCCCATATTAACCTTAAATATCAGAAAAAATTAATTAAATTAAATTACAAGTGTATTATTGCATATAATATCATATTATTAATGTAGTATTTAATATATATTATGAGGACAAACAAAACAATGATGCAACTAAAGGGTACAAACAATGTTAAGACGCAAACAAGACATTTTCACAATTAAAAATGAATTTATGAACTAAATAAAACAAGCGGAAGTGTCACAAGCCAAATGAAGGGTCAAGGTCTGACCCGAGGTCAACTTAATATTCAAAGTACACACAAAAAAAATGACTGCAAAAAATGATGACATCACAGGACTCATAACGGACGACCATTTAACAATCATCAAATAAATGATAGTAAGAGGAGACTGGACGAAATAGTTAACGAACATGATACAAAACTGAATAAAATTGTTAACTGAGTACGAATAAAATACACCAGTTATCTACGGAACGGTACAGCTAACACAAATCGTCAAACGACAGCAGATTTGGACAGATAGTCCAATGGCAAACCTCAATGGGGCTTCCAAAAGTGCAATCGTTTAACTGCCCTAAGAAACGACCGAAATCAATTCAGGCATCGTGAGAGCCACAGAATCTAATTTCGGTTCATCCTCCCTACCTCCCACGAATTAACAACACATTAAGACAACAAAAAGTACATTAAACATAGGTAAAAACATGCCGATGTAGGCAGAGGGCATGGACTCAGTTAGCACTGTTTGCAATAACAACAGTTAAACACCTAGACTTATCTTTTCCGTTGCTTAGATCAGTGCTAGAGGTCGTCAACAGCTAGGCCTGTGCCTTTGACTGTCTGCTCCTGATGGGCAGGCAACGGTAGTCCATCTTGTGCATCTTGATCAATTTGAAGCGAACTAGAGAGGCGTTGAAAAGATGTCTTCTTCACTGCGACAATGCAACAGTGACGTCATGTTGCTATTCATGATCACGTGCGTCACGTCAGCTTCGTAATGGTCATGTGATCGAAACTTGATCGTAAATATTTCATTCGAAAGTCATGAAAAAATTTTTGGTTTTGGTTGTTTTTTCGTCCCCACATACCGGGCACCACTGTTGCAAGGTGGTTTGCTCTGAACAATGTTCCATGTGATATGAATAAAACAATTATAAATTTCTGGCCATTGTTTTTTTCTTTGATATGTTAGTTTTTTTCATTCAGTGATAGTGCATCGTGCCTTCGATGGAAGATTAAGCGAATGCGGGGGTGGAAGATTCCGAACAATACTTGAACCTTGGAATACGATTGATTTGATAAGTCATTTCATTGAGTCCATACATTTAATTCACAGTTGTACACACAGGATGATCATTTCAAATAGGAGTAGAACATAAGTCCATATAAGTCATGCATAAATTAATCAATAACGTAGACTGCTGGTTTACGTGTCAATGTCCGTTTAAGGATACAATGCAGTATTGTCGTCAGAACATCACAGCTATATGCACGCGCAGCTAGACATGGCTACCTGCCGACAGTGAGACTGCGAGTCTGAATATATTCATACGAATTTGACGATTATTCTTCTCCTTCTGAGAATTCTAGTTAAATACTAACCTCCATAAATTTCCCTCTCATATAGAGTTCTAGGACTGACCCTGGTCCATCAAAAAATGCATATATAAATGGCTATATCATGCCATTGAATTGGAAGGTTAGAAAAACGCAGCTATTCAGCTTGGCGGTCAAGTAACAAAGGGTAGCGTTTCTTAGTTACCGACTGTGACCCAAACAACGCTATACACGTCATAATCGATCGTGTATGGAGCGTTCAATAATTGAAACATCTATCGCAATATATTAAATGCCTTAACCTTTACAATTGCACGTCTGATAACCTTTAGCAGACGGCGTTAATATCATATACCGTAACACACAATTATCCCATTACTTAATTATTCTGCTCTAAGTACCTTTTGTACGTTGTGGCAAGACAAGTAATGTCCAAAACAAACTTGCAATAATGTAATCATACTCCAAACTATCCGTGTCAGGACTAGATTTCTAATATTAGTATAGCAATCTTAAAGTTGGAAATTGTTCGTGTCTGCAAGTAGTATAATACTGTTCATTGTACCACTAGTCAAAGTGAATAATGATTATCTCAAAGTCGTGTAAATCACAAATGTTAATATGAATGGTTTGAACTTAGTGTTCGTGTCTTCATCGTCCTTTGTCATAGTGACTAGTAGTGGATAAACACCCTGGCTTCACACATGTGTAATATAGAGTCAATTAACTACGTCAATATGAAACTTCAGGTTCGAGCTTTGGGCGTCTCGATAAACTATAGGTGACTATATCTGATGAACTTGAGATAGCTTGAATATCATATTTTCTCGGCATCAGTCAACGTTCTTGAGATATGGAAGGTTGCATGCACCGTCCTCTCAAATTCTTGCACCAGCGAAGCAACGAAACTCTGGAACAAGCATCTGTGCGGGGATAATAATTCAAATTTATAACTGGTTACCTCTGTAAAGTGACAATGTAAAGTGTGGTGTAAAGTGTGTTCTCTTTCTTCGGTAAAGCTCCACTATCAATCACTGTAGCATGTTGTTTGTTGTGCCACTACGGTATATGTCCATTGTAGTGTACAGAGTTGTTGAGATCAGGCATGCTCCAGTCTACCCAGCTGTAAATGGGTAACTCACCCTAGTCCTGAGTTAGGGAAGGCAAAGGCAGCTGTAAGCAGTAGTTTCCCTCTAAGGCTCCGGGGGAGCAGGCCCTAAACTTGGTCAATTCAACCGACGCAGGATGGTGTATATATGGAGTGGAAGTGTAGAGTGTGATTAACGCGAATGGTGGACTGTTCGTGTTCTGACCAATCTAAGCACTCATTCACTTGTGTCTACAAGGCATCAATGCAGACTGCTGGAATCTTTTTTTTACACAGTTTATTTAGACGCACACACTGGGACATAACGAGTAAATCATGGGTATATGTTGACACATCAATTTGCAGGCATACATAGTAGATCCCATGTCATGACACATTCATATATCATGGGTAGTACATCAATAGCTTCCAATGTTATCATACATTATGGCCGCATCCCCTATCTGACTAAACGCGTCAGTGAAGGCGGATCGGTAAGTAACTAAAGTTGCTTTATGTTCACAGTTTTGTCGTAATTTTTATCTGAGAGGGTGCTGATGAATATTGGTCCCTTTAGAGTGTAAAGTGATATTGAAGGCTCTGTGAGAATAAGGATTTAGGTGAATGAGGTAGTAGATTCACAAGCGCTGGGAAGGAGCAAGGACAGTCTCTTATTACGACAATATCTGTTTTCTCACAGACTACTCCTATCTCTCTTCTGCACAAACAATTGTGTCAGTTCCAGTCGCTCAGGCGCGCTCACCGATTTGGTGATTCTGTCGCTCAACGTACATGAATACAAACTACACAGATGGAAATGTTTGGAGTTTTAGGCCAACCGACAACCAACACAAATATATATTCATACCTTTATTATCATAAAGGACTCACACATAATTGTACATTTACAGTCAAAAATCAAAGGTTACAAAATACCAATATAACTAGGGAAGAGGGGTTTTTGAGGGGAAATATCCCATCCACCGTTTCCCGTTTATATTTACGAACAGACAAAACCCCACCCAAAGAAAAGAAGGGGGGGGGGGGGGGTGATCAGAGATAGGCAATTTAACCCACTGGTAAAGTTATTACTCTGAGGCAAGGGGTTACAGAAAAAAGGGGGGGTGTAGAGGAAAGCTAGGGTTCTCAATTGTCTCCCTTTAAATCAACAAATTTTACGGGAGGGGGGAATGAACACAGTTACCCAATCCCACTAGGAGAGATCCCGTACAAGGAATATAATGCACCTTAGTATAAGGTCGAACTAATTAAAAGGGTAAAGAAAAGATAAATCTCCTTTCATTCAAAAAAAACACTCTAGGGCTGGCCATCCCAACAAACACACACGCAGACTTACCGAAAGGTGAATTCTGGCACTTCATAGGAAATACATAAAAAAAACAGCACTAAACCTTGGCTTAGGTAAAAGTAATTTCTTCCGTGTACAGCCCCAGATTTTGCGGGTTGTTTAAGTTAACAAAGTGTCCCGAAATCGCTGGACGTTGAAGTTTAACGGTACTGTTTGTTTATTAGATAAAGTTCCTAAAGAAAGGCACAGGCACTTGGCTAAGCGTGAGGTATGGTGTGGTTCCTAAAATTGGCACAGCTGGTGGAGATAACTTCCTTTTTCCGTAATGTCACAAGTTAAGAAAACACTGAGGTAAGTTCTTCTTCGGGGGGGGGGGGGGGGTTAAAATCCACTGAATATGCGTGACAGACAGTGTTCAGGTATCGATGCTTTTTCTTCACAAATAGGGGCAGTGAATAAAATATGTTCTGCTTCCAGTTGTCGTTAAGGGCTCTATATGAACTAGTATTTTTTAAAGTGTTTCTTGAATGGCTTTTTTTTCTCAGTTACGTTCAGAGGAGCGGGGCCCATTACAGGTCGCCACAAGTTTAGCTTTAAAAACGTTCATATGGTACTGGAGTTATCAAATTGAGTTTGGCAGAACTCTGTATATAGTTAATAATTGCTGGGATGCAGGTTGAATGATCGTTCGTCTGCACAGAAAGAATACACTCCAATAGTCACGAAGGTAGATGAAATCCAGCAGGAATCCGACTATGCTAGTGCAACTAGGATTCTGTCAGAGCGAACGATAAAATGCAGTTTATCGGAGTTCTCTATTTATACTTATCGAATGTAACTTGAATGGGGGCGTGTTAAATTTTCGCACCTTTCTTGATCTTGAGCAAAATTCGGGGTACCTCGCCGATGTGTTAAACGCTGCGATTCCTTCGTTTTCCCCGGTCTACCGATTTTCTTCCGTCTCAGGCTGCTCGCATAAGAGTGCGAAAATTTCCCGAGAAGCTAACTCTGTGAGCTGCAAGTCCCTGATTCTTTAGATCGCGGCCGCTCCACGTTGAATTCTGAAGATCAGCCTGTTCTTTGATGGTACCGCTGCATGCCGGTAAAAGTTACAACAGATGATCAGGGGTTCTAAAGTTATGAGAGGCCAATATTCTGTTATCATCCATCGAGTCAGGGAAATTCATTTGTCATACTTAGACGTACGTCACAATCGTCCCCACTTTTGAGACATGGAAACTCGTTTTCATGTTTAATTTATGACAATGAAGCTGCCCTGATCGGTAGTTTTAGGGTGATTGGCATCGTCGATTTTCTCCTCTTCCTCCGTGGTCCAGTTTCTACTCAAGAAGTCAGCTCCGACATTCTGTTTTCCTGGAATATATTCCACTTTGAAGGAATAAACACTCAATAGCAAGGCCCAACGCATTATCCTTGCGTTGAATTCCTTCTTGGCACCCAGGAAAGCTAGTGGAGCATGGTCTGTTTGCACCGTGAAAGAAGTACCATACAGAAACTCATGATGGCGTCTGATGCCATGAATCAGAGCGAGACATTCTCTTTCAACGACACTGTAGTTGCGTTCCGCTTTATTCAGTTTCCGACTGCCATAGGCAACTGGAAATAGCATGTTCAGGTCACTGTCATCGGCTTGCAGCAATGTTGACCCGATGCCCTGACCTGACGCGTCAACTCTCAGTATGAAAGGTTTCTTAAGGTCAGGTAACCTTAGGATGGGGTATGCCGACAACTGTCCTTTCAAAGTGCTATACGCGTGTTCGCACTTTTGATCCCATATGACCTTATCAGGACAACCTTTCTTGGTGAGGTCAGTCAGAGGTGCTGTCAGTCCGTTGAAGTTCTGGATGTATTTCTGATAGTATGCACATAGCGATATGAAGGAACGTACGTCTTTCTTCGTTCGGGGTCTTTTTGCTGCCACAATTTTCTCCACGTTCTTCTTAATAGGCCAACTGCATCCGTGAGAAATAGTATGCCCCAGGAAGTCTAACTGTTCAAACCCGATGAGACATTTGCTAGGTCTGGCTGTGAGACCCGTTTCCTGTAGTCTCCTGAGGAGCATAGCAACCGTAGCAATATGTTCTTCATAGGTTTCCGATGCAATTAATATGTCATCCATGAAATTATGGATATGGGGACTTTGCAAAGGCTCTAGAAGCTTCCTCATCATCCTGGTGAACACTCCTGGTGCGTTATGCAAACCGAACGGCATCACATTAAATGTGTAATGTCCTTCGCTAGTGCTGAAAGCTAACAAAGGTTTAATTTCCTCCTTGACTGGTATTTGATAATAACCTTTACTGAGGTCAATCTTGGAGAAGATCTTTGCTTTGCTGAGCTTGGTGAACAACTCAGAAACAGTTTGGAGAGGTTCGGGCTGGAATTCCGTTACAGCGTTTAGCAACCTGTAATCAATGCACAGCCGAACTTCCTTATTGGGCTTCTGCAACAGCACTACACTCGAGCTGTAAGGAGATGTAGACTCACTGATAATTCCTGCCTGACGCAGCTTGTCTATTTCTCCGCGAAGTGCATCCGCTTTAGCGTACGGGATGGGGTAAACTCTGGTTTGAACAGGGGTCTCGTTTGTTAATTTCATATCAAATTCAATGAGATTTGTTCGACCAGGTACATCCGTTAAGACTGCACTGTACTGTTTTAGTAGAGCCCTGGTTTCTGTTTGTTGTTCAGGTGAGAGATTGTCGCCGAACTTGACATCTTTAAAGGATTCTGTGGGTTGCAGTGGATACTCCATGCAACCATCATCATCTTCCTCGTCTTCCGTTGCTATGGCGACAGCCAGGAGATGCTCGGAGGATGGCACCGGTCTTTCCAAATATTTCTTTAGCAGATTTATGTGGAAGACCTTCTCCTTTCCTTTGATGGAGATCTTGTAATTGGTACGTGAGATCTTTTTAAGGACGGTAAACGGCCCTTGCCATCCGATGCGAAGTTTATTGCTTCCGGTTGGGAGTAGCAACAAAACTTTCTCCCCTGGTTGGAGCTCTCTCTCTTTTGCAGCTTTGTTGTATCTTTTAGCGTGTTTAGCGCGGGCTTTCGTAAGGTTGGTTGTAGCTAGATCCCATCCTAGCTTTAGCCTTTCCTTGAGCTCAGATACATACTTGCTTGCAGAGACGACTGTCTCGTCAGCCTTTTGGTCTGTCAGGGACCGAAGTAAGGCTTCTAATGGCCCCTTTATAGGTCTGCCAAATAAAAGTGTAGCAGGCGGGAATCCCGTAGACGCTTGGGGAACCTCTCGGTAGGCGAATAAGGCAGCCGATATATATAGGTCCCAGTCTTCCGGTTTCTCCTGACCCAGCTTACGTAACATGGTGGTGAGGCTGCCATTAAAACGTTCCACGAGCCCATTTCCGGCCGGATGGTAGGGACTTGTGTGGATATGTTTGGCCCTCAAGATCTTAAAGATCTCCTCCATTAACAGGCTACGGAATTGGGATCCATTGTCCGTCAAAACTTGTTGAGGGAATCCCAACCGTGTAAAAATTTGCACGAGGGCTTCTGCAACATGCTTGGAATCTATGCATGTTAGCGGTACAGCTTCGGCCCACATAGTGCAAGTGTCAACTAAGGTCAGGATGAACCTGTTCCTTCTTTTGGTCTTTTCCAGAGGACCAATAATGTCGACAGCAACCCGTTCAAATGGAGTCCCTACTATTGGCATTTGCCCCATAGGTACTGGGGGTGTCAAGTGCTTGGGTGCTACCCGTTGGCACTGGGCGCAGGATTTCACGTACCTGACAATGTCAGAGTTCATTCCTGGCCACCAATAGTGGGTTTTTATTCGCTGAATAGTGGCGTTTTGTCCCATATGTCCGCTAAAGGGAAGAGAGTGCCCCATCTCTAAGATCTGGCTTCGGTACTGCGTCGGAACTAGGAGCTGGTTATTCCCCGTGTCCGGGTTTCCCGTTCTACGATACAATACGCCATCCTTAGAAAAGATGTCTCCGTTGTGTCTGGGGTCCTTAGCCATGGGCAGTTTTTTAAAGCAGAGCTCCAGAGTAGGGTCCTTTTGTTGCGCCTCCTTCAGTTCGTTCGGCAACAAATTTGGCGCAGGCTCCCTCTCCTTCTTGGCTTGCCCTCTTGTGGTTACCGCTGCCACAATCGGCTCCTTTGGTCTCCCAATAAACACATATCTACATCCCAGGATAACTGGGTAGATAGGATCATCCATAATGGCCGCTTTTATAACTCCTCTGACAAAGTCAGAGTGTATTTCTACCAGTGCGATAGGCAGCGTCCTGGGCGCATCACTCTTAAACACTCCACTAAGTTTGACGGTTTCCTCTGTCTCCTGACCTGGTTTGACTAGGTGTCTAGCAACAATACAACTAAAACTTAATCCAGTGTCAAAGAGACAAGTGGTTGAGGTACCATTCAAAATTACAGTTCCTCGAGTTGAGGGTCGGTCCCCCTCAGGTTGAGAATCACTGACATTGACTCTACCTTTCGAGGCTGTATGCAAACATCCAACGCGGTTTGGACCGGTTTGTTTGCCCTGATCAGACGTTCCTGGTGTAGGGGTCTTTCCTTTTCCTTGACCTTGGTGGCCGCGCTGCCACGTAGGCTTGGTGGGTTGATCAGAATTGTTGTTGGGGGGGTATCGGGTTTTGTAGAATTTCGATTTTTCCTGGGGAGGTCTCTGGGTATTATTTTCTCGTTGGTTATAATTCTGAGAGGAATTAGAGGAATAGGATGACTGCTCTAGATTTTGTTTACGAGATGGCTCATCTGTGGGTTTACGTTTAGTGCTGGGAAGTTCGGCCATTGCATTGGTATAGCGTTCGGCCTTATTGAGTATGTCCTCAAGCCTGACTGCGCCCTGTTCAGCCAAAAATCTACGGGTTTCGTTTGACATAGTTGCCTTTATCTGTTCCACAAGAACAAGTTCAAGTAGTCCCTCATATGTAAGAGGTAGGTCAGATAATTCAATGCACTTTGTCAAATAGCCCGTGAGACGTGAAGAGAATTGTGGGAATGTTTCCGTGCTCTCTTTTCGGCTGTTTCTGAACATTTGCAGAAATTTTCGGGCGGTCATTTCGAACCGCTCTAGCAAGGCCTTCTTCAACATGTCGTAATCATGTTGATTCGGTCCCAGCTTTGTGTACACGTCATAAGCATTGCCTTTCAGTGACGTTGAAAGTTTGAGCGCCCAGCGGGTACTCTCTAACCCATAAAGATTCGCGAGTCTCTCGAATTTTTCTAGGTAGCTGTCAATTTTTTCGTTAGGGCTAGGAAAAGACTCTAAAGCGAAAGACATCGCAGTTAATTGGGCAGACTGAGTGCTGGAGAGATCCATTGTTTGAGACTGGGGCGAAGACGGCTCTCCATTATTTGAAGTAGAGGCACTCCGACTCTCTAAAGCCTTGAGCGCTAATTCATGTTGTCTTTCCCTCTCTCTTTCTCTCTCTCTGCGGGCTTCCATTTCTGCCTCAATTTTCTTCTGTTCCAATTGACGATCGTCCGCTTCTTTCTTCCTAGCTTCTGCCCTCTCTTCTCTCTCTTTTTCTTCCTTCCTCTCAGCTTCTGCTCTTTGTTTCTCTTCCTTCCTCTCTGCTTCTGCTCTTTGTTGCTCCGCGTCATATATTTGCAGTTCCTGGGTGATAAACAGATTCGCGGCTTCTGTGTCTAATCCTGAGTCTTTCGCTTCCTGTCTCAAAATGGATCTTATCCTAATTCTCTCAGCCATTGTCAAAGAACTGGATGCTTCTAAGACTAGAGAATAGTAAGATGGAACAAGAAGGGGAAAAAACTCAAAGCCGCTACGAGAAAAACAAAGTAAAAAATTTTACTGAATGACCTCGTGTGTTAACTTATCGCCGCTATTATTGTCACTTAAGACTCGTAACGCAAGCAACTATGCCAATTAAATGGTAAGTTACACTAGAAAAGAATCTACTCTTACTAACAGTAGAGAAAAATTTATATTAAACAATTTAAAAGGAAAAAAAAAATTTCCCAGAAAATGTTAATTCTCTAACAACAAACTCCGTCCCTGAAGACAATTTTTGAGATGAGACGTAGTTAACTTAATTTTAAAAAATCAGAACAATCCGTCTTTAGCTTAGCTCAACTCAAACGCTTCATAACCTTTAGTGATTGTAAAACAATCACGCAGTCCCAGCAATTATATAACCAAAATTTTCAATTCCCTCTGCCAGAGAATACAAATGTGACAATCTTTTATTATCACTAACTGCCTGTTCCTGTGGAAAAACAAACCTGTCTTAATTATTGTGTGGTTGGCCCAAAATACTGAACGGCTTGGTCTAGGGGAAGTAATACTTTTAAAGATTATACCCTACTTCACAAAGACAATCAACCACACTCTATTAACTAAGTTCAAAATCTCGAACGAGCTAACCATATATTGTCGTAATTTTTATCTGAGAGGGTGCTGATGAATATTGGTCCCTTTAGAGTGTAAAGTGATATTGAAGGCTCTGTGAGAATAAGGATTTAGGTGAATGAGGTAGTAGATTCACAAGCGCTGGGAAGGAGCAAGGACAGTCTCTTATT
>JAMPIV010013051.1:45000-137912 GCA_024509875.1 Oreohelix idahoensis | reverse complement strand
TGTAAGTTTTAGTCGGCCGCGCCTATAACAACAAATCTGGGTAGCATTCCTTGCAAATTTGACATTTATCACCTACAGGGCGATTTGATAAAATCAGATATCTGCTACTTAGAAGAAAAAAAGAAGGAAAGAAAGAAAGAAAGAAAAGTGCGATAATTGACAGCACCTAATAGAAATCAGTACCACAAATGTACCGATACTGCCGGAGAGAACCAAAGATCGATAGAGGTCGCCCTGTTTCGTCACACAACTCCCAAACAGCCAGAAAAAGAAGGATCGGACCTAGAATTCCATTATTAACAGTGACAGATCGAGTACTGGGCAACTTAAGAATTTACAACTAAACCCGCATTTTTAATACAAGACTGGAAACTTAGGAATTTGATCACACGTCATAGAGGAATTAAACAAAAGTTTTCCCAGGCCAGTGATTTCGCAGAACACCCGCCGTCAGAGGAATTAACTCTAATTTCCCAGACCAAGTCATAGAGGAATTAAACAAAAGTTTCCCCAGGCCAGTGATTTCGCAGAACACCCGCCTTCAGAGGAATTAACTCTAATTTCCAGACCAAAGGGATTTCGAAGCATCTAATACAGAGCTGTGTCCAGTCTAAATCTGTGCAAGGAGATTGTGTATTCCCAAAGTTTTGGGGTAAGTGTAAACCATTTATTTACTAATGTAAATTTTACAGGTTTCTTGCTACGTGGTTATATATGAGGCTGGCAACCTCAACATATGAAAACAGTATATGCATGAACCACTACTGCAAAAGCTGGTGATTGTTTCTGACTAGTCGTGCGGAAACCCGACAGCAGAGGTGACCCCAGGACTATGACTGGAGCAGTAATGAGTGATGATTACATCATGTGTGCCTCAAGTGTAGCATATCATCTTTTAGATGTATGTAACTCATTAATGTTAGTTCAGGCACAAATCATATTCTCACTGTCTAGACACATGTTACCCGTTGTTGCTGGCCACTGTTGCTGGAGTGATATATATATAGGTGGTGTAAGAGAGAATGATAAATGTTATTATTATGTTCCGCTGATAAAGGCGATCAGCTTATGTCGGGCTTATAGGTGGCTGTAGTGAATTTCTAAATACAATATCTAAACTAATATATAAAAATATAGGGCATAAAGGCAAAATAAGAAAGTATAAAAGAATTTTCTGCTAGAACTGCTGGTATCGCCTACGCCTTCAGATTATTATTTGCTAACGAATAGCCGAACAAAACGGTACCCAAATTTTTCAAATTCGTCCTTGACATAATCACTTTATAGTTCTAAGAAAATATTTGCCTAAAATGCATTGTGGAACGAGGAGGGGAAAGGAAAGATGAAATGCTAATTCGTTTCGCATTGATTTTAAACTAAAAGCCAATACCAATACAGGGGCAAGCCTTGCCTTAGGGGTTTCCCCAAAATACGAGGAAAAAGTTAGAACATGCAGACAACTCGTGTCACAAAAACAACCTTAGCTCTTATTTCAAACGACGTAATTATCACGTAAATAGATAAGACAGCACATGGAAAAGAATTGAACGTGTAGTAGATTAAAAATAAAAAAAACACTAACTTAGAAAAAAAAACTGTGTACTTCTGAACCAAGCCAACTAGTCCCATATAAATTGTATATTCGTGTACCTTAGGACTTGTTGACACAGAATATGGTAGTAGTTACGCAAATAGTCCATTAATTAACTAATTATAGCCATAATACTATAGTGGATCCGACCAGACTGTCAAGTAAAGATCATGCCTGCTTGTAATTTTTTATGGCATGTTTTGAAAAAACGACTTTGGGTAAATGAGGTTAAAAGGTACGGGATATTTGATTGGGTGGATTTTGAAGGAAGGCGAAGTATGATTGGTTGACCTAAAACTAAAAATATATTTGCCTTGGAAACATATTGGGAGTTGTATTTGAAACGATAGATTCAAAAATAAATGTAAACATGGTCCCATTGGACAAAGCAGTAGATACTGGTACGAAACGGGGACTGTTCACTGCCATGTCAAGTAAATTTTGTGTAAAGCAAGATCGATGAGAGCAGGCGGAGAAATTTTCTAACATAGGAAAAGCCTGGACATAGGGCAGATCGAAAATGTGCCATATTCTATTGCCTAGTCATCGTTTACTGGTGTTATTTCCTTGCATCTGTGAGGGTTTTGGTTGCTGTCAATAACTGGTGCCAGACTACAGTGGGCCGATATATTCATGCCACAGTCTTGCCTTTTTCGGAGACAACTGTAAACCACCATCATTCTTGAAGAAGTGGGAGCTGAAGGTTGTCGTTCAGCGAAGTGCAGGAAGATTTCTACATCATATTACAAAGATAGGTGCATGTTTCGGCACCTGATCGCTCAACTAACATTATATTAGAAAAGAGACTGGGAATAGTGATATAAACATTCCATCAGGGTCCGTAAAAACTTACAAACAACATGCAGAGATGATGATAATAAACAATCAACCAGTGTATACTAGAAGTCACCTCAGTTAGACAATACAACTACACTCTTATATAATAATATGTGTATTATGGTCAGAAGACCCATTGTGTAAATTGATTGATGTAATTAATTTCTATGATTTCACTTTAATTGTCAGTCCTGATTCCAAATAAATCAGATTCAGGACAATAAATTGAAAAATATGAACTTTCCCAAACTTTCAACCACTGACTTACTAAAGATAGTCTTTTAAAGTGTAGTTTGTATGTGATTGTCGTGGTACTGTTGTGTTGTATTAGATAATAAACTAATTTGTGTAATTGTTTATATGTTTAGTTGGTTAATGCAACCTTACACTAACATTTCATAACCCTAGACACCAAACGTAGTCATCTTACATTCTATCTAGAATAAGTCTGAATGAGATCATAGTGGTGGTAGTAGAAAGGTGCCCTGGAAATTTACTCTAATATTTATTATATTCAGGGACCTTCACAGCTGACCTCATTCAGTACACTAAGATTTCTTAACAACAAACTGTATTAACATCAAACCCACCACAGTGGCCGACCGATGTGTGAGTAAATAACTGTCAACAGACGCGAATGCCATGTAGTACTAGAGAAAGTTAATAACAATCACACACACCGATGCACATATAGGAGTCAGGAACGTTGTAACTCCAGAAACGTTCTACACTGTTTATTACGCCACGACACAAAACGTTGACATTATCAATAATACACTGTCAGTAGGTTACAGTTCATGGCAAAATATGACACATCAAGTAAGCACCAATCCGTAGATCATCAGTAAGTAAATGCTTAGAAAATACAGTTATTGATACAAAAATCTCCGTCACAAGGGATGCGGAGCATAGCATCTCATAATCAAAAATCCCGTGGCAAAAACCTCCATTCAGGGAAGGGAACTGCACATGTCGCAGTTTACAATAAAATATATTATGGGAGAAAGAACATTCCCCTTTAACGATCCATCGAACTTCAAAAATATCCCTCATCAGAGATATGAGCACACAATGGCCTACCATCCATGGCCTGAAAAATATCTTTAATATCTCAAAACTATCCCTTCACATGAAATAATGGCCTATACAACTCCTGGCCTCAAAATCTCCAATAACGTACGTTCTGCAGTACATAACCAAGCCTCATATCCATGGCTTTCTCAAAAACATCAGCAAGTATCAAAAATCCCTTTCACACCAACAATATCTTATTCCGGGACACACTGACGAAAAAAATCAACATCCATCTTCGGAGCTCTGCCCGTCTCGACTGTCACTCGCAGCTGACATGTGAGTTGAACTCATCTAGAACATTCGAGCAGAATCTCTATCCTATATTTAAAAAACAAACTAAGCGTTAACAACGGTGATTACAAAAAATCTGACCTGTACATACAAGACTTTTAATGTTTAATTCCCCTTCATTAAAATATGACTTTAACAGTCTACACCGACCCCCGGGGAAAAAAGGATATAATCTTTTTTTTAAAATATATCAGCTGAAGCTGTATTTCGCAGGGTTTGCTGTCAGATTTTCAACCAGAGAGTACACAACGAAGTGGATTGGCCTTGAAGTTGGAATTGCGATGGGGTGTACCATCTCTCCGATACTATTCGTGATGGCTATGCAGGTAATCCTCAATGCGGCTGAAGGAATGGCTATAGGTCCAAAGCTCGGTGGAATGTGTCACATGCCACCGCTCAAAGCATTCATGGATGACACAACAATTCTGACATCAGATGAACATCAGGCCCGGAGAATGTTAGAACGCCTGGATGAACTAGTCAGCTGTGCAGAATGAGCTTCAAACCCAAGAAGTCGAGAAGCCTATCAGTCAGGAAAGGGAAGATAGCAGAGGACATATTCATGGTTTCCAACCAAAGAATCCCTACTGTCATTGAGGAACCTGTTAAACGTCTTGGCAGGGTGTACGATGCCTCATTAAAAGACTCGAAGGCAGTGCAACAGACAATAGAAATGGCAGACAGAGGGCTACAGATCATAGACCAAAGCAGACTCCTGGGAAAGTTCAAACTGTGGTGCCTCCAGTTCATGTTGATACCGAAGTTGCTGTGGCCACTGCTTATATATGAAATAAGCACAAGTACAGTGGAAGCTATTGAGCAGAAGGTCAACAAGTTCATGAGAAAGTGGCTAGGGGTACCACCAGGTCTGTCAGATGTAGCACTGTACTGCAAAAAGTCAAAACTTCTGCCTCCTTTCAAGTCAGTTGTTGAAGAGTACAAAGTTGGAACGGCAAGGCTTGCAATGATGCTACGCGAGTCAGCTGATGACGTGGTTAAGTCCATTCAGCCCACACTGAAAACGGGAAGGAAGTGGAGAGTGGAAGAAGCTGTTGATGCTGCCTAAGAGTCACTCAAACTGAGGGAGGTAATCGGATACACACAAACGAATAGACGGAGATTTGGTCATGGAGACATCCGCTGGTGGTCCAAGGCATCAAGCAGGGAGCGCAGAGACATGGTAGTTCAGGAGATACGAGGAACTGAGAATGATAAGAGGTTGCAAAAAGCAGTGCAGCAGGTCCAACAACGCCAATGGACTACGTGGGAAGGAGCCCTGCAGAGGTCCTTGACATGGAATGATATATGGCACCTCTTAGGCTCAGCTTCGTTGTTAGATCAATGTATGACCTGCTGCCGTCGGCCACCAAACTTGTGAAATGGGGAAAGTCGGATGATGAGCAGTGCCCCCTGTGCCAGGGGAGGCAGACACTCGAACACGAGCTCTTAGCGTGTAGGTGTCATTAGCGCAAGGGCGATACACTTGGCGCCATAACAAAGTGCTAAATGAGCTTGCTGCGACAGTAGATCTGGCAAGGATGAAGGCGAATAGCAAACCCGGGCCGAGCACCGCAAATACATACTTTCTGAGGGCAGGAAAGTCAGCACACCCCAAACCTAATAAACCTGGTAGCAGTTTACCATCTCTTCTTGACAGTGCAAACGACTGGGAGATGCCGGTAGACCTACCTGGACGAGGGGCATATCCAGAGAGTATCAGAAAATCGCGGAGATGGCCGGATATAGTGCTTCATTCTTCAGCAACGCTTCAGGTCATACTGATTGAACTGACCGTGCCATTTGAATCCAGATTAGACGAGCAACATTCGTTCAAAGCGGCCAAGTATAGTGATCTGGCCGCGGATCTGAGACACGATGGGTTCACTGCAAGGGTCATGGCTGTTGAAGTGGGCGCAAGAGGGCTTGTGGCTGCATCAGTGTATGATCTATTGAAACTGTTGGGGCTGAGGGGACAGTCGAGAACAAGGGCACTGAAGAGGCTTAGTGAAACTGCCGAAAAGGCATTATGCTGGCTGTGGAACAACCGCAATGGGCAATGGAAATCGTGACAATAAACGTTGCGGTACAGAAAACACCAGGAATTTTTCTAAGTTCACAATACGCTGAATTTTTAGGCGTACTAGTGAAAGGGCTGTGGCTGTGAGGCGACAGGCGATGTATACTATAAGGGGTGTCAGGAAGAATTTCAATGGCGAGCGCGCAGTGTCAAGTCTTGTCGGCTTCACGCAGGTGACTCAGTGTGTGTACATAGTTGTGATGTGCTACGGAGCGAACGGAATAATTTGTCTTCTCTTTGTTACTTTCACAGTTGCCTCCACGGCTGGCGGAGTTGTGGATTAAAGTTGCTACCATAAGTGAAATTGGTTCATTTTCGATACAAGACAACAGGAGGCTGAGACGCTTGGGAGTCATGACCCAAGTGGGCCCGCCCCCCTTAGAGTGTAAAGGAGTATATAGGGCCGAAACACTTGTCGGACGGGGGACTTCCTCTGAGGATCAGATTGCTTCCTGTTGTATCGCTCTGTAAAGAGTTTCCTATCATCAAACAAAAACTTTGAGGTCGGTCGCATACTAATGTCTACACCTAAGTATACGCTATTGTTGCGTGATAAATTCTCGCAACATCGTTTTATTACAATATCTATTTTATAACGCAAGGGCAACAACTGCTTGAAATTTATAGTCACTTTTCTCGGTAAGCATTTGTCTTCCCGCGTTGGTATTGAATGCAGTTAAGTTTTGAGCGGTGGTCTTTTTGCGCTGGACTGCGCATGACTGGTCTTGTTTTTTGGTCGATCGGTTTCCGCCCACCACTAGTGGAGTGAGCGATTTGAATGGCGAAAGAGATGCCTCGTTGAAGAGGGGATCTCCGCTATTTTTTGTTCTGTCAGGGATGTGTAGTCCTCTTAATGGATATTTCGTTTATTCGAGATAATACCTCTAGTGTTTCCCACATGTCGGGAGGCGTGATATTTCTGTGTATTTCCTGAAGGCAAGGTAAATTGACTTTTCATTAACTCTATCGATTTTGGGTCGTGAGCGATTTCGATTCATAGCCTGTCTTCGAAAGTCGTCGTCACGAGATGTTTTCCCAGCTCACATGTCGCTGGATTGTACTGCATCGGTTGATGCATGTCCCAAGGACCATTACTTGCTACTTTGTTAAATGAACTAGGTTTGGAAAACCTTTATTATCTAGAGGATATTTTTGAGGACATTATTTATACTTCGGCAGACGTGTCTGTCTTGCTGAAGTCAGACTAAGGAGAGTGAACTGATCTCATACATCTGGTTATCTCCTGGCTGTTATAGAAAAGGATGGAGTTTTTCACCTGACTACATTTACAGCACTATGAAATATAACATGCATCTGACTCATCATTGTAATGCTGTCTACCGTCTATTGCTGTATTGAATGTTGCTGTGATAATGACTGTTTGATGTGCCTACATATTCGCGTAACCATTTTGTCACTGTGGCGTCCACAATAAATAATGAAGAAAAACGTCAACGGCTGTTACAAGAATCATTGACTTTATACGTCGTGAGTTTACTGACGTCCTATGTGGATTGCCCTGTTATTTTTGTATGAACATTGTTTGACTGAACACATCTGCACACTACACAAAACCAGACATGCGGATACCATCCATCATCATATGGCATCACGCATCATTTGGTGGCCATAAGCTGGTTTGATTCTGGTACCAGCAAACACGGGGTCCCTTACCCACTTCATTTTCAACAAGAATTCATCAGCATCCTTCAAGAAATTAACATTCTTCAATACAGTCAACATCTTCAAAATTTTCAAAGTACTCGGCGTTGCCCGGTAAAAGTCAAAATTTCAACTTTTTGACGGAAACAAGAATTTGACAGTACCCGGCGTTGTTACATGTTGCCGGATAACTCGGACTGCTGTTATCTTTTACGCAAGTCAAGCAAGTTGCTGCTGTCAAGGTTCCAGTGCTGTCGTTTTTGTGAAGGTCAAGTGCCGGTTGAAACGGGTTGTTTTCTGAAGAAGGCCAAGTACCGATTTCCATCAACTTACTTTTGGATTAGAAGGTCAAGTGCCGAAACAACTCAACACACAGTATTTCAGAAGCTCTTGTACCATCGTGTTAGCAGTGGAAGCAGTTCAGATGTGCCATCATCGTTGGAGCTTCGCTCTTTAGGACGTTGATTGACATCCGTTTTTTCTGCTGTTCTACGATTGGAAGCCTATAAGTTAAGTGGCCTGTTTGTATGTAAACTGTGCCCTTATACTTCTGCTGAGTCTTCTGTGTATCATCTCATTCTATATGTTATATGTCTATATGTTATTTGTATATTTATATGTTTATATTTCAGCGGGTTCTCGGTTGGGTGGTGTCTCCGTTAGATTATGCCACGTCATAGAGGTCGTCTATTGTGAGCGTTTTCTGTAGGGTTTGCAAATTTCCGATACTGGAATTTGCTAAGCGACTTCTGTTGCTATTTATGTTAGCTGTGATGACATGTTTTAATATTGTTTTCGTTATTATTTCGCATTCTTTAGTTTTGTTTTGATTTGTTTGTATTTGTTAGCCTACTCTTGTCTATAATTTAGTTTCATACAACATTTTTGTTTATACACTGTGGTGTCATGTATTTTGTTTAATTATAGCGCAGATATCGTCACATTTTTTGTGATATTTCATTAATTTCTGCTTTATTTTTAGTTGATTTCTGCGAACGTTTTTGTATTGTTGCTGATCTTTGTTATTGTTTACATTGTTATTGTTTACATTGTTTGCATTGTTTACATTTTCAATGTTTACATTCTGCATGTGTTTACATAGTCATTGTTTACAGTTATAGTAATTAGTTAATGGGCTATGCTAATGCACTGTTACTACTACACTGATGATAAATGAATGATGAATAGTGTCGTGCACTATTGAATGAGAAGTGCACTTATGATCAAGAATTGAGTGCTGATATTTCATATACAAGTTCTTTGATTGGAGACTTGTTTCCCACAGAGACTGGGATAATATAATGTGATGTGAATATACAAGTGCTTAATTAAGACTTGTTACACTTAGGTTTGAAATAAATTAGTTAATTATTTCAGGTTTTGGACTCATATGTTAGACAACATGTCTACATTTGAGCACTTTATTGAGCAGGGTAAATTGCTTGGGAAGACTGGTGATAAGTTAGAAGAATTTGCAACTGCTCGATATGATAAAGCAATGGAAGCTGAACAAAAGAAACTGCAGATGCAGGTGGATGAAAAAAGATTCCAAATGGAAATGGAAAAACAAAAAAGGGAATCAGAAGCTGAGGAGAGAAAACTCCAGCTACAGCTAGAAGCTGAAAGACTTCAAAAAGAGGCTGAAAATAAAAGACTTGAAAAAGAAGCTGAAAATGAAAGACTTCAAAAAGAGGCTCAGGCTGAGGAAAGAAGATTACAGAGGGCTGAGGAAAGAAGATTACAGAGAGAGTCTGATGAGAGGAGAGAGAAAGCAAAAATGGAACATGAAGAAAAGGTCTTAGCTTTAGAGTTGGAAAAATTGAAATTGACGAGCATGAGTAATGGTAATGATTCAAACAAGGGTTCATCTTCTGGTAAGGCTAATAATGATACTTTTAAGATTAAGTTACCAACATTTAGTCCTTCCAGTGATGACATAATGTTCTATCTGGACAGATTTGAACAAGCATGTACAGCTCATAACATAGACAAAGCAAAATATGTTTATCAGTTATCAGGGATACTGACAGGTAAAGCTCTAAGTATATTAAATATGGTGGATGAACCTGACAAGAACAATTATGAGGTTGTCAGGGCCGCTTTGTTAAAGAAATATCAGCTTAACGAAGACGGCTATCGTCTACAATTTAAAAACATGTTACCTGAAAATGGAGTTGAATTCTCCGAGTTTATTGCAAGAATACGCATTACTTTCTCACGATGGGTTGAACTATCTAAGACGGAAAAAAAAACTTATGAAGGACTTATGGACTTAATACTTAGAGACAAAGTCATGTCGTCTGTCAATGAGTGTTTCCTTGCTTTCCTTCATGAACGTAAACCTAAAACAATAAAAGAAATGGAAGATTTCTGTTGCCAATACGTAACTGCGCACCCACACATAACCATGGGTAACTCTAAGGTGAAAGAAGGTTTACCAGTTGCTTCGGCAGCTCCGTATGGCCAAAACTTTGCTCGTAGATTCCAACAAAATTTTGATAGAAAGAGTAGCGGTAATTTCTGTCAAAATCATGGAAATCAATTTCATGGTGATTCTTCTTCGAAGAATTGGAGACAACCTGATAGTACTCGTTACTATCACCCTAATAATTATAAGCATTTCAAAAGAGGATATGGTAATAGAGGTTATTCCTGCCGAAGACCTCAGAACCAAACAAATAGATGTTCGCATCAATGTGAACATGATAGTAATCGTGGAAACTGGAATTCGAACCAGGATAACAATTACAATAGAGACAATAATAACTGCAGAGATAATAATAACTCTGATAACTTCAGAGGTAATAATAGTCGGGGTAGATCTCAACACAAAAAAAAGAGATATCAGCAGGCTAATGCTGTACAACAGGAAACTGAGGGAGCCTGTAATCATGTTGTTGATAGTAAAAAACTTTGACGCTGTCACTGGTTCTACTTTTGACATTGAGAGAGCAAACAAATGCCCCCAATGCAGTACTTTATTCGAACCGGGTACCATAACTACTTTGAGTTGTGGTCACCCACTTCCCGCTCTTCCTGCTGCTGTTGCGCATGACGGGAGGGGTTCTTTAATTCTACATAAGGGTCTTGTTAATGATACTCCGGTCTCACTACTTTTCGATTCCGGATGCACCACTATTGGTGTTAGACAATCGCTTGTAGATCCATCTTGTGCTACAGGAAGGGTTATTAAATGTGTCACATTTGGCGGCACTCTAGAAAAATATCCTACTGCTGTAATTCGCATTGCCACTCCTTTCTTTACTGGAGATGTGCATGCTTGTCTCTTACCTAATCCTATTGCGGACCTTATTATTGGTCGTATTCACGGAGTTAGGGAGTGTACCCCACAGCAGATTGCTGCTTGGGAAGATAATAACATGCAAGCTACAAATGCAGTAGTTACAAGAGCACAAGCTCTACAAACACCCGAAACTTCACTGAATAGTGATAATGAAGTTGATAGCCAAGATAGTCACTTAGTAATCACTCGTGACTCTTTCATAAAATTGCAAGAAGAAGATCCTTCTTTAAAAAAATTCTTCGTTCTTGCGAAGAAAGGTGATCCGAATCAGGATACAAATAGAAAATCTTGGATTGCAATGAGAAACGGCGTACTTGTACGTATGGTACAAGATTCGACTACGTCGGCACATTCGCAAATTCTTGTTCCCAAGAGCATGAGAGTGCAAATATTACAACATGCTCATGACTCGCAATGTGCTGGACATATGGGTTTTTCCCGTACGAAGTCGAGAGTCCTTGCGGCTTTCTTTTGGCCTTTTGTCAATAAGGACATTCGTATTTACTGCCGATCATGCAAGGTATGTCAGGAGGTCAAATCTAGAGGACCACGACATGCTGCGCCTATCCAGGCTGCTGACATTCCTATTCGGCCGTTTCAGAAAATGGCCATAGATATTATTGGCCCTTTTAAGGTCAAGTCGGCCAGAGGACATCAGTTTATCCTTACATGTGTCGATATGTGCACACGTTGGCCAGAGGCTATTCCTCTTAAGAGCATATCTACTACAGATATCGCAGATGCTCTTTGGTTGATATTTTCTCGCTTGGGGTTCCCCAGAGAAATATTGTCAGACCATGGCACTCAACTCATATCTGACACTATGTCACAGGTAATGTCTACCTTACATATTGAACGATCTCTCAGTAGTATCTACCATCCTATGTCTAATGGGTTAGTTGAGCGTCTGAATAGAACGCTCAAGACTTTGCTTGGTAAGATAACTGAAGATCATCCTCAAGATTGGGACAGGGTTTTACCCGCGGCTCTCTTTGCCTATAGAGAAGTCCCTAATGAACACACAGGATTTTCTCCCTTCGAACTTGTCTTTGGCGCGCGTCCACGCGGCCCTATGTCTTTATTACACGATCTCATCACTGCCGATGATATTAGCGATGAAACTCAATCCTCATATGAGTATGTCATTGCTCTTAGACAAAAGATCATTGAGGCATGTAAGCTAGCAACTGCTTCATCAGAAATTGCTAAAGAGAAGGCAAGACAGTTTGCTAACAAGAATAGATGTCTACGACAACTTTGTCCAGGTGACAAAGCATTCGTCCTACCCCCAGTAGGGAAAATAGACTTCTTATTGCATGGAAAGGTCCGTATGCAATAGTCTCTCGGATTTCCGATGTTGACTATGTGGTCGATATTGATGGAAAGCATAAAACTTTCCACATAAACATGCTTTCGGAATTTCACGAACGTCCGGACTATTTGCTGCCTATTTTCCAGGCAACGGATGATGCTCCTGCACCTCACGGTCATTATTCATCCCTGTCTGTCATACAGGATGAGGAATCTACCTTCTCTGATGTTAATCTTCCCCTTCCAGTGGTTCCATTACATTCTACGGAATCTTGGAAAAACGTTTCTGTTTCTCCTAATCTTTCTGGTGACGAACATCGACAAGTCTCGTCGATGTTACAAACATTTCAGGATGTTCTCACTGACATTCCTGGACACACAGATGTCATAGAACATGACATAATTCTTACCGACAATAATCCAATTAGGGTTAGGCCTTATCCTATTCCTATACACTTTCAGTCGCAAGTGGAAAAGGAATTGGATGAAATGATTCAATTAAATATAATTGAACCATCGACTTCACCATATTCTTCTTCCATGGTTATTGTCCGGAAGAAGGATAAGAACATACGAATTTGTGTTGATTATCGCAAATTGAATCAGGTCACAAAGTTCGATGCTGAACCGATGCCTTTGTTAGAAGATCTACTGATTAGACTTTCTAATTCTAGATTCTTCACTAAACTTGACTTGTCTAAAGGTTATTGGCAAGTGCCTTTAGCAGAGCATGCCAAACCTCTTACTGCTTTTTCTACACCTAGGGGTCTATTTCAATGGAATGTTATGCCTTTTGGTCTCATGAACGCCCCTGCCACTTTCGTTCGCATGATGCGTCGAATTCTGTCACATCGTTCGGATGTCATCGCATACTTAGATGACATCTGTCTCTTCAGTGATACCTGGGAAGATCACTATTTAGGGTTATATGACTTACTGTCCACTCTACGTGAGAATAATTTGACAGCGAAACCTTCTAAAGCTTTTGTTGGTTTTGGTGAAATCTCTTTCCTGGGTCATCGTGTTGGTCATGGTCTCTTGAAGACAGAAGACCACAATACTTCCAAAATACTGAACATCTCTGTTCCTAAAACGAAGAAACAAGTTAGGAGTCTCTTAGGTTTAATTCAATTTTATGGGAGATTTATTCCAAATTTATCTTCGATCATGGCACCTCTATCAACATTGTTGAAGAAAGGTTCGCCTAATCTGGTCCGTTGGTCTGAAGAATGCCAATCTTCACTAGACCAAATCAAGAATATATTTTCTTCTCCTCCCATCTTAAGATTACCTACTCTTGATAGGACTTTTGTTCTTCGGAGTGATGCTTCATCCACTGGGATTGGAGCAGCACTGATGCAAGAATATGCAAATACTCTGCATCCTGTTATGTACATTTCTAGAAAACTAAATGCGGCAGAGAGGAACTACTCGGTTTTAGACCGTGAGTTGTTAGCGATGGTTTGGTCAATTCTAAAGCTACAAAGATTCCTCCTGGGCGCACATTTCATTCTAGAGACTGATCAGAAAGCTCTTACAGCTATTCAGACTAAGAATTTGAAGAGTTCGAGATCCACTCGATATGCTATAGCTCTTCAACCTTTTCACTTCACGGTACGAGCTATCCGTGGTGCGGATAATGTGATGGCTGACATTTTGTCTAGATGCCCACATGACTCCAACTAATACTTCTGTCCTATATTTCCATATATTACAGAGTCATAACACACCTATATTTCTACAATAGATTAGCACATCTGTACTTACTTTATATGTACACACTATCGTGCTTTGTTGTCATCTTCTTCTGTTCGTTTTTTAAGATGATAAAGGAGGACTGAGTAGTTAATATAAGGGCCGTTAGTTTACTAAACAGCCACAATTATTAATAATGTATTGTACCTTATGAAGCATATTAGTTATTAATTAGCATTATATTGCTTGTACTTTCTCAGAATGTCATTGTTGAGCTGAGGACTTACCTTACTAGTATCAAGCATGACGAGTTCTAGATTGTGTACTTACCCTCGGAATACCAGAGCATATGTCCTGGATCGTCATGTAGTTTAACTTTACTATGTACTTATGTCATTACATGTCAAAGAATGTACTATTTAAATTTTCCTATCAGATTTGTACATCCATTTTTAAAGACAATATTAGAGTATGCTGTTTAATGATGATTATGGTAACTTGCATACGTATATTGTGTTTACATGCTAACGTGATGTGTGTTGGTGACACCTCCCCGATGTGAATATTTTTTGAGACATATTTATTTTTCTGTTGAGGTATATCCTCACCAGACACTCTATATTTAGCCTCATGTTAGGCAATTTAATTAATTATCAGCGCATAATTCGTGCGTTTTGAGCCGCTTATCGCATGCTCTTTGATATTTAAAAAAAAAAAAAAAAATATGTTCCACATTTTTTTTTATCGGGAGGAGGTGGTGATATGTTGCGTGATAAATTCTCGCAACATCGTTTTATTACAATATCTATTTTATAACGCAAGGGCAACAACTGCTTGAAATTTATAGTCACTTTTCTCGGTAAGCATTTGTCTTCCCGCGTTGGTATTGAATGCAGTTAAGTTTTGAGCTGTGGTCTTTTTGCGCTGGACTGCGCATGACTGGTCTTGTTTTTTGGTCGATCGGTTTCCGCCCACCACTAGTGGAGTGAGCGATTTGAATGGCGAAAGAGATGCCTCGTTGAAGAGGGGATCTCCGCTATTTTTTGTTCTGTCAGGGATGTGTAGTCCTCTTAATGGATATTTCGTTTATTCGAGATAATACCTCTAGTGTTTCCCACATGTCGGGAGGCGTGATATTTCTGTGTATTTCCTGAAGGCAAGGTAAATTGACTTTTCATTAACTCTATCGATTTTGGGTCGTGAGCGATTTCGATTCATAGCCTGTCTTCGAAAGTCGTCGTCACGAGATGTTTTCCCAGCTCACATGTCGCTGTATTGTACTGCATCGGTTGATGCATGTCCCAAGGACCATTACTTGCTACTTTGTTAAATGAACTAGGTTTGGAAAACCTTTATTATCTAGAGGATATTTTTGAGGACATTATTTATACTTCGGCAGACGTGTCTGTCTTGCTGAAGTCAGACTAAGGAGAGTGAACTGATCTCATACATCTGGTTATCTCCTGGCTGTTATAGAAAAGGATGGAGTTTTTCACCTGACTACATTTACAGCACTATGAAATATAACATGCATCTGACTCATCATTGTAATGCTGTCTACCGTCTATTGCTGTATTGAATGTTGCTGTGATAATGACTGTTTGATGTGCCTACATATTCGCGTAACCATTTTGTCACTGTGGCGTCCACAATAAATAATGAAGAAAAACGTCAACGGCTGTTACAAGAATCATTGACTTTATACGTCGTGAGTTTACTGACGTCCTATGTGGATTGCTCTGTTATTTTTGTATGAACATTGTTTGACTGAACACATCTGCACACTACACAAAACCAGACATGCGGATACCATCCATCATCATATGGCATCACGCATCAGCTATGTTAAGTCGTGTTAATAAAGATGAACAACAACAAAAAAAAGATAGGAGTAAGTGTAAAGTACAAACACAACGGGCTGATCACCCGTTTGCCAGTCACTTCGATTACGGAAACAACAGCAAATGGATTGATTTGCCGTTGCCCTAAAGACGCCATTAGGCGTGATGGGAAACAATGGCAAAGAAAACCTATCTGCTGTTGCCCTAAGACGCCACTAGGCGTAATGGCCACTGACTGCTTTGACGGTCGGTGGCTAAGGATGGAAGAAGAAGAAGAAGAAGTAAAGTACAAAAAGAACAAAAAAAATAATATATATTATGGGAGAAAGAACATTCCCCTTTAACGATCCGTCGAACTTCAAAAATATCCCTCATCAGAGATATGAGCACACAATGGCCTACCATCCATGGCCTGAAAAATATCTTTAATATCTCAAAACTATCCCTTCACATGAAATAATGGCCTATACAACTCATGGCCTCAAAATCTCCAATAACGTACGTTCTGCAGTTCTTGTACATAACCAAGCCTCATATCCATGGCTTTCTCAAAAACATCAGCAAGTATCAAAAATCCCTTTCACACCAACAATACCTTATTCCGGGACACACTGACGAAAAAAATCAACATCCATCTTCGAAGCTCTGCCCGTATCGACTGTCCCGCCAATTTTTCCCCGCCTAAAAAACCGCTCAGTACCCAAAACATCCCAGCGCGAATTCACAGCTGACATGTGAGTTGAACTCATCTAGAACATTCGAGCAGATTCTCTATCCTATATTTAAAAAACAAACTAAGCGTTAACAAGGGTGATTACAAAAAATCCGACCTGTACATACAAGACTTTTAATGTTTAACTCCCCTTCATTAAAATATGACTTTAACAGTCTACACCAACCCCCGGGGAAAAAAACAAACTAAGCGTTAACAAGGGTGATTACAAAAAATCCGACCTGTACATACAAGACTTTTAATGTTTAACTCCCCTTCATTAAAATATGACTTTAACACCCGTTAGTCCTCAGAGTAATATTGGCGAATTTTAACCATCTTCTCGGAGTTACGTTGTGCGTGCTCGAGAATTAAATTCTTCTGAGAGTTTAACATTGGTGGGCGGACAACGGGACCGTGAGCCTGTTAGAGTGCTCCAAACAAATGTACTTAGCAGAGGGCATTTGTTTTTCTATTTTTCTAAAGTTCGTGGTTACAATCCAACAGACGATTTGTTTTACTAACGCCGCTAGTGTGAGAGAAAAGCTTCCATCCTAACTGCCTACAATGGAAGAGAGTGTGGAGAAGGCTTTCGTCATCACAGAATTGATGAACCACAGCTAGAGTTAAGTTTCTTGTAAAATAGGTGAAAGCAACAGACTTTTGATAAATCCTCACCCACGTCTCCGTGACGAAAACTTTTATCTAAATTTCACCAATCTGTCCATATTTATTTTGAACTGTTAAAGACTAATTCATTATTAAAATTGTTACATGTTGTTTTAAAACTAAACAATCATAGTCGCTTCAGTTTTTTATATGTATGAAAGCAAACGTATGAGCCAGAATATTATATATATATATATATATATATATATATATATATATATATATATATATATATATATATATATATATATATATATATATATATACATATATATATATATACATATATATATATATATATATACACATACACACATACATACATACATACATATCAGAATCTTTATTCTCCATAAAATACATTAATATGTACAGACATGATATAATAGATACAACATGGCAAATAGGAGAATCATTAGAATTTACATAAAGTGTTGAAGACGTCTCAAGTAGTTATATGTGGGTGTTTTTACATCGAACCTTCGTTTTACACATACATAAAAAAATTGTAAGCTTTCTAAAAGACATTGGCATATAATGATATGGTATACCCTGCCAAAAATGAGAATTATTGAAATTTACAAAATGTGTGAGGAATACCATTCAAGTAGAGCAATATGGTTGTTTTTACATGGAGGTTTTATCAGAATTTTGTTTGCCATTAAAAAAAAAAAAACTTTGACCGCTAGTGGAGTGAGATATTAAATATAGCATCAAATACAATAGTCGTATGGTATAGTATACAGAGGAGCACAATTGAGTTTAGACTGTGTGGAAAACATCCCAGCAATTCAAAATGGGTGTTTTTTACATCGAAGTTTCCATATTCTGTAAGAACCTATAATTGCACTAATACTGACATATTTACATAAAACCTTTGCTTCAAATTTCCGCAACCCTAGCGACATTAATCCACTCACACACTTTGCATGCACATGACCCAAACTACCAATTATCAGTACGATTACATGCGTACGGTAGCCTAGTTCGTTAATTTCTGCAGTCAATGGATACATACATACATACATACATACATACATACATACATACATACATACATACATACATACATACATACATACATACATACATACATACATACATACATACATACATACATACATACATACATACATACATACATACATACATACATACATACATATACATACATACATACATACATACATACAACATACATACATACATACATACATACATACATACATACATACATACATACATACATACATACATACATACATACATACATACATACATACATACATACATACATACATACATACATACATACATACATACATACATACATACATACATACATACATACATACATACATACATACATACATACATACATACATACATACATACATACATACATACATACATACATACATACATACATACATACATACATACATACATACATACATACATACATACATACATACATACATACATACATACATACATACATACATACATACATACATACATACATACATACATACATACATACATACATACATATGTATGTATGTATGTATACATACATACATACATACATACATACATACATACATACATACATACATACATACATACATACATACATACATACATACATACATACATACATACATACATACATACATACATACATACATACAACATACATACATACATACATACATACATACATACATACATACATACATACATACATACATACATACATACATACATACATACATACATACATACATACATACATACATACATACATACATACATACATACATACATACATACATACATACATACATACATACATACATACATACATACATACATACATACATACATACATACATACATACATACATACATACATACATACATACATACATACATACATACATACATACATACATACATACATACATACATACATACATACATACATACATACATACATACATACATACATACATACATACATACATACATACATACATACATACATACATACATACATACATACATACATACATACATACATACATACATACATACATACATACATACATACATACATACATACATACATACATACATACATACATACATACATACATACATACATACATACATACATACATACATACATACATACATACATACATACATACATACATACATACATACATACATACATACATACATACATACATACATACATACATACATACATACATACATACATACATACATACATACATACATACATACATACATACATACATACATACATACATACATACATACATACATACATACATACATACATACATACATACATACATACATACATACATACATACATACATACATACATACATACATACATACATACATACATACATACATACATACATACATACATACATACATACATACATACATACATACATACATACATACATACATACATACATACATACATACATACATACATACATACATACATACATACATACATACATACATACATACATACATACATACATACATACATACATACATACATACATACATACATACATACATACATACATACATACATACATACACATACATACATACATACATACATACATACATACATACATACATACATACATACATACATACATACATACATACATACATACATACATACATACATACATACATACATACATACATACATACATACATACATACATACATACATACATACATACATACATACATACATACATACATACATACATACATACATACATACATACATACATACATACATACATACATACATACATACATACATACATACATACATACATACATACATACATACATACATACATACATACATACATACATACATACATACATACATACATACATACATACATACATACATACATACATACATACATACATACATACATACATACATACATACATACATACATACATACATACATACATACATACATACATACATACATACATACATACATACATACATACATACATACATACATACATACATACATACATACATACATACATACATACATACATACATACATACATACATACATACATACATACATACATACATACATACATACATACATACATACATACATACATACATACATACATACATACTGATAAGGGTGGATTTAGATTGAAATGATAATGGTGCGCCAGGAAAATGCCAGGTACGTTAGCTCCGTTATAAGATTGACGACCACTTGCCACCCCTATCGACACCAGGTATTAAAGAGCAAGATGTAGGTGTCTTATCTGGTTTATGATGTTGCTGTGTACGTTGCAGTAGAATAGTTCACAGGGTACAACACAGGTAACATGACGTGTAGAGTCATAGAAATGGTAACCTCCCTTTATCTTTTATACCATTTATTGCACGCCACAAACAGTCAGGATATATATATACTTCATCAACATAGTTCAACAAATGCAGCATTCAAAATCATACTAGCTGATAGTCATGTAGGATTCAATACTCAATAGTTGTATTGTAAACAGATAGCTTCTGTATATTCGTGGTCATAAAGTTCTGGTTCATACATATAACTTCTGCAACAGTGTCAGCTGCAGATCATCAATGTTCATAGACAATAATAAATGATCCCTTCCTGATGCTAGCAGATCAGATGTATACAATAAGTCCGTTTACTGTCTGCACGTGAATAGCATACATGGAATACAGGTCAAACCGACCCTTATAACCTTCCTAAGTCTAACCATCTGACTTGGACGTGATCTCTGATATAACGAATCCTGGAACACAGACAATAGTCTGGTTGGTCTAGAGCGACCCATCTATATATATATAACTAGTTCAGGTATAAAGATACCGGTGACTTAATCCTAGTCAAAGCACCTCTCCATTTTGAATCACACAGGCGAGCAGAGAGCGAAAAAAATGACGAACTTCTAGATGATAGCATAAAGTTCGATACAAGAGGAATTACCTTATTTCGGAAAATCAACCACGAACATATGCCTCCAGGCAGGCTTGAATAATACTGGGAAATAGTCTAGTTAGCTAACTAACTCACAAAGACAACGTATTTCCCTCAGAAAATCACAAGACGCAGGTTGCGTCCGCTCGCTACTCAGACCATTTCTAAACTCCCAGCTGGGCGGAACACACAGAACGAACTCCCAGTTTTTGACATGCGCAGAACTCATCTACGTGAGTATCAATTCACACAAAGCAATTCTAAGAACATTCGAGATAAAAGTCTTACACAGTCGCGCCTTTTATGGTCATGAACAGAAGCGTTAAGACAGGTTTCAGACATCTACAACAGTTGACTGATACTACCAAATAAGGAGATATGGTCACGCTTCGTTCAAGAAATTATAGACCGAACGTGTCTCTATACAAGAGAAGGTAAACTCATAAAAATTGTAGTCTCGATAACTCGGGTTATGTCCCTTTGACTGTAAAAAACATAATACACACTTCAGTCAAAAAGTGATCATACATACGAAAAATGATCATACAAAGACTTTGGAAAAAGTAATTATTTGTGCGTAACACATACATACATACATACATACATACATACATACATACATACATACATACATACATACATACATACATACATACATACATACATACATACATACATACATACATACATACATACATACATATCAGAATCTTTATTCTCCATAAAATACATTAATATGTACAGACATGATATAATAGATACAACATGGCATATAGGAGAATCATTAGAATTTACATAAAGTGTTGAAGACGTCTCAAGTAGTTATATGTGGGTGTTTTTACATCGAACCTTTGTGTTACACATACATAAAAAATTTTTAAGCTTTCTAAAAGACATTGGCATATAATGATATGGTATACCCTGCCAAAAATGAGAATTATTGAAATTTACAAAATGTGTGAGGAATACCATTCAAGTAGAGCAATATGGTTGTTTTTACATGGAGGTTTTATCAGAATTTTGTTTGCCATACATACATACATACATACATACATACATACATACATACATACATACATACATACATACATACATACATACATACATATATATATATATATATATATATATATATATATGTATGTATGTATGTATGTATATATATATATATATATATATACATACATGTATACATATATACATGTATGCATATATATATATATGCATATATACATATATATATATATATATATATATATATATATATATATATATATATATATATATATATATATATATATATATATATATATATATATATATATATATATATATATATATATATACGAGGTAGCTTCAAACAGTTCCCGGAATTTGTGTATTGTATAGAAATAAGAAACAATACAATTATTTGCACAACATTTCCGTCAAAATAGTTCCCTTCGGCAACTACACACTTTTTGCCAACGTCCATATAGATGTTGGAAGCATTCCTGAAACCCATTATTTGAAACCTATCTCAGCTGCTTTGTCGCATTGGTGATAACGTCCTCTGCATCCTTGAATCGCTGCCCTTTCAGTGCCGATTTTAGGCGAGGGAACAAGAAAAAATCAGGCAGTGCCAGGTTGGGAGAATATATATATATATATATATACAGTACTTTGCAAAAAAAAAATGGCAGTCATATTTTCGCAACGCAGCACACGCATAGAAGCAAATAATAATAAAAACTGTATGTCCAGAGGAAGATAGATATCTCCCCTATCTATTAACAGTGGTTTCAGTACAATATAATGTTGCCTTCTCCAGCAAGGCAAGCCTGGATGCGGCGAGGCATACTTTCCACAAATGTTTGTAGGTAATTGTGAGTCAGACTTTCCCAGTATTTTTCAGCTACCTTCTTCATTTGTTCAACGTTTCTGAGTCCACTCTTTTTTAAATGATTCTTGAGTAATGCCCATACGTTTTCAATTGGGTTTAGGTCA
Organism: Oreohelix idahoensis; assembly: GCA_024509875.1. Lineage (NCBI taxonomy): Eukaryota > Metazoa > Mollusca > Gastropoda > Stylommatophora > Oreohelicidae > Oreohelix > Oreohelix idahoensis. Next base: position 114,795 of record JAMPIV010013051.1, on the reverse strand, counting down.
GGACTGTTGCTGGGCCACTTCAGCACTATCACATTCTTCTCTTGCACCATGCTTTGGTGGTATGAGCTGTATGCTTTGGGTCATTGTCATTTTGAAATGTGCACCCATCGGGGTACATGACCTGCATAAATGGCAGAAGGTGTCCCTCTAGTATGTCGATGTGCCTTTCTTTCGTGAGAATTCCTGTGAAAACACACAGTGGGGTGGCACCTCTTGCTGACACCCCTCCCCAAAGATGGAATTTCTGGGTATGTTTCGGTCGCTGGTACACAAGCGTTACAGTCTTTCGTCCAAATATTTATTTGAGCAGGATAAGACCAAACAGAACATTCATCTGAAAAAATCGCATTGTCCCATGACAAATTTTTGTTTTCGTGGCACCAGTTCAAGCGCATCTGTTTGTGAGTCTCTGTGAGCAATGGTGACGAAATTACCAGCTTGTTTGTGTAATTCATCCTGTGTAGCTCCCGGTTGATTGTAGCATTAGATACCTCTGGGCTTCCCAACTCGATCATGCGCTGCCGTATGTTTTCTACACTCTTCATTCGCCCAGCCCGAACGATTTGGGCGAGACGCCGATGGTCCTTTGTGTCCAAAATTCTTGGCCCCCCACTACCTTCTTTTCGCTCGATTCCATTACCTGCTTTTAATTTACTCACAACTCTGCAGACAGTCCGCTCAGGAATGTTCAAGGTTTTAGAAATGTTGGAACATGTTTGATTTCCTTCATTCCAAAGCTGTGAAATTAACATACACTTTGTCTTTGTATCCATTTTCTGCCACTAGCATTAGAAATTGTCGTCTGCTCTATTATCAAGGGACTGTACTCTACGCTAATTTTTTTTTACTTTTGATAGTGTTTGCTCACTTAAGTGGAGTGCAAATTTGGGGCAGAACATGCATATTTAATTAGATTTCAGCATATTTAGCACAGAGCTATTAGTTATAAGAGGTATTTCGTTGGATTACACCAACTGGGGGTTTGAACGGGCTAAACCATTGCTTAAATCCTTCACAAAAGGCGACGGACCAGATATAATGCGTTCACAATTGTTCAGCCCAATGCAACAGGCCATGTGAGAAGCACTTCTCGCTCAAGTCGACGCCGGCCATGTGGGCCACGTGAAGCGTTTGACCTTGTGCTTTGTTAATGGTCATTGAAAAACAGACCTTTATAGGGAATTGGAGTCTCTTAAAATTGAACGGCAGATCGTAGGGAATCATCGGGATTCTTGGTATGCAGACTTTCTCCCCGCTACCACCACCTGTCAGGATGGTGGCCTCTACAATGTAGTTCTAGAGGTCATACCCGGCTTAGCCTGGGTCCATGACGGAATGGGTGCAAGTCGGGTTTGGTGCGAATCGTTTTACGAAGGTTTAACGTTTTTTGGTTTTAATTTTTTTTTTTTTTTTTTTTTTTTATATATAAAGTTTTGCCTCGTTTTGGCGAGGCGCGTCCCGTTCAACCTAGTCGGTTATATTAGGGCGCATGTCCAAACATAAAAGACCGTAAGGTCTGAGATGACGATATATTTTTGGTTTTAATTGTACTATTGCATATCTTGCCAAGTATTTAGACAACACGTATGAATCACAAGTCTTTGAATTCAATGACTTTCTTCATTCGGTTTTGTTTTATGTAATGTATATTACCTCTCGTCATATCATGATATCTAACAATGTCAAATAAATTACGTACAATATCCACCACTCATGTTTATTGCATTAATCAGGGGATAGCGCGAACGCAGTCCCTCCTACGAAAAAATAACGCACCTGAGTCCCCAGCATTTGGGGTGATCTCAGGGGTCAACCCAACCGGAGTGCAATGGAAGGGCCTCAAACTGGGAGCCTTTTTTTTTGTTTTGGTCTCTTTCTCTCATTTTTTTAATTTTTTTTTAAACAAATTTATTCACATTCCGTGGAAATTTACAAAGACATGTCCATTGAAACATTGGCAATAATATACTACTCGTCAAAAGTCAAGGGCCACTTAGAAGAACCTTAGTTGAAACCATAAAACAAATCTGATATAAACGTAATTGGGATCAGTCAAAACGGCATTTATTGAATACCAAATTGACATGTCACGTAAAGAAATGGAAACACACATTCAAACGCAATGAAGCTGTGAAGTGTGTCACCCACCTTTTCAAAAGTCACACAATAGATATTGGACAAATAGACATTTCAAAATCGGGTATGACCACCGTTTGCAGCAAGGCATTCTAGACAGCGTAGACGCATCGAGTCCACAAGGGTCCGAAGAGTATCCTGAGGAACAGCTTGCCATTCCTGAAGCAGAAATGCAGTCAGCTGTGCAACATCCATTGGCAGGGGGTGATTTGTTGACAATCTTCGACCAAGGACATCCCAGAGGTGCTCAATCGGAGAAAGGTCAGGTGAATGAGCTGGCCACGCCATCCTGATGATCCCATGTTGCTGAATAAACTCATTCACCACACGAGCTCGATGGGGTCGAGCGTTATCATCTTGGAGGATGGCATTACCACCTATGGCCTCCAGAGCAGGCTGAACAATAGGTCTCAAGATTTCGTTCTGATATCTTGGGCCGGTCAAGTTGCCTTGGATGATGTAGAGTGGGGTCCTGCCGTGTCTGTAAAAACCTCCCCAGACAATGACAGAACCCTTACCATAACGATCCACCTCTCGAATTGTGTCATCAGTAAATCGCTCTCCTGGTCGTCTCCAAACTCGAATCCTGCCATCATTGAATGACACAGTGAAGCGAGATTCATCAGTGAAGAGAACTTGACTCCATTGTCGCCTTGTCCATCGGATGTGCTCGAAACACTAAGCAACACGGGCTCTGCGATGAGCAGGAGTAAGGCCGCTTACACACGAGCGTTTCTTGACGCGCGTTTCTCACGCGTGACGAATGAAGGAGTAAGGGATTTACAGGCTGCTCAGCCGAGCGAGACTGTCTGTAAATCCGTACTCTTTCATTCGTCACGCGAGAGAAACGCGCGTCAAGAAACGCTCGTGTGTAAGCGGCCTAAGAGGGATTCTGACCGCAGGACGTCGAGCAGCCAGTCCAAATTCATGTAAACGTCTGCGAATGGTGCTTTGACTGACATTAACGTTTACAGTTTGTCTCAGCTGACATCTTAGAGTGGAACAAGTCACTGTTCGATGGCGCAGGGCTGACAACAAGAGGTACCGGTCATCATGTCTGTTGGTGCATCTAGGGCGACCTGGCCGGTGGCGATCCTCCACACTTCCTGTGGCCTGAAATCTCTCCAAAATTCTTTGGATAGTAGAGTGTGACACTGCAAGCCGTCTAGCAACCTCACGGACAGATAAACCACTTTCAACCCACGCTATAGCCCTCATTCTTTGTAAGGTGTTAAGACTTCTTCTCGGTGGCATGGTTTTTGCAAGTGATGAAACTACCCTAAGTCTGCTGATTGTAAAACAAATTAAGAGTGAACTCTGTTCACGAAAAGTCGCCATTGCACGTGGAATGTCAATCAGCACGATTACTTCACCTATTTGGTTGTACGGAAGTTTGAAAAAACAGATTAAAAATGTGAATTTATGGTCAGCAAACCAAATTGCACGTGATCACCATGGTTGTCGGTGAGTTGTTTTTATGCTTAACGTGCATAGAGGACTGTCAGAGGAAGATATTGCACCCATTTTACTAAAAACTTCCTTTATTTAAACATTCTATGCGCTTATATAAAAGTGTATTGAAAATAATAGGGTGGCCCTTGACTTTTGACGAGTAGTATAGGTAACAAATACACGTATAAAACCACTCCTTCACATACACATTTATACTTGCACCCATATGTTATACTTTTTCAATTTCTCTTGGTGAAAGGGCATAATTAAATTGCTATCGAATAATGTTAAAGACATTAGGATTATTTCGAGTTTGTAAATTTTTTTAAAATAATGTACTTATCACACGCACATACACTCACACATACACACACACTCACACCCCTACAAAACGTTTTTTCTACTGCTACTATTTACGACTTTCAGCGTTGGCGTTAGTATTTCAGTGGTTTTCTTGGTTTGGTTTGTTTGAAGTTAACGACGACAACGGATCCCGCGCCTTCCAATCCCATAAAGAACCGTTGCTCGTAAATCTACAGGGGTGTCAAACATCTCCTAGTTTATAATCTGGCGCGAAATGCCAATTCCAGGACACATTCACAGAGCAAATTTGGTGAATGAAACGTATTCTTAAAGGCATATCGTGAACAACTTTACATAGCTGAGTATTATTGAAACGTTCCTTCCCTTACAGGTGTGATAGGTAGTGCTTGCGTCTGGAATCCGGTTTAGATAATTTGCATTCCAGAAAGCAACACACTTGTAAATTTAACGTAAAGAGAGAAAAATCTGTCTTATACAGATTGGAAGCTAAGGGCGTTAACCCATAATAAGGGACAACGGTTGAGTTTTTTTCGTCAATTGAGATAAGAATGAGAAGAATATTTGGAGTTTTTTCTTCACTGCTCAGCCTCCTGAAGTTGTACCATAATGATATATAGCTTAAGACCTTTCCAGAGAAATGTAAAATACGCTGGAGAAAACCGCATCAAAATCGGTTCAGCCGTTCTCGAGTTCTAAGGTAACAGACAGACAGACAGACAAACGTTGCCTTTTATATATGTAGAGATTAAAGTGTTCTTTACGTGTCATTGTGCAAACTTTACAACATACACAAGATGATCCAATACCATTGCCAGGGTGTTCTTCTTATCTCTTGTTCCAAACGCGAGTATATTGTTATATAACTTTTATAATATTTTATTCTATTAATTTAATATTTCAAGTTTATGTGAGAATCAATGCATTACAGCCAGGGCCGCCTTTAGGGCAGGGCGACAGGTGTGATCGCCTGGGTGCTAAGGTCAAGGGCGTTCGTCAAGAAACTCGACTTTTTTTTCAGCTGTGACACAGTTCGTCCAGGCTAAAACATGCTATATAAACTTTCATAAGAAAGCATTACAGCAATCAGTGGTGCCTAAACCTTGTAGCCGTATGGCGGCTTATGTAACCTGATAACCCCCAGAGCAATGCCAGTGGGAGTATTACTCCTGGCAGGCTCTACAAAGCTGGACAGGTCTGCGCGGTTAGGGATCAGACAAAAGCTGGTACACTGGTCCTCCAGGTTGGGAGGGTTTGCACAGGGCCGACACCCCTGTCAATGTTAAAAAAAAAAATCACAATTGTTAAGGAAACATCAACATATGAACAAGCTTTCCTGCGGGTTGGACATCCGGAGTCTGAGGCTCGTATGACTGCCAGTGGTGAAAGCCGAAAGGAAGCCACTGATATGAACCAGAGCTTCGGCACCACACGAAGGATGGCTGTCAAATGAGCAAAGTGGAGGCAGTTTGTTACTGTCCTACAACACGTCACCATGCGTGATGGTCACTGATTGCTTTGTCAGTTAGTGGGCAAGGACCAATGAAGAAGCAGACTACAACCAGTGTGATATATTGTTCACATTCTGTATTTACTTATCATTTATTGTTGTTGTAAGTGTGACAGAGTTATGTAAATAGATTACATGAATCCGCACGGCTTTGCTCCCACCTGGCTCCCACCTTTGCTTCCCTAATTAGTATGCACGTTTTGTTAACGCAGAACCCCTACACTCCGATATCTAACTCATAATTTTAGCCACGCCTATTTTCTTTTCTCTATGTCTTACAGGCACTAGTGAGTATTTACAAACAGACCTATCAGCTAGTCCAGAGCCGTTAACTGAATTATCACGCCAGCGATTGGGCAATCGGTGAAATAGTGACAGATCAGACTGAACGCATGTAGAAAGAGAATGTGTCGTCTATTTGTAGAATCAAGGGGCGATAACTACAGTTACCGACCTCACCCGTCTGTTCGTGAGTCCCAGGGAACGTAATCAGGTACAGAACCAGACGAGATCAAAAGACGGTTTGCTCGTTGGCAACGTCTATGTGGCGGCATAGGCGTGTAATAAAGCTTTCACTCAGGAATGAACCGCAGATTTTCCCGAAAAAACGGGCTAAGGCGTGATATCTCGCACTGGCTAGCGAATTAATACCTATTTTATATATATATACCCCAGCTTTTAAAATCATTTATCTAGTAGCCTCAGAAAATTTCGGAATATCTAGCTTCGAATCCTAGACCATTTGTTGAGAGGTTATATTTCGTGCTTATTTTTGCTTGTAGCTTTTGCACGATTGTTTATCAGTATCCACTATTCATATGAAGTTAGTGTCCAGGGTTCTTTCTTTACGTGCTTGGCAAACAAGTATTAATTTACTTTTGTGCACACATCTCTTTCTCCAACGAAAGTAATAACTGCTGAGTGACGGTTTATAACTTTAATACACATGAAGAACTTCACAATAGACCCATTGATGTGGTCAGGCAATTTGTACACAACCAAGATTAATAATAATAAAAGTCACTCATTTGTATGAAACAATCCTTTCAATCGTGAAATATGAAATACAGTTGTATACTTTCATCTACAGGATATTATACACATGAATATATCTTATGGGTTATACATACACACCCATATACACATCTCAACAGCCAAAACGGCTGGTCACTGACTGTCGCCCCTTCGCTGCTAAACTCTCTCTCTCTCTCTTTTTCACATGCCTCGTTAGCAGTCCTTTCCCTGTCAGTCTCATCACGAGTTGCTATTGGGCTGGGGTAGCGAAGTGCCATTCTGGTATTCAAAATACTGCATTTTCTAACTCCCAACATTGCCCCCCTGTTCCCGAGCGGAAACCAAGGGTTTTCGCTTGAAAACAGTGGATAGTTAGCCCAATAACTATTAATCTATTAGGAAAGAAAAATCATACTGTTCAGACTAATATATATGAAATAGTAATTGTAGTACCAAATGACATGAAAACAGATATGTCTAAACAGTTTAGACAATATGTAATCCAATCTTTCATAAAATGCAATTAAAGTCGTAAAATGAATGTTTCAATAGTATATCACCTGAAAAACAAAACAAGATCAGACAATGTCAACATCTGGCACAAACAATTTCACTTTCCAGTTACATTCCTTGACAATAGGTCTGCCATAAAGTTTTCTGATCCCTTGATGGGGATAATTGTATATCTATATTCTTGAATAAGCAAGAACCATCTGTGTAATCTACGGTTTGTCGTAGTTTTTTTATTTAGGGATGTTAGTGGACGGTGATCCGTCTGGAGGTAGAAGTGTGCGCCAAGTAAATAGGGTGATAACTTGCCCATACACCAAATGATGGACAAGAGTTCTCTTTCACTGGTGGAATACCGAGTTTCTGCTGGTAGCAACTTCCTGCTTTCATACAAGCATGCATGTGGAGTATCATTGAACCATTGCAACAGGCAACCACCAATGCCAGTCTGAGAAGCATCAGTCCTCAGAAGAAATGGCATAGTGATATTAGGTAACACCAAAATAGGTGCCTTGGAAAATACAGTTTTAATTTTGTTCAAAGCTCCACTGCACGTATCGGACCAAACAATTTTATTAGGAGCTCCCTTTCTAGTTAAAGATGACAGGACAGAAGAAATAGATGAAAAGTTCGGAATGAACTTGTGATAAAAGTTAATGAGTCCTAACATGCTCCTAACTTGTTTCTTTGTCCGAGGGATATCTAATTCTAATATGCGTTTGACAGTCAGCTCATCAGGGTATAACATGTGGTTACCAACATGGTGACCAAGAAATGAAATTTCTCGACAACCAATCTGAACCTTTTGTAGCGAAAGGGTCTTATGGTAGTAAAGAATAAGGTTATCCTTGACAAAAAGATGTATCAGATGATACCAGGATAGTGCCAGGTAAGAGACTGGTCTTACAAGAAATACCCCCTTTTCTGAACAGAATAAGGGTGTATCGACATCAAAGGTTAGGATCAGCTGTATAAACCTCCAGGAGTGATGAGAGTGAATGTCCTGAAAGTCTATTTGCTCCCTTTCAAGATCCGCCTATGATATTATGTATTATTATTTGATTATGTTGGCTAATTTTTCTAGGGGTATTAATTATTTTCTATCTCTATAACTATAATATGTATCCAACAAAACTTGTAACTCAATGTAAATAATTTCAGAAAGTCTGCTGGTACATATTTACAATTTATTAAACCTATACCGGTTCTCTTTTCGGTTAGGTAATTTAAAGAAATTCAAAGATATTTACAGCATAAAATAAAAAAAACATAGAAACTTTAATTATCAAACAGAATCCTGTCTTGAAAGTTCTATTTTTCTCTACACTGATTAATTATTATAATATTGTACACTATATTGTGTCACTGAGTTGAACTCTGAAGGTAGTAATATATTCATTCTATCCACAAGGATTCATCATACACTTACTTGTATCTTTTATTATTCTTATATTGGTGTTAGAGTCTGAATAGGCTGACCAGTGGAATTTCTATTCCACTTATCTTGTTGGGGTGAGATGCATCCAACTCCAGCCAGGATCACTCAATGTCTGGATCTCCAGGCTGGGAAAACAGGGCAACCAGTTCTATGAACTTCAAGAACTATCGCACCACAGAGTCCCACCGAAGTGGATGTCTCGTACAATCTTGGTAGTTGCAGGATAAAACCTTCAGGCAATACACACAAGCTGTAACAGGCTGTTAATAGGCATCTAGGTTTGCTAGTCAGATGCAGCGGCAAAGTATAATGGCAGTAACACTTTTTACGGCTCTTCGTCTGTTCAGCTCGGTTTTGAAAAAGTTGTGGCCTCAATTCAGCAAAGTTCAAGAACTTTTATAGTACCGCACCCTCCCTCTCGGATGTCATGGGGTAAAAACGGAGTTAGGAATCTAAAATTGAGGTGTATTTATGCCTTCAGTTCAATTAGCAAAATTTTAAATATTCATTATCTTTCCTAATTCTGGGCCGATTTTGATCATTTAAAGCTAGAATTATACTGTGAATTTAACTCTACCGTTCTATATAATAATTGTTTAGGTAGCCAAATGCATTTTAATATATGCATGCTTTAACTAACCAAATTGGGGACTACCCTGATGTATAGACGTCATTTTAAATGATTTTTCTTTCTAAAGGAACTACTATTTGAGGAAGTCTTTGCACCTACCTCTAAAGTAACATTACCGTTGTTGAAATATCTATACCTTTCCGTTTAAACATCTTTAGTCCATAAGAAATTAAATAAATTCATACTATCATTTACACAAAATGGGCCTCTATGTTAAGCCTAAAATGTCACAGTATACACACCCCGAAAGGGGCGTTTTGATTGGCTATTGTATCGGACAGTTTCCCACAGTAAGGCTTTCGGTGTGACGCGTTGTAAGACAGACCAAATCACGACACATTTGAAGGTCTAACTGTCAAAGCATGCTTTCTAAGTAGCATTAATAAAGATTTTAATCCTTTGATATGTTCTTGCCAAGAACTATGGAATAAACAGATGTCGTCTATGTATGTGATGACATCAGACCTATCTCCTAAGTGTCTCCGCATCATGCGCACAAAAGTCGCGGGAGCATTGACAAGGCCAAAACACATATAATTCCAAATGAATAACCCATATAGAGTCATAAATGCGGTTTGCGGTTTGGCTGTATCAGTTAAAGGGATTTGCCAATATCACTTGGATAGATCTAGTTTGCTAAAGTATGTAGCCTGTGATAATTGTGATAAGAAATCCTCCAAAACAGGCATAGGCTCAGCATCTGGGAGAGTGACACTGTTAAGACTCTAAAATCAATGCAGATGCGAAGAGATTTGTCCTTCTTTCTAACTAGAACCATAGGAAAAGCGTAGGATGATTCAGAAGGAGAAATGATGCCCATGCGTAGTATATCCTTAAGGTCACTATCCACCTGAGATGTGTAGTGCAATGGTATAGTATACGGTCTGAGTTTGATAGGGTGATCATCACTCAATGTAATATCATGAGAGATAACATCAGTGCGACCTGGAAGTTCAGTCAGCACATCAGAGAAAGATTCAAAAACAGTAAGAGCCTGTTCTCGATAACCAGAATCTAAATCACCTGATACAGTTACATCTCTCCAAGATTCGGAAGATGTTAAAGGCAGCAGAGGAAAATTAAAAGAAATATCGCTCGCTGTAGAATCATCAGATTCCACAACAGCTGACAAAGTGTGTCTAACAGGTTCATCAGAAATACTGTCCAAGATAGGTTCTAACTCAGCAGGGCGCTCCACATACAATTTTAACATATTAATGTGAAATGTTTTGATTTTGCCCCTTATGTCAATGGCATAATCTACATCAGTTTTCTTCTCAACCACTTTAAAAGGGCCCTGCCAGGAAATTAGCAGTTTATTTTCCTTGGTCGGAAGAAGTAGCCATACTTGTTCTCCTGGTAAGAACGAACGTAATTTTCGAGATTGGTTGCAACGCAGTCTCGACCTGTGTGAAGCATTACGTATCATACTTGATGCATAAGTACATGCATCCACAAGGCATTGTCTGAGATCAATGACCAGTTCACAGCTGGTGCGGACAGTATTATTCTCCACTGATCCCAACAACAAATCCTTGAGTATGGGCATAGGACCTCTAGGGTTGGCACCATAAACCAATTCAAATGGTGAAAAGCCAGTGCTCTCATGGGGCACTTCTCTGTAAGCAAATAAGACCGCTGGCAGCATTCGGTCCCAGTCACGAGGACATGTCTCGGTGACTTTGTCTAACAACTGCTTCAACGCGCCATTGAAACGCTCGCATACGCCATTGCTTTCCGGATGGTATGGGCTTGTGAACGAATGCTTAATTGCTAACATGTTCTCAATATCTTTCATCATCTGAGACATAAATTGAGTACCACGATCTGATTGTTTATGCGACAAAAAATAACACATAAAGCATCAGCGACAGCTGCTGAGGTGATGGTCTTCAATGGTATGGCCTCCGGCCAACGTGTACATAAGTCTATACACGTTAGGATATATCGATATCGTCTATCTGACATGACTGACATAGGACCAACTATGTCAACCGCAAGCTTGGTGAAAGGCCGTAATGGCACATCAGTGACTTGTAAGGGTGCAGCATAGTGCTTGCCCCTACGTGCTACCTTTTGACAAGTTGTACATGACCTGCAGTATAGCTTTACTTCTTTGTTAACACAGGGCCAATAAAAATTCGAGGTGACACGAAAAAGAGTACGCTTAATCCCATATGACCAGCTAAAAGCGAGTCATGGGCAGTATTCAATACAATATGTCTAAAACTCTTTGGAATAACTACCTGTCTCTTGACTAAAACATAGTCAGTACTGAGTTTTTAAATTCAAACCAGTAACGTGAAGTTTTTGTCTTCTTCACATGTTTGCTCTTCACATGTTTACTAGAGCAAACAATGTTTGCAAAGCAACATCTTCGCGCTGTTTGGCCGCGAACGACTGTGGGGAAACATTATGAACATTCTGAAGAGATGCTCTCTCACTAAATGGTATAGCTGGCTCTGCCTTGGATTCAGCGATATTCTGTGCCCTAGTGACCACAGCATTAGTCAACACTGGGTGAGATTCAACCCATTTATGTATCTCCTATGGAGAGCAATCCGTAATACCTGATATGTTACCAAGGATAATGTCTGACACTGGTTGCTCAAAGACACATGCCCTTACCTTACCTGTAAAGAAAGGTGTGGTAATATCTATTTCTGCCACTGGGTAACACTCTATACTTTCTCCAAATGTTATGCACTTCACTGTTTTCCCAGTGAATGCAGATTCATCAATTAACGATCTACGGACTCCGACAGGGGTACACCGGAATCACGAATGACACTTACAGGCCTGTTATACAGGAAACCATTATATAACGTGAGGCGTCCCACGTTCTCACAAGATGACATAGCGGGTATAGCATGCGAGCAGATCAATCTGGGCTGTGAACCAGGTTGGAATAAAGATTTGCACCCATAACAATTTTCATCATTAAGTGAGCTAACAATACATGCATTGGCATGGTCGGCTCCGTTCTCATCATTCTTCTTGTAGTTACACTTGCATTACCCCTATCATGGTTGCTGTTGTCATGATGCCCACAGTGTTTGTAAGTACTGTTTCCATAGTATTTCTTATAAGGTCTATTCCTAGCACATGACCAACATCTGCCATTATTCCTATTACCACTGTAGAGTGCGTTGTCTTGTGTGGGTCTATGATCCATCCGTTTATGATGCATTTCATCACCATGGCTATAACTGTGCCACCACTGACCTTGGTTTGAATAACCATAGTTTCGTCTCTGTGAAAAGTTAGATGTGACCTCTGCCTTGGGAAGTTATATTTTCCACGGTAGTTGGATCTATAGCCTTGCCTTACTCTGCTGTTCACACTCTGTGAACGAGGTCTCTGTCCACCGTCTCTATAGTCATGACTAGCCACACATACTGGGAGTGCATCCTTTATAGTTGGTTTGTGAACCTCTTTATCTGGGTTAGCTGTCATATATTGTCGCCCAAGTATCTCCATTGCCTCAAGGTCTTTTGGTTTTCTTTCTTGAGAAAATGAGGCAAGATCGGTGCTACATGCCGACAACACCTTGTCACGTAACATTAGATCAAGTAAGCCAGTGAAAATCTTATCAATACCGGACAACTCTATCCATCTTTTAGAGTATAATTTATTAAATGAGATAAACTCTCCAAAGTCAGCTTTCCTGCTAGGCAGACAGGAATGAAATTTATCACGGAATCCCGCTTCCGTAAGCTGAAATTTACGTATTAATGTCTCCTTGACAACATCGTAGTCTTCTCTACTACAGCTGTCCAAAGCAAAATAAGCATGTAGAGCGTCCGCTGTTAAGAAATCGCATAAAGTGGAACTCCACTGAACCTTGGGGATCTTCAAAGCACCGACCTTGAGTTCAAATCGTTGTGGGAAGCTGTCTAAGCAGTCTCTTTGCTGGTCGAAATTTGGCTATCGTATTCGGTTTGTGGTCACAGGTGCACTAGACGATGTCTTTAGAGCGTCCAACTCCACTTTCCTTAAGGCGACAGCAACATCTACATCTTTCTGAACACGCAATTTCTCTATCTCCAAATCAGTTGCTTTCTGAGCAGCTGCAGCAGCTAATCTTAGTTTCTCTATTTCAATTGCCTTATCTTTCTCCAATTCTCGCTCTCTTTCTAAGGCCACTAATTTTTCCCGTTCAGCTTCAATCTTTAATTTTTCTTTTTTCCGCGTCTATCTTTAATTTTTCTTGTTCAGCATCTATCTTTAATTTTTCCAGCGCAAGAGCTTGTGCAAGATCTTTTTCTTTCTCTTCCATCTTTATTCGCTTTAATTTCTCCTTTTGTTCTAACTTGTCCTTCTCTAAATCTTGTGCCTTTTTCTTCTCATCATGTTCTAACTGAAGACGTTTTAATTCACGTTCATTTTGCCTTTCAATGCGTGCATTGTAGCTGTCAAATTGGGCGGTAGCAAACGTCTCTAGTTCCGCTCCTGATTTATTAAATTTAATCCCAATTTCTATGAAGTCCTGAAACGAAGACATGATTTTCTACCAGAAACCACTTTCTGTTCAAAATATGGTAATATTTGTAATGATGAACAATACAGTGCTCAATACAAATGTAAGTCCTACAAAACCACCAAGGACATAATTAAAATGTGTTAAATTATGGTGATATTGTTAATGAACACTGCAATGCTCAATACATGTTATAATAAAAGAAAAAAATATATACAAAATTTTGCCATGTGTATCAATGGGTCCAGACAAATGCATAATGAAAAAATGAATGCAATGGTGTCAATGATAATGATGAAGATGATATATTTTAAGATACAACACACACAAAAGCAAATTAAATTCAACTAAAATAAGACAACAAAAACAATTTTCTATATTAAAATGTAAACAAATAATAACTATTAGACACTACAAATGATTCACAACTAAAACAAAACAACCGTCACATTAACAACTAAAGAGAAGAAGGTATAGACAGCACTATTACAACAACTGACAATATGTGGCATATATACGAAACAATAACAACACGTGATACTTAACGCCACGGCTAAACAAAAATGAAATGTTCGCAATGCAAATAAAGACTATCAGAATGAATGCGTCAAAGCGCTAAAATTCCCTAAATACAAACCTCACATAAACCTATAGAAGATCACCTTTCATCATACTTCCGAAGATGAATGAGAAAAATGATACCTAAAAAAAATGGCAACACTGTACATACAGAATATTAAAAAAAAAGAATTGCGAAGATGGAGCACGCTATGAAAGCACAAGATGCTTTAAACTGGGTTATCACAATCCAGAAGCTTTTAAAATAAAACTAAACCTATCTTAAATGCAGATAAAAACTTGTCGGTCTGAACAAAGCGAAGCGTTTGTTTACAATAGTCACTTGACTGAAGAAGGCAACACTGAGCCAAAATAGAAACTATAAAGTTTTGTAAACTTGTGTGATAATACGTTGTCTGGTCGAACTGTTGTATTTAATCTTAAATAATAAAGTCCATAAAGTTTCTTTTATATATATTATGAACGTTTGTACATAGTATTGTTCCCGCAAAACCTTAAATGATGTTTGAAAAATCGGCAAATCGTTAGTCTTTAAAATATTCCTTAGGCAGACATAAATACGGGCGTATTTCTTGACCAAAATTCCTGCTGACGTTATAGGTCATGGGGCGTGGCTAATCCGCCGCAGTGCGTCAAAAGTTTCGTTTGCCCGGTGCTAGTTTTGCCCGGTGGCTAGTTTTCAGCAGTGTTTGCAAAAAAGGTTCGTTTGCAAGAAGGCTCGTTTGCACGAATAAAAAGCTATTTTCATAAATCACAGTTCGTCAAAATAGCTTAAAACACGTTGCCTTAAAAGTGCATCTGGAATCCTGTCTAATGTTCCGTCATATTATAGTTCAATTGATGCAAATGCATTATGGATAAACTTGTTGCCCATAATTAATTGCCGTTAAAAAAATTCGCGAGGCACACGGCTTGGCTTCCCATTTGTTGAGAGGTTATATTTCGTGCTTATTTTTGCTTGTAGCTTTTGCACGATTGTTTATCAGTATCCACTATTCATATGAAGTTAGTGTCCACGGTTCTTTCTTTACGTGCCTGGCAAACAAGTATTAATTTCCTTTGGGGCACACATCTCTTTCTCCAACGAAAGTAATAACTGCTGAGTGACGATTTATAACTTTAATACACATGAAGAACTTCACAATAGACCCATTGATGTGGTCAGGCAATTTGTATACAACCAAGATTAATAATAATAAAAGACACTATTTGTATGAAACAATCCTTTCAATCGTGAAATATGAAATACAGTTGTATACTTTCATCTACAGGATATTGTACATATGAATATATCTTATGGGCTATACATACACACCCATATACACATCTCAACAGCCAAAACGGCTGGACACTGACTGTCGCCCCTTCGCTGCTAAACTCTCTCTTTTTTTCACTCGCCTCGTTGGCAGTCCTTTCCCTGTCAATCTCATCACGTGACATAGAGTTGCTATTGGGCTGGGGTAGCGAAGTGCCATTCTGGTATTCAAACTACTGCAATTTCTAACTCCCAACACCATTGTTCTTAGTATTTCGTTGGAGATAGTTTCAGTTTCTGTGCTGCGGTAAATATATATACTAGCACTTGAGTGATTTAATTGTTAAAGTTCGTCATTTTCATTTCACTAGGATTTACTGTGCTAATTGATTAGCGTATTAAATAGCATATAGCTAATTTGTTCAAGCTGTAACGTAAATTTAATTACTCGCTATTACCCAGGAAAGTGATGTTTTAATTGACTAGTAAATTCATTAGGCGACTGAGTACTGACGAAATATATATATTTATTTCTAATTCATTAAGTGCAATTTGGTAAATGACTAGCGCTTATTTCACGTGTTAAAAATGATAAGATAAGTTAGGCACGTGTGGTTTCTAATCAAATTTAATAACCGTGTGGATAAGAAATCATATATTTATGCGGGTTAGCATAGAATACTGATAGTGTGATTAAATGTTTTTGTATTTTCTTCCTAAATCCAGTACGGATCACAAACCAAACCTACCAGCGGTCTAAATCTGAGAAAAGGGGTCTAAGTCAAATAGTACCAGAAACATTCTTATGTAATATCGGGTCTTCGAGGTTGACCTGTTCGGCCCTCTTGTTTTACCCAGAGAGAGAGAGAGAGAGAGAGAGAGAGAGAGAGAGAGAGAGAGGACCGACATATGACATTAAGAATAATTTTAACTGGACATATAGCTACCCTTTTGACAGTATACATAGGGACAGTTTATGGAAAATACTGAGGGCTTATGGAATTCCAAGCTGCATAGTGTCAATCATAAAAAACCTTTATGCCAACTTTACGTGTAGCATTGGGCAGAGCAGCCTAACCTTTGAAGTGAAGACAGGAGTACGACAGGGATGCCCCTTATCAACCACTCTATATTCAACAATCATAGACTGGGTGATGCGCCAGACAACAGAGGGCAATCCGAGAGGAATAAGATGGACTACATTTTCTACATTGGAAGATCTGGAATATGCAGATGACATTGCACTGCTAGCACATTCACATCAACACATCCAGGAAAAAACGGATAGACTTAATAAGTATAGCCAGCAGGTGGGCTTGAACATCAACCTAAAGAAGACAGAGGTCATGACGCTTAATGTGAGCAACCCTGAGCCCATATCAGTAAGGAATCAGCAACTGGAACAGACAGGTGCCTTCACATACCTAGGATGCATAGTAACACCAGACGGCGGAGCAAGCAAAGACATCAACAACAGAATGAACAAAGCAAGAACAGCCTTTTTTAGTCTAAACAACATCTGGAAGTCCTCTCAGTACAGCACAAGCACAAAATTAAGATTATATCAGAGCTGTGTGCTTTCTGTGCTTCTCTATGGCGCGGAGAGCTGGAGAGTTACAGAGAAGGAAATGTCGAAATTGCACTCTTTTCACACAACATGCCTAAGAAAAATTCTCCGAATCTTTTGGCCGAATACCATCACCAACCAAGATCTGCTTACTCGGAGCAAGCAAGAGGACATGCACACCATCATAGCAGGCAGACGCTGGAGCTGGGTTGGCCATGTCCTCAGAAGAGACCCCGATGCCATCACAAGAACAGCTATGCTATGGACCCCTGAAGGAAAACGAAAGAGAGGCCGACCAAAAACAACTTGGCGGAGGACTGTGAAGGCTGAGATGCAAAGAATGAACCAGAGTTGGGGCACTGTACGAAGGATGGCCGCCGACCGAGCAAAGTGGAATCAATTTGTTGTTGCCCTACAAGACGCCACCAGGCGTAACGGCCACTGACTGCTTTGACGGTCGGCGGCTAAGGATCAAAGAAGAAGATAGCTACCCAGATTTCTCATTTCTATTTTATTTACATTCAGCCCGCAGAGGCGAAATATCAAACTTAACACTACCCGACTACTGACCAATGTGTTGTGGGCGAGGATTTATCCAAAGAGATTTACTCACATGACATTCTCGTTAATTATCGGAATTTCAAGCTACTGTACACTGTGAACACTGGATCTCTTAAGTATTTTCCTACCTGGACTAATTGATGTGACATAAACAGATCCAATTAATAGTAAAGGAGTAAGCGTTCCCCAATAAGAGGATTAATCAGTCTTTGAAGAAACTGGAGCTTATTTTGCCAAAAAACCCAACACTGGATTTGTTGTGTGTACCATGGATATATGTTCCAGACGTTGTAAATCAGCAATTAGGTAAGAGAGACTAGATGTGGCCACAGGGTGTCAGAAATTGAGAGAAAGTGGGGTGAGTAGTTCTTCTGATATATAATCATTGTACTCACTTTGTTTTCCCTTTCTTCTTTGTTTCGTTTTGCTAATACTGGTATTTTCAGGATAGATTAATTTGAAACGCTGTTCTTTACAGTATAGGAAAATTCTATACCATATCGCAAATCTTTTTACCTTTCGGGGGTTAATTAACTTCTTCTTGCGGGATCTTGTCTCAACAGAGGGGATTGCACTTATGGGTTTATTCTTTTAATTTATGTAAACTATGATTTTCTATTGCTATTGATATTGGATGTTGTGAAGCTTTTCTATGATAATAAACTTAACAAAACTTAATTACCTGTGTTGGTCAGCTCGGCCCAATATCCCTACTCCATTTACTATCGTTTTCACGTTTGTGCGTCTGATAGTCGTCATTTATCTGTGTGTGTGTATGTGAGTGGTTAATAGTGTATATGCTAATATATACGGAAGGGAAAACTGTCTGATAAACAAATTACAGTCGTAAAGATAGGCTGGAATAGAGTATCTTCTCAATCCAGGGACAGATTCTACCTTTAAATATTCACTAGTGAAATCTATTTCTTTACCTTATCTCTCACTGAGTTACCACCTTTTCAGTTCTATTCAGACGGGACCAGAATCTATCTTAAATACCTATCAAAATCTACGAAAGTAAGTAATAACTATCTCAAACTGATCCGTAATTGTATTCACGAATCTTACCTAATTTTTCAGTAGAGTTTAATTAACTTTAGCGACTGTGCCGTGATGATAGAATAGAAGGTAACGGTAGTCCCATAGCATATACTGCCGTAGGGGGAATGAAGTGTTATAGACTTCACTGTACTAAGACCAGTTTCCTTCCTCGCTGCCTTCTCCTTCCCTAACTCAAGATCAATGTCAGGTATCTATTTACAGCTGGGAAGACTGGAACGTGTCGATGCCGTAAATCAAACCAGGCACCTTTGCCGCAGAGACTAACAACTCTGATAAAAGAACACGTGAAGAAAACGTGAAAGAATTTTAAAAATTTAAAAGAAAGTCTTTCCGCTGGGGCTTGAACACAGTACCTTCCGCGTGTTAGGCGGATGTGATAACCACTACACTACGGAAACTTGATGTGTTACAAGTGTTGGAGAGGAGGAGAATGTCCAACAACTCGCTACGGGCGACGTTTACAGTATAATACAGGGTTTTTCACCCGGGGTTACAAGAAACCCTAGGGTACCTCGAGAGATCGTGATCGAAAAAAAAAAATTAATTAACGTTGTATTTTGAACTTTGCGCGCCAGGCAATGTTAGCACTCGCAGTGAGGGAGCCGCGCTGGTGTAATGGTTACCACGTTGCGCTGCCGATCAGGTGTTCAAGGTTCAAGCCCTGGCGTGGGCATTTGATGAAGTATCATCGACCGGGATTTTGACTGAATAACCTGAACGGCTCCTGAGATAAACCCTCTGTGGATGGGAAGGAAAGTCCACAGGCTTCCCAGCCTCGCAATGACATTGTCATTGGGCCGAAGGGCTGAAATCCCAAGTGCCACGGGTTAATAAAAAAAATAATAATAAAACCACTCGCAGTGGTGGGGAGTGACCGAGCTGCCCCGAATGGGCGGTACGCAATAGGACCGGGTTCACTCATGCACATATCATATTTTATTAGCATCCTGTGGAGTAGGAATTAATGTCTACTTGGATAAGGTCAAACAAAATTTAAAATAGCACACACACACAAATCAAGTAGGAATTTTTTTTTTTTTAAATGAAAAACTTAAGTTTCTTCAGCATACACTACTGACTTGCGTTACTGATGAAGTCATTTATCCACTGTGGGTTGTGGGGAGGGGAATCACGTAAAAAGAGTAGGCTTATAAGTTGGCCAAAATAAACAGATCCACACACACAAAATCATTCTCTACTCAAATGAGCATTGACGATGGTTATTGGGTTATTACAGTTACAACTTACTGATCACGCTGTAGATATAATATTATTATTGTTGAACGGAATCGACATCATTGTACTCAGGGCAAACCCATAGGTACTCAGTCTGCCTCAGTATATGTTGAAGAGCGTGAATGCAAACTGTTCCTGTAGCTCGCTGGTTGTATACACGACGGATGCATCCTCTCATACGTCCATGTCTGCTAGCTTTACGTTTGATTCCAAATTCCAACAGTTTTAACCGTGATGATTCATCGAACGCAGTGTCATTCTCTAACAGGCGATCATTAATTGTTCTCAGTATCTCTCCCTTATCCATAGCTAGTGTCCCCGCTGTGGGTACTCTTGATGCTAGTCTGTCAGCTCTCTCATTACCACGTACCCCTGCATGACCAGGACAGTAGATCCACACTACCTGCTGCAGATTCGAAGCTTTGATGAATGTTTTCCATTCATGCTGCAGCCAACTATTTTGAACCTTTCGAAGCATGAAGTGAGAGTCTGACGCAATGACTGCCTTTGTTAATGAAGTTTCAGTTAGCCACCTTAAGGCTGCAGGAGCTGCCCCTACCTCCATTCTCATGCCGGAAGTTGTTATCTTGTACGCCCCTCTATGTTCGGCGACGACTCTGCATTTACCCAAGCAGAGAAGCCCCAACCTGATTTCTCACCACGGATCACAGACCCATCCGCATACACAATGGCATCATTTTCCCCGGGCATGATCATGTATCAGTTGATTTGTAGATATAATACATTTTGTATACAAGGGTTCCCTGAGACCTGAAATTTATTTCAAGGGTTCCTCCAGTACAAAGATGTTGAGAAGGGCTGATGTAATAGATGTGAGAAAGGAAAGGCAGAATGTTAGACGGGCCAGCGAGCTACTTTGTCATCACCTTTGAAAATAAAGTCTGTTCGTTCATTCGTTAAAACTTTTCTTTCTCTCTCTGTCACTACCTCTCTCTCTCTCTCTCTCTCTCTCTCTCTCTCTCTCTCTCTCTCTTTCTCTCTCTCTCTATCTCTCTAGCTTTATTGACCACGGCTTTGTATACTGTTTTGCACAAATGCAGGTAGCAAAGGGACATAGCCCAACATATTATAAAAAAGACATGTTTATCTCCCTGAGTTCCATTTTTAACCTTTGGCATCACAAGTATTGCACGAACGAATGTTCGAGCTTAATTTTAAACCGGTTGAGTACTAGGGACACGGGCCCGTCTGACATCCTGCACTATCTCTTAATTTTCATCCTGTAATCTGACACTCACTTATGTGGTTAAATGGTAAACAATTAATCTGTGCCTGCCCCCTCATATTTCCGAGGGGGAGACAAAAAAAGGATAGGAATACATCTCCTTCAGACAGGTCGTACAAGGTGACTAATATGACGTTGTGCAAACTAATATGAGGTTGTGCAAACTAATGTGAGGTTGTGCAAACTAATATGAGGTTGTACAAATTAATATGAGGTTGTGCAAACTAATATGAGGTTGTGCAAACTAATATGAGGTTGTGTAAACTAATATGAGGTTGTGTAAACTAATATGAGGTTGTGTAAACTAAACTAATATGAGGTTGTGTAAACTAATATGAGGTTGTGTAAACTAATATGAGGTTGTGTAAACTAATATGAGGTTGTGCAAACTAATATGAGGTTGTGTAAACTAATATGAGGTTGTGTAAACTAATATGAGGTTGTGTAAACTAATATGAGGTTGTGTAAACTAATATGAGGTTGTGTAAACTAATATGAGGTTGTGTAAACTAAACTAATATGAGGTTGTGCAAACTAATATGAGGTTGTGTAAACTAATATGAGGTTGTGTAAACTAATATGAGGTTGTGTAAACTAATATGAGGTTGTGTAAACTAATATGAGGTTGTGTAAACTAATATGAGGTTGTGTAAACTAAACTAATATGAGGTTGTGTAAACTAATATGAGGTTGTGTAAACTAATATGAGGTTGTGTAAACTAATATGAGGTTGTGCAAACTAATATGAGGCTGTGCAAAATAATGTGAAGTTGTGCAAACTAATATGAGGTTGTGTAAACTAATATGAGGTTGTGCAAACTAATATGAGGTTGTGTAAACTAATATGAGGTTGTGTAAACTAATATGAGGTTGTGTAAACTAATATGAGGTTGTGTAAACTAATATGAGGTTGTGTAAACTAATATGAGGTTGTGTAAACTAAACTAATATGAGGTTGTGTAAAACTAATATGAGGTTGTGTGTAAACTAATATGAGGTTGTGTAAACTAATATGAGGTTGTGTAAACTAAACTAATATGAGGTTGTGTAAACTAATATGAGGTTGTGTAAACTAATATGAGGTTGTGTAAACTAATATGAGGTTGTGTAAACTAAACTAATATGAGGTTGTGTAAACTAATATGAGGTTGTGTAAACTAATATGAGGTTGTGTAAACTAATATGAGGTTGTGTAAACTAATATGAGGTTGTGTAAACTAATATGAGGTTGTGTAAACTAATATGAGGTTGTGTAAACTAATATGAGGTTGTGTAAACTAATATGAGGTTGTGTAAAATCTAATATGAGGTTGTGTAAACTTAAAACTAATATGAGGTTGTGCAAAACTAATATGAGGTTGTTGTAAAAACTAATATGAGGTTGTGTAAACTAATATGAGGTTGTGTAAACTAAACTAATATGAGGTTGTGTAAACTAATATGAGGTTGTGCAAACTAATATGAGGTTGTGTAAACTAATATGAGGTTGTGTAAACTAATATGAGGTTGTGTAAACTAAACTAATATGAGGTTGTGTAAACTAATATGAGGTTGTGTAAACTAATATGAGGTTGTGTAAAACTAATATGAGGTTGTGCAAACTAATATGAGGCTGTGCAAAATAATGTGAAGTTGTGCAAACTAATATGAGGTTGTGTAAACTAATATGAGGTTGTGCAAACTAATATGAGGTTGTGTAAACTAATATGAGGTTGTGTAAACTAATATGAGGTTGTGTAAACTAAACTAATATGAGGTTGTGTAAACTAATATGAGGTTGTGTAAACTAAACTAATATGAGGTTGTGTAAACTAATATGAGGTTGTGTAAACTAATATGAGGTTGTGTAAACTAATATGAGGTTGTGTAAACTAATATGAGGTTGTGTAAACTAAACTAATATGAGGTTGTGTAAACTAATATGAGGTTGTGTAAACTAATATGAGGTTGTGTAAACTAATATGAGGTTGTGTAAACTAATATGAGGTTGTGTAAACTAAACTAATATGAGGTTGTGCAAACTAATATGAGGTTGTGCAAACTAATATGAGGTTGTGCAAACTAATATGAGGTTGTGTAAACTAATATGAGGTTGTGCAAACTAATATGAGGCTGTGCAAAATAATGTGAAGTTGTGCAAACTAATATGAGGTTGTGCAAACTAATATGAGGTTGTGCAAACTAATATGAGGTTGTGCAAACTAATATGAGGTTGTGCAAACTAATATGAGGTTGTGCAAACTAATATGAGGTTGTGCAAACTAATATGAGGCTGTGCAAAATAATGTGAAGTTGTGCAAACTAATATGAGGCTGTGCAAAATAATGTGAAGTTGTGCAAACTAATATGAGGCTGTGCAAAATAATGTGAAGTTGTGCAAACTAATATGAGGCTGTGCAAAATAATGTGAAGTTGTGCAAACTAATATGAGGTTGTGCAAACTAATATGAGGTTGTGCAAACTAATATGAGGTTGTGCAAACTAATATGAGGTTGTGCAAACTAATATGAGGTTGTACAAACTAATATGAGGTTGTGCAAACTAATATGAGGCTGTGCAAAATAATGTGAAGTTGTGCAAACTAATATGAGGCTGTGCAAAATAATGTGAAGTTGTGCAAACTAATATGAGGTTGTGCAAACTAATATGAGGTTGTGCAAACTAATATGAGGTTGTGCAAACTAATATGAGGTTGTGTAAACTAATATGAGGTTGTGCAAACTAATATGAGGCTGTGCAAAATAATGTGAAGTTGTGCAAACTAATATGAGGCTGTGCAAAATAATGTGAAGTTGTGCAAACTAATATGAGGTTGTGCAAACTAATGTGAGGTTGTGCAAACTAATATGAGGTTGTGCAAACTAATATGAGGTTGTGCAAACTAATATGAGGTTGTGCAAACTAATATGAGGTTGTGCAAACTAATATGAGGCTGTGCAAAATAATGTGAAGTTGTGCAAACTAATATGAGGTTGTGCAAACTAATGTGAGGTTGTGCAAACTAATATGAGGTTGTGCAAACTAATATGAGGTTGTGCAAACTAATATGAGGTTGTGCAAACTAATATGAGGTTGTGCAAACTAATATGAGGTTGTGTAAACTAATATGAGGTTGTGCAAACTAATATGAGGCTGTGCAAAATAATGTGAAGTTGTGCAAACTAATATGAGGTTGTGCAAACTAATGTGAGGTTGTGCAAACTAATATGAGGTTGTGCAAACTAATATGAGGTTGTGCAAACTAATATGAGGTTGTGCGAACTAATGTGAAGTTGTGCAAACTAATATGAGGTTGTGCAAACTAATGTGAGGTTGTGCAAACTAATATGAGGTTGTGTAAACTAATATGAGGTTGTGCAAACTAATGAGGTTGTATAAACTAATATGAGGTTGTGCAAACTAAACTAATATGAGGTTGTGCAAAGTAATATGAGGTTGTGCAAACTAATATGAGATTGTGCAAACTAATATCAGGTTGTACAAACTAATATGAGGTTGTGCAAACTAATATGAGGTTGTGCAAACTAATATGAGGTTGTGCAAACTAATATGAGGTTGTGCAAACTAAACTAATATGAGGTTGTGCAAAGTAATATGAGGTTGCGCAAACTAATATGAGGTTGTGCAAACTAATATCAGGTTGTACAAACTAATTTGAGGTTGTGCAAACTAATTTGAGGTTGTGCAAACTAATATGAGGTTGTACAAATTAATATGAGGTTGTGCAAACTAAACTAATATGAGGTTGTGCAAACTAATATGGGGTTGTGCACGCTAATATGAGGTTGTGCAAGAGGCTGGCAGCCTCATCATGTCAAACAAATTGCTACATAAACCACCGCTGTGAGAGCGTGTGAATGTTTGGTGCAGGCTTACTGCACGTGAACCAGCTCTACTGGTGGCTCCATGCTCCATAACAATCGCAAAGGAAAATAATGATTACGATAATGATGATAAGATCGATGATGATAATGATGATGACGATAATGATAATGATGATGATGATAAGATCAATGATGATAATGGTGATGATGATAATAATGATAATAATAATGATGATGATAATGATGATGATGATGATGATGATGATGATGATGATGATGATGATGATGATGATGATGATGATGATGATGATGATGATGATGATGATGATGATAATCATGAATATAATGATCATAATGATGATGATAATGAAGATGATAATAATGATGATGATGATGATTAAGATAATGATAATAGTGATTAATGACAACCACGATAATGATGATGATGATGAAAATTTTCAGCCAAAAATTCTGCAACTTGTCAGATAAAATTATTGTCAAATTTCGCAATACATACATATTTTTTTTCCTTTTTTAACAAATATGGTTCATTTTTTGTACGATGGAGCCCGAGTTACTGAGTACTTGTCAAAATGAACAAATTTTGAATAAACTTGTTCAAACAGTTTGTAATGTTTTTTTGTTTTTTTTAATTATCAGATTGAGCAACTTTAAATCGCAATTTTGGCGGGGTGTGCCGAAATTCACGTCTCATTCACCACATTTGTGGCTAATTTGAAAAACTGGTCGCATACAAACGAAATATGAACCACAAAGTAACAACCTAATCTCTAACAGAAAGATAATAGGTATCGGATCATTTCATATCGAGTACATCAAATCGTTTCTCAATTTATAGCACTCGAGCTATTACCTTAGTCTTTATGATGCCCCATTATTTTTTATGTCACGATTTCTGTGCTCTTGAATTGGGTCTCTGCTACACTTCAGATCATACGAAGATTCCAGGTACCCCGCTTGAGGGTGATATTAGACCACACATTAGGCGGGAAATATTACTAGCACAGTCTCTAATCTCGTTACCCTTTGAATGTTTGATCATTAAATAACTTTAACACCAGACGGCGCTTATCATAAACATGAATACACTTTTGTGGATTTCGGGATCGATACTAAGGAGTAATGAATGAATTAACTGCGAACTACCAGGCATGCGGTGAAAAAGTTATACGAATAATTCTGTATAGGGATCATCTCATCTCATCTCATAATCGGAACCTCTTCTACCCCAGTAAAACGAGATGTACAGGGGACCAAAGGGCACAAGGCTCCTGGGCAAAACATGTAATCAAAGTGTCTGGCAAACAGGTGATTAGCCCATTGTGCCCGAACTTGCCCTCATGTGTACTTTCAATCGCTATAATACCACAAAGCCTTGCAGACTTCCAGCCGAAATGGACAGAGCCTCATATACCCGAAGGTGTCGAGGAATGTCCCTTCCTCATTTGCCCGAAGGCATTTATAGAGGAACACTCAGGACCCGAAGGTCTGAGGAAAAAGCCAGAGACAATGAGCAAAATCCGAAACGGACACAGCAATCTGTCTGGTTTATCAATACTGGGAGGGCCCCACAATGGTGCACCACACACAGTCGGTCAAGACAGAAGTTCGCCTGAGTCTGGTATAGGGATCATGTCAAGTGAAATGCTATAGAAAAAAATCACTGCTTGAACACGTGCATGCTTTGACGCAGGCTTCCTGCAGGGCATGCGAAATTGTATGACGCGTCATTAGCTCAAGGTCGTTCCATGAATTCCTCACCATTTTCACTATTGTCTCCAGCTCTCTTTTCCGTATGTGTGTGTGTGTGTGTGTTTTTTTTTCACCTCTGCTTCTCTTATTCAGGTGATTCCTAAAGAAGGTCTGCTTTGTAATGCTGTCAACAGGTTTCCTCAGTGTGTGTCCTAACAATTTCCTGCATCGTCTTTCCTTAGATGACTTTCTATATTGTTTGTTGAAAATTTTTGTGTCTTAAATTGTCCCCAGGTTGGGAGTATTTTTTATAATTTCCATAATTTCCCCAATGCAGTGACAACACCTCTGGCTCTTTGTATTCTTATTTTGACATCGCTACGGTACTGTTTTTGTGAGAGTTAAATTTCAGAATGAAGTTTTGTTAATGGGTCTTTTGTCTCTCGGCGAGGTATATCCCATTCAATCATCACGCAGGGTAGTTCGGTTATACAGTTCGATCGCATCTAACGAGGTGGTTAGGTTCTGAGGAAAGTCTATGAGAGTCTCATCATCATCATCAGCTGCCATCTCCACAACGAAGGTTGGCTGTAATGGATCTCCAACGTCTTCTGTCTCTTGTCTTGGTGGTGCACTCTGATAGACTCTTTCCTGTCCATCTCTTGATGTTATCTTCTCACTTATAGCGCTGTCTTCCTCTTGCACGTTTGCCTTCAACTCTCCCTTCTGTTATGGTCTTCTGCAAGGTGTTATGCCTTTTTATGTGGCCAAAGTATTTTAGCTGCCGAACTTTGATCTCCCTCATTAGTTATCTTTTGATACCTAGATTTTGTAGGACCTCCTTATTTGTTTTCTTCTCTTTCCATGAGATGCGCCCCATTCTTCTATATATCCACATCTCAAGAGTCTCAATTCGGTCTTCCAATTGCTTATTCATTGTCCATGTTTCTACACCATACAGTAGTGCAGAATATACATTTTACGATTCTCAGTTTTAATTTGTGAGTTAACTGTTTAGATGTCAGTATATGTTTCATGATGTTGAATATAGCTTTGGCCATTCCTATTCTCTTCTTGATTTCTGTTTCACATCTGTCATCTTCTGTTATGAGAGTCTAGCGTCCCGTAAAAAATTGCTTTTCTATCTTTATCTATGGTTATCTATCTGTGGTAAGTTGGGATTATATAAATATTTATAGGGGACTTAGTGTACTGACTGAGATCAGCTGTGAAGGTATCTGTATCTAATAAGTGTGGTGTGTTACAGATGACCTTACTTTGCTACCACATTTAGACCTCAATCAGACTTATTCTGGAATATTGTGATGACTACGTTGAATGTCTAGGGTTATGATAGTGATGAAGTGTAAGTTCACAACAACAACAGACCGATAAACAATTTTATTTAAGAGTCACAACACTTTACAACACTATGACAAGCACATACATATAACACTCTAGAAGACTAGCTTAAGTAAGTTAAGTGTAACTTTTAAATTATGTATTAGTTTCTTTCAAGAATAGATATCCTGATCCAACTACAGAGTGAATCAGGAATCACAATCAAATGTAAACACAATGTGTATGTACAAAATTTATACAAAGGATCTTTGTCCTGACATAGAATATTATTACAATATGTGTGTAGTGTGTGCTCTGGTATTAAGAGGTAACACTGGCTTTTGAAGCTATGTTGTTGTTTGTCATCACGACTTCATGTGTTTGGTAATGGGGGAAATAATCTTGAAGGGATCACAGTTCTTTTATTTGTAAAACACTAACTGTCCCTCTTGCTTTATTATTACAGTCAATTTTAAGGAGGGTTATACAGGGGTGAGCTGCTCTGGCTGACAAAATCTTATCTCATGTGTCTGCGGCAGGAAAACTGTCTCCTCTGCTCGCTTGCTTCTCAGTTAGCTTGAGATACACCACTGGTCAATATCTTGGACAAGGAGTCTGCTGCCAGCCCTATGGATCCAGCAAATCTCAGACCAGGTGCTGCTCTAATACTTCAGTACCACGGTCCCTGAAATAAGAAGGTTGTACCTCCTTCTTCAGAACTAATATATAATATCTATTCCCACACTGAAGTACAGGACATTACAAACACAGAGTTCAGCGCTGTATGCCAACTACTAGCTTCTCGTGTGACAATATACCAGTATTCCTCTCCCTAATAGTTACAACGCCTCTGCAATTCCAGCTGTAATTCCGTCTATACAATAAGATAGGTGTCATGTTACTAATTTGCAATCCCATATATGCCTAGGCATTTATACTCCTCTCTGGCAAGCTTTTACATGGTGGAGCAATATCTAGGCTTTGCCTTCTGTTTGCTACTGAACCACACACATACAGACACAATTTATCAATTCATATTCAATTTTCATATAATATATATATAGATATATAGGAAATATGTCTAGTCTTACCACAATTCAAGGAAATATACACAAGCACGTTGACTGGCGATGAATTCTGGCACAATTTTGATCTGCCTTATCCCAGGCTTTTATTAGAAAAATATTAGCTTGTACTCAACGCACTTGCTTCTTACAAATTGGATTTTCAAAACTGGCCCTGAACAGACGCTTCTATTTGACTATATCGAACGTTCTAACCAATGAGACCATGTTTACAAGAGCCTTTGAAAACTTGTTTACCCATCTTACACGTAACCATTAACAACCCTACTAGTATTTGCAGTCCGAGTAATCAGGTTTCGCCTTACATATGACTACCGCCAATCAAATCGTATCTAACTTGTTGGCCTCATTTCCCCTGAAGCAGTGTTTTTCTACATGCCATTATGAGCAAATATGATCTTGTGCTGTCAGACAACCCCACTATAGTATTTTGGCTATAATTCGTTAATTACTAGACTATTTGCGTAACACATAACATATTCTTTGTCAGCAAGTCCTACGGCACAAGAATATATAAGTTTAATGGGGCTAAGTGGCTTCGTTCAAAATATGTATTATTATAGGATAGTCGTGTATTTGTTTTTTTATTTTTCAAACCGCCACCTGTCCTGCCTTTTCGACTGTTCTGTCAGTATAAAGTCAGGATTTCAGACGTAAAACAGTATTGTGTCATGTTTCCTAATAAGCATTAAACATGTTTTCAAAAACCTAACCTCGTATCGTTAGTGTTTTTTATCACTGTTTATTTGAAAAAAATCAGGCCTGCATGCCTTTCGCGTTCACTTTTTAGTCGCGAGACGACGTGGGATTGGCATTCCTCCGTGCATCTCTCTCTCTCTCTCTTTCTTCTAAGCCCGTCTGTCTTTTAGGTTAACGTATTGTGTATATTGACATTAATGCTAGTATTATATCTAGGTCATTAAGCAGTGTGCCTATCAAGGTCGTCCAAGAAATACAGTACCAGTTTTATTTTTAGGAACGCGTGTAGTTTATGCAGAAGGAGCAGAAAAAGGGGCTTTCTGGTTCAGCCATTATGGCGTTCTACAACACAGCGTACGCTATTGGAAAGCACTGGTCTTACACCATTCTTCTTTATTTGTATTATTTCGTTCTACTTTACATTATGTTCTAATTTATATATGGGTATTAAGAATTTTTCACGACACTATCTTCTCCTTCTTTTTCTTTCCTATCGTCTCGCACACTCACTTGAAGGACTTAATAATCCGCATAAATGTAATATCAAATAACCGACTGCAGGTCGTGAATGCATATCCGTGGATAAAATAAAGAAACTCTCACGGGTTGCCTCCCCTTAGCTCTGCAGTAGTGGTCCAACAGTGGCCAAAACTCAAGAGTAACTAATGTGGGTCTTTAAAGGTGTCTACCTTTGCACAAGATTACTCTTGGCAGAGTTGTAGATAGAAGGATAATGATGCTTCTACCTCCTCAAGATAGTTTTCACAAGATATTCAGAAAGCGAGAACGATGCTGCACGATGCTGAGCAAATGTTAACACTAGTATATGCCGTGGGACCCAAGATGCATCAAAAGTGAGGAATGCAGTAAGCGATCCCATAGCTTGACTGCCTGCGTCAGGGTCAGCGAACCAGAGCTGACCAAGACCCTACTCCACCTCCACGTGGTGGTCCTGGAAACAGGCTGTATTACTGCAGTCTGGCTGAGGAGTAGGGATCGAAGAGGGAAGGCAAACCCGGTCCCAAAAAATGCTGTGCGGAAGTCGGATGTGTCGGCCGAAAGGCGCAAATACCGCAGCTTCGCTGTAAACGGACACAACGCAACCAACGTCCTTTTCAGGACGAACGAGGAAGAAGAAGAAGAAGTATATGCCGTCAACTTTTGTGAACGATAGGGTTATCTTATAATTCGTAAGCTCGTTCAAACCCCTCAGCTGAGTTAAGTCTGCGAAATTCCTCTTATTATTATATAGCTCTGTTTAAGTGTACTTAAGAAATTGTCGGAGGCATACGGATGTAGTACATTCAAAATGATTAAATCAACTTTTGATTTGTCTTTATACAAGTAACAAAAATGTAATAATCAACTATAGTTAACAGTTTAAAAAATGAATAATTCTTTAACCAACAATAATCTTCATCGAGTGATGTTTTCGAGTATTGGGTAAGAGTTCACTTGGCAGCTTTTATGTTTCTACTTAGCTGCCAATGAGGTTCTGCTCCAGCTGATGATTGGGTCTTTGCAGATAGAGGACTGGATCACACTCGTCACTGGTCAGGTTTGAAAGTTGTAGCACGTTCCAAGAAGTGTCACGGGGTAACTACCAAGCTGGTCCCGCGTCTCTAAGACCCTTCTGATGATGGTGTCTAGCGTCGACTTCAGGCCACTTATACCCTCACTTGTTCCAGTAACTAGTATGGCAAAAGAAGAGAAACACATACCCTCCTGAGTATTGAGTTTCTCGACACATACTTATGTGTCCCCCTCTTCCTATTCCTATTCCACCATCCCATCTATCTCAGAACTTTACCCTCGATGAGAATTAATCTTATTCCCATTGAGCGAAAACTTTCTTTACATTTAAATTGAATACATTTATGTTTAACTTTACATTGGTTGAAAAGGTTAATATAGATTAAATATGTTTTCATTTACATCTGCACTGGTTGACAATGTTAATAATATAATAAGTAAGTACATCATTTCTTTCATCATTCACTTCCTGCTCCATATGGAACTTGGGACTACCTCTGCTTTTAGTTCTCTATAAGAAACTCGCATAAAGCAGTCACCAGGCTTTGCAGTGGTGGTTCATGACATCATCATTCTATATGCTGAGGTTGCCAGCCTCAAATGACTTGGACATCCACTTAGCAATTTTCACATATCAATATTCACAAGTCAATATATACATATTATTTCTCGTGTTAATAGTGCAAAACATAGAATTATAGATATACAACTTACCCCAAATTGACTTTGGGATCACAGACTTCTGACTCAGATATAGGGTTAAGGCAACTTGTTGAAGATGCCTCTTACACGTGTTCTGGGGTTGTTACTTTATAATAAGCTCCTATTTTGACTCCGTGTTTCAGATTCCGGTTGTCCTTGCTAATAATGGTAGACATTTCCAGGGCTTTTAAGTCCTCAAGAGGCTCAAACAAGTCCGGTTCGATAAATGGATTCTGATTCTATTCTTAACTCTGGCAGGTCTGGTTGTTTTCTCGACGAGGTGAATTTTCACAGTGCTATAAACTGCAAAAGTGTCAAGTTATATTCCCCCTTTCGTTCCTGGCACGTGTTGTTTACCATTAGACCAGGCCCCAATCAGAAATGTTGTTATTTTTACATCTTGTGACAAAACTGGGTGGCCCCTATCGATCTTTGTTTCTCTCCGGTAGTATCGGTACTTTTGTGGTACTGATTTTTATTATGTGCTGTCAATTATCGCACTTTTCTTTCTTTCCTTCTTTTTCTGCATGTGTGGCAAATATTTTGTAGGTGCAAACATTTGTTGACACTCCTGTCTGTGATGTCACCTATTTGTTACCCGGTCATCCTAGCTTGCGGTGAGCAACTGAGATGAGATAGTCGCCGGCGTGTTTAGATTGAACCGCTGATAAGACGACTCGTTTGGTAACCCAGATGAGCAGACACGGAGTTTTTGCGGACTCAGACGACAGATAACGAGATTACTGGCTGTGTGACACATGTGGGCAGACAAGTGTGACATAATCGCTTATGACAACATAACTTTCTAATAAAGTAATAAGTATTACAGCTTACCCATGTTGTCATGTGTGTCTACTGATCTGCCTGTGAGAGTGTATGCAAGGCATCAGATGTCCATATATGGTAATACGTGACCTTTGCAGGCACGCACCTTATTTCACGTGGGGCTATTTTGAAAATGTCACACCCTATCTGCATTATTTGAAATAATTGGATCTTTCTGATTAGATTCATAACAACAATGCGTTGGAAGATAGAAATATAGTCTGACCTTTTCGCAATTTTATTTCACTGTGAATTTCACGCTCGCCAAGACAACATCAGACATCGCCAGAGTGAAGACTAGATTCATAATTCCTTTTTTTTAACCGCACCTTTTATTGGAACCAAATAAGACTTACAAAGCACATGAAATCTCTACATTTTAATAAGGAACACCGGGAGTAGGAAACTGAAGAAACACACGGAGTCAGAGAGGGAATCTATTGTCAAATTAAAGACACCCCAGATGCGTGTAAGAGACCGACTAGTCTCTTTTGTTGTGGTAGACTCTCCTTGACGTTTCTGAGAAACGAGCTACCCCCGACAACCTTGATCAGAGACGAGCGTGAGCAGAGCGAAAAGAACCAACTCATAAGAAGGAGCAGAACCGTCATTGGCAGCTAAGTTCATATATATGCTGCCACTTGAACTTCTTGTAATATCTCACATTCTCTAAAGACTGTGAGGATAACTTTTCTTGATCCATAACAATTCAAATTATTTTCCAACTGTTAAAACCTAAAGTGATTATTAAATTTTGTATTTGTAATGTTACAAATGTAACTTCAATGTAATCCTTTTAAAGTTACTGCATGTTTGTCTCAGTCAGATTACTACACACAATCTAAACAGTGCTATAGTAGAATAATAGAATTCCACTGAGTAAATCAGGGGTGGGGGCTTACACGAGCTGAAATTAATAAGTGCTTAAATCCTTCACAAAAGCGTCGGCAGAATTACAGAGTTAACATACTCAGCCAAAGCAGTATTGTTCTCGCTTATTCTGAATATCTTGTGAAGACTCCCTTTGCAATAGAAGTGTCATCACCCTTCTATCTACATCTCTGTCAAGAGTAATCTTGTGCGAAGGTAGATACATCTGAAGCCCATATTAGATACTCTTGAGTTTTGGCCACTGTTGGACCACTACTGCAAAGCAGGGAGGCAAGACTGTCGCACATCTCGAGTGCTGGCCAATAGTTTGAAAAATGCATGTTCAGGATGGGGTTTATTAAAAGATTTCCTTATAGGAATTTTCTGCATGTTATTCAAAAGATAATTTTCCGTATAAGGAGTTGTTATATCCGTCGATTCGCAGTAATGATTGCACTACAACTCCCTACATTATCACAAATAATGTCCTTGTAACACTTCTGTCCATAAGTTATTACCAGATTCCATCGTTCAGGTGCATGTCTGTAATATGTCCGCAGACGGGTAATTTATCTCCCCGTCCTTGTGCAAACACCGACGTTCGTTTAACCATCTGGCCTGTGACTCTTCACGACAGTAATTATTGAATCACAATAGCCATATCAGCGCTAAATAAACTTGCTGGGCGTACGTCGTGTTCATTCGACGCGGCCAAGGTTTGGTACATGAGAATTTTACCAACATGACTGTCGGTCAATATTGCATCACCTGTCTACTCTCTCAGCAGGGATGGTCAAGTAAACCGACACGACGAATTATTACGGAGAAGAAGTGCAAACAATGACTCTAAAATAACCATACTGCTGGAGAGGAAAAGAGAGCAAATTATGTGACAGAAACATAAAAATATTATGGTCATAAAAGATGATTTGCTACACAAGCGTGACACTTACTGAGCTTTCAGCAGTTGGGGGTGGGGGCTCAGTTCTTTTATTTCAAGGTTTCCTAACATATTGTCCACGGACCTCTTGGTGTCCAGTGAATGGATTATTGGGTTTCGTGTACATAACCTAAAATTTAACATGGAAAAAAATGTTGTAATGCTTTTATGTACATTGTTTTCTAGAAGAGGCCCGTAGCCTTCGTCGGACAATCAAAGGTGTCCATATCCTTCGTCAGACAATCATAGGTGTCCATATCCTTCGTCAGACAATCAAAGGTGTCCATGTATTTCATCGGACAAGCAAAAAGGTCATTATCCTTCATAGGACAATCAAGAAGGTCCGTAGCCTTCATCGGACAGTTAAAGGGGTCCGAAGCCTTCATAAGAAAATTAAAGGGGTCAATAGCCTTCATTGGGCAATAAAAGGGGTCGTTATCCTTCATCGGACAACCAAAGGGGTCCATATCATTCATTAGAGAATTAAAGTGGTCAATAATTCTCATCGGACAATCAAAAGTGTCCACATCCTTCATTGGGCAACAAAAGTGGTCCGTAGCCTTCATTAGAGAATTAAAGGGGTCAATAAACTTCATCGGACAATCAAAGGGGTCCATATCCTTCATCGGACAATAACAGGGTCCATAGCCTTCATTGGACAATTACAGTGGTTCATGTTCTTCATCGAACAATCAAAGGGGTCCGTAGTCAAAGGTGTCGATATCCTTCATCGGACAAAGACTTCCGAAGCCTTCATCGAACAATCAAAGGGGTCCGTAGTCAAAGGTGTCGATATTCTTCATCGGACAAAGACTTCCGAAGCCTTCATCGAACAATCAAAGGATCCGTAGCCAAAGGGGTCGATATCCTTCATCAGACAATCAAAGACGTCCGTAGCCTTCATAGAACAAACAAAGAGGTCCATATCTTTCATTAGACAATCAAAGGGGTCCGTAGCCTTCATCGGACAATCAAAGACGTCCCTAGCCTCTTCGGTCAAACAAAGAGGTCCATATCTTTCATCGGACATTCAAAGGGGTCCATGGCTTTCATCAGACTATCAACGGGGTCCATGGTCATCATAGACTATCGAAGGGGTCCATGACCTTCATCAAAGGGGTCCATGGTCTTCATCATACTATCAAAGGGGTTTTAGACCTTCGTCAGACTATCAAAAGCGTCCATGGCTTTCATCAGACTTTCAAAGATGTTCATGGCCTTCATCAGACTATCAAAGGGGTCCATGGCCTTCATCAGACTATCAAAGGGGTTTTAGACCTTCGTCAGACTATCAAAAGCGTCCATGGCTTTCATCAGACTTTCAAAGATGTTCATGGCCTTCGTCAGACTATCAAAGGGGTTTTAGACCTTCGTCAGACTATCAAAGGGGTCCATGCCCTTCGTCAGACTATCAAAGGGGTTTTAGACCTTCGTCAGACTATCAAAGGGGTCCATGGCCTTCATCAGACTATCAAAGGGGTCCATGGCCTTCATCAGACTATCAAAGGGGTCCATGGCCTTCATCAGACTATCACAGGGGTCCATGGCCTTCATCAGACTATCACAGGGGTCCATGGCCTTCATCAGACTATCAAAGGGGTCCATTGCACACAAAAAAGCTCAAGAAACCCTGATATATTTGCTATAGATACATCTGATTCACATATTTAACTCTGTTATTGATTTCCACAAGGGCTGGAATTTTGAACGTTCTGCCTTTGATGGCGTTAAATTTACCGTGTGAAGACAAAACAGCGACCTTCAAAGTCAGCGACAGGCTGATGTCTTTTATGATGAGTGATTGCATCAAAGGGTTAAAAGGCAGAGAAGCAAGTGGTGTGATATTTCTGTTTTTTAACCTAATCAGTGTGGATTACTCTGGTTCAAAGCTAACTGGTTGGGATCTGACAGCTGTGTCTAGTTTATCGATGTGTCGTTGGTTGACTGGATGAGACAAGAAAAGGAAGAACTGGTTTGTTTGTTTGTTTGGTTGGTTTTGTAATACATTTATTATGTGCCTTTGAAGCAGGGCTGTGGAGTCGGCCAAAAAATACTCCCGACGTCGACTTCCGACTACAGTTTTTTACTAGTCGTATGGCATACAATTCGGACTCGGAGTACGGATATTTTTTACCGACTCCGACTCGACTAAAAATGACCGCCTACACGACTCCAACTACACAGCCCTGCCTTTAATTAAACTGTCTTGTATGTGTTTCTGATGTAAACTGCCCTGTGATGATGGTGATTATGATGGTGATGATGATTTTACTTCTCATCTAACTAGTTATGATCTGTCAGTTGCGCATAATCTTCCCATGTGTCGTTGCTTGACTGGATGAAACAAACAAAATGAAGCGCTTGTTTTTTGCCTGACTGATAATTATTTATTTGTTTGTTTACAGTGTCGAAGCCGCGGTAGCGCAGTGGGTAGTGCACTTGCTTCCTAGCTCGGTGGTCCATGGTTCGATCCGCAGTTCATGTGGGATTTTTTTTAGACCGCAAACGGCACAGGGGTCGACTCGGCATCATGAATTGGGTACCAGAGATGGGCCTAACCCATATTCGCCTCAATGGGCGTGTAACGGGATCCTTTACCTTTTTACCTTTTAGAGTGGCGGCTCGTTCTTAGGGATAATTTCGTCCATCCCCACCTGCATTTTTTGAAATAAAAACACCCCTTTGCGTGTTTAAATGTTGACCTAATACAAGTTTCCCTGGGTATATTACGACAGCTATAATTTTACGTTGAATCCTAGGCACGCTCTCTCTTGCACTAATTTCTCGCTGCTATTCCGTCCCATTTCTCTTCCTTAACGCGCGCCTCACTTACCGAATCTTTCTAAACTGGAGGATAATATAAACTGTGACGAAATCAGTCGCGCACTTTTTATAACTCTTGTCCCCTCTACTGCGTTTCTTCATTTTTCTCACCCATCGTCCTATTATTTGGCATATTTATTGCCCTTACATTCTTTTTGCTGTGACCGCACCCAGACATGTTTACGTTTCACCAGGTGAACTGTAACAATATCAGATTGATTACACAGGTCAGCGGTAATATCGTTTATCACTTGAGTCGCCTAGCCACCTTTGATAGGATTCGATCTCTAAGGACACAATATGGCCTCGTACGATCGATGAATAGAACGCCATATTGTCTGCCAGAGAAAGCCGTCTGAGGGATGGGCGAAAAAACGCGTGATAATAAGATAATATCTTCCGCCGGCCTATTCCCGTGTAATTATTACAGATAATCTGTCTGGGGAGACACTCTTGGTGAGGAGGCATCTATACAGGCAATGAGTGCACAGATGGTGGTTATGAGTTTAGCATAAAGATGCAAGCTTGCATTTCGAGCCAAAGTTCCAAACCTGGTACAACCATGCTCCAGTCAACCCAGCTGTAGATCGGTATCTATCTGTGCTCTTGTGTTTGCGGAGGCTAAAGCAGCGAGGATGAGAACCGGTCATCCTATATGATAAAGCTGAGATCCACTATAGTGAAGTCTCTAACATACCACTACCCTATGGCATCATTTGCTATGAGACTACCTTTTATATCTCTGCCAGGATCTGCTCCAGGGTAGAGGGTCACGCAAGTCGTGGCATTCCATCATCCGTCAATTAGTAGGTCTGATATATTTTACTGCTGAGTTTGGTGAAACCCTCTGGGTTTGCAAAAAAGCTCTGGAACTCACCTAGGATTTAAAAAAGGGTAAAGAGTGAAAACTCAAATCCCTGAGGATTGAAAGAAGAAGATTTATACAAGACGTGGCTGAAGCGTGGCGCCCAAACGAATGACGTGTGCTGCAAGGGGCAAGCACTCCCTATTAATTATGAGAGCTCAGACAAGCGTCACGAACTCACCGCACGCGCATCAACAGCAGACACAAACGCGCTCACGGCGCATCGATGTCAGTCTCTTTGATGGCGGACCGTAAAGTACTTCAAAGGGCTGAGTTTAGGTTTAGATCCGTGAGTGTTGAAGGAAGCCGATTTGGGGGGTGGAATCAAGAAGGGGATGGCTGGAAGAACGAACGAAATCTTTATTTCATCAGGGTAAAGAAATAGGCATAATTGCCTTTTTACATTTCTGCCCTGCAATGCAATTTTCAGCGTTTTAAAAATTAAAATATTAACAACTTCAGACAGGATCAATTAATATTATCATCACAATCAGAAACTTAGCACACACAAGTACATTTGCTCATAGTCATTCACGCATATAGAGAGAGGGGGAGAGAGAGAGAGAGAGAGAGAGAGAGAGAGAGAGAGAGAGAGAGAGAGAGAGAGAGAGAGAGAGAGAGGGTCAATCAATAGAGCTACTTAATATAAAAAAAACTCAATTTAAAATTGAAAATATTACAATGATAGTTAAATGCTCGTGGAAACGTTGAAATAACTGAAACAGAATTGTCGTTAAATGTGTGTACAAAATTTCATGACATGTGAATGCAGATGTCTTTTGAATGTGGTGTAATTATCAGTTTTGACAGACTTGGGTAGGGAATTCCATGCTAAACCACCTGCATAACTAAAACAATTTCGGAAGAGGTCAGAAAGATAGGTAGGTTCATATTTTTTTTTTAAACAAAAAAAAAAACAAAAAACAAAGAGAAAAAGGTAATGTGTCTTAACAAGGAAAATAGGAAATTGTCTACGTTTCGACCACAAGGCCTTCAACAGGAAAAGAAACGAAAGCGAGGTTTACGTAGGTGACATGAGAAAATAAATAAAAAGAATAAATAAAAAGAACATCACCCTGACGAAACAGACCCACCATGCGTTGATAAATGGGTGCTTACTTAGAGAAGAAGAATTAAAGTGGTTTGACAAGATGACTAATGTGGAACTTGTGACAGGAACCAGGTAAGTGTCAGTCCAACAAGATGACTAATGTGGAACTTGTGACAGGAACCAGATAAGTGTCAGTCCAACAAGAGAAGAGAAGAAGAACTGGACACACGACAGGATTACAGATTAGTGGACTTGTCATAAGTTTGTTGAGTGGAACTGATGGCACAACAAGATGACAGGAAGACTTAACATAAGTTTGTTGATTGAGTTGATGGCACAGGACAGGAAGACTTAACATAAGTTTGTTGATTGAGTTGATGGCACAGGACAGGAAGACTTAACATAAGTTTGTTGATTGAGTTGATGGCACAGGACAGGAAGACTTAACATAAGTTTGTTGAGCTGATGGCACAGGACAGGAAGACTTGTCATAAGTTTGTTGAGCTGATGGCACAGGACAGGAAGACTTGTCATAAGTTTGTTGAGCTGATGGCACAGGACAGGAAGACTTAACATAAGTTTGTTGAGTTGATGGCACAGGACAGGAAGACTTGTCATAAGTTTGTTGAGTTGATGGCACAGGACAGGAAGACTTGTCATAAGTTTGTTGAGTTGATGGCACAGGACAGGAAGACTTGTCATAAGTTTGTTGAGTTGATGGCACAGGACAGGAAGACTTGTCATAAGTTTGTTGAGTTGATGGCACAGGACAGGAAGACTTGTCATAAGTTTGTTGAGTTGATGGCACACGACAGGAAGACTTGTCATAAGTTTGTTGAGTTGATGGCACACGACAGGAAGACTTGTCATAAGTTTGTTGAGTTGATGGCACAGGACAGGAAGACTTGTCATAAGTTTGTTGAGCTGATGGCACAGGACAGGAAGACTTGTCATAAGTTTGTTGAAGTCACGTGACAGGAAGACTTGTCATAAGTTTGTTGAGCTGATGGCACAGGACAGGAAGACTTGTCATAAGTTTGTTGAGTTGATGGCACACGACAGGAAGACTTGTCATAAGTTTGTTGAGTTGATGGCACAGGACAGGAAGACTTGTCATAAGTTTGTTGAGTTGATGGCACAGGACAGGAAGACTTGTCATAAGTTTGTTGAGTTGATGGCACAGGACAGGAAGACTTGTCATAAGTTTGTTGAGCTGATGGCACAGGACAGGAAGACTTGTCATAAGTTTGTTGAAGTCACGTGACAGGAAGACTTGTCATAAGTTTGTTGAAGTCACGTGACAGGAAGACTTGTCATAAGTTTGTTGAAGTCACGTGACAGGAAGACTTGTCATAAGTTTGTTGAAGTCACGTGACAGGAAGACTTGTCATAAGTTTGTTGAAGTCACGTGACAGGAAGACTTGTCATAAGTTTGTTGAAGTCACGTGACAGGAAGACTTGTCATAAGTTTGTTGAAGCCCAGCGCTGAAGTATGAGGATGACAGAGCATACAACTCCCAGTGCAACTGGTGCCCAACCTGCACCAATGCATCCGTATGCCCTTGCAGCAGGATTTTCTGTAATAGTGTGTTTTACATGATGTGGCTGCCATCCCCATCCCTATAAGAGTGTAAAAGCATTAAGAATACTTTTCCAGAGCTACATAGGCACATAGAGCGGCTAATTAGTCGGGTTTTTCCTCTTTGACTGTGCTACCTGAGGAGAAACCTTCAAAGTCAGCGATTATCAACATATGGATCTCGACACCGAAATTGGCTCGCGGGAAACATTGCGATGGGTCGCATCTCTCACGTTTCCCTTACACAAAGTTTTATGCTGCATACCTTTGGTTAAATTCCTACAATTAATTTGTACTTGTCAGTTTCGGTACATGGGTCGCCGGCTTCACCCCCTGTGAAATTTAGGTTCTTAATGTAAACAAAAGGTTTAAGATATTTGCAGGCTTGCATAAAGAACAGAATAACCAAAATGTTTATTTCAAGATCACCAATATGGAATTGATGCAAAGTACTCGTACCAGATAAATGGAACAAGAGATAAGAAAGTGACAATAGCGATTGAAAAAATATATATAAATAATATAATTGTCACTCTGAGTAAAACAAAAGTACAGAGGTGGTTTGCACTTACCTCCCGTCGGAGTTGTAATTTTCTTTTTTTTTTTAACTTCCCTACCCACTGACTTTTTTAAAAAAATCTGTTTTTGTTGGCAAGTTTTTTATTTTAAGTCTTTTATCTTCAATGATTTTGTTTTGAAGATAACAGGCTGAATAAAAACCTGACCTCAAAAAAAAAAAGGACTATGAAAGAAATATCTTCGAAGGCGATATTTTGTTTCAGAAAGTGGATGGGGGTTTTTAATATTCTCCTCGT
This sequence comes from Oreohelix idahoensis, assembly GCA_024509875.1. NCBI lineage: Eukaryota > Metazoa > Mollusca > Gastropoda > Stylommatophora > Oreohelicidae > Oreohelix > Oreohelix idahoensis. The sequence goes on along the minus strand of JAMPIV010013051.1, from coordinate 73,132 downwards.
TTCTTTCATTTTTTTTTTTTTAATTTTTATCTGTCGCTGAAGCTTCCGATTTTTAAAAAAGAATGTGCGATTCCTCTAGTGCAGGGGTCGGCAACCTTTCCATGACAAAGAGCCAAATATTTAATTTTGTCTCCATTTTTTTAAACAACGAAGAGCCACATGAATAAAAAAAATCACATAGTATCCCTCATTCAGTTAAGGCGATATTTTGTTTCAGAAAGTGGATGGGGGTTTTTAATATTCTCCTATTTCTATTATATATTTTTTTATTATATATATTTATATGTATGAAGCTTCCGATTTTTAAAAAAGAATGTGCGATTCCTCTAGTGCAGGGGTCGGCAACCTTTCCATGACAAAGAGCCAAATATTTAATTTTGTCTCCATTTTTTTAAACAACGAAGAGCCACATGAATAAAAAAAATCACATAGTATCCCTCATTCAGTTATATATATATATATATAATTGAAATAATAAACATAACTTTTCAAATGCCATTTTAATACACAATAAGTAACACAATTTTTTCAGTAACAAATCTTCAGATAAGATGTAACATAATAATAAAATAAAATATACAAATGAAAAGTAAGGAAATTTAATGAGACTTTTGCTGTTGGATTTCCTTGCAAAGTTGGTCAATATTTGGTGAATAATCTGTTGTTTTCATTTTCAAGCATGACTGGAGACTCACGTCATTCAATTGGCTTCTTAATTTGCTTTTGATATAATTCATGTTGGAAAATAATTGTTCACAAAAATATGTTGATCCAAAAATTGAAAGAAGCCCAAAAGCAAATTTCTTCAGCTGAACATAGCTATAGGGTAAACCGTTCCAAACATCAAATATGATCTGATCTTGTTTTTTGAGCTCACTTACTTCAGACCACTTATGTTGTAGTGACAGGGCTGATTTTGCCTTTCAAGATTTTCAAGATCATGGACCAGATGTGTAAATTTTGAACACCACAATGCTTTGTCCTCTAAATCTACCAATTCAAGTTCAAAATCAGCTTGGTCAATTTGAGGAAAGGTTGAAAAATTCAGTTTGGTGATTTCTGTTTCAAGAGGTTTTATAAAACATGACAAGGTTGCTTTTTCTTTTCTAAACTCTTGAAAGCGATCAGCACATCAAACTGTCATTTTCTCAATAAGTTTTTTTTTTTTTGAGGAACTTGAGTTTGCTTATGTTCTTTTAATGCTGGGAAGTGTAATAATTTGTCAGTTTCAGTGTCTCTAGCAAACAAAGACAACTCGTGCTCAAATGAAAGCACTTCTTTCAAGAACAAAATAGCTTTATTGGAGTTGTTTTTTATTTAAAATGTTCAATTGAGAAGTCATGTCCATCATGAAGTAGAATTTTTGTAACCAATCAGGGTTTGATAACTCAGGATATTCAACTTTCCTCTCTTTCAGCAATAAAAATATGACATTTTTAAAGGACCCCTCCCCCCACACCCAAAAGTTTAGTCTACGAAAAGTGTGTGTTAAAAGGTGGTTTTAGTGCACGGACACTAAGTAGCCGAGGGCCAAGAGCCGCACGAGATGGCCCAAAGAGCCGCATGCGGCTCGCGAGCCGCAGGTTGCCGACCCCTGCTCTAGTGTGATGTAAGGAAGGAGACTTGAGCAGTCATAGAGCTGTCTGTGTGCATTGAAAATGGTCCCAAAAAAAACTAAACAAAAAACAAAAAATTGAGTGCTTAAATGGCGGAAATGGCAGCTATTGCTATGGACAGCTCAAAAACAGAGTAATGAGGATGTCGTGAAAGAGGCCAATGCGCAAGGAAGCTTTTTTTAAAATATACTTGCTCCGTGAAAAAAATTGAATTTAAATAATAAGGGACACAATGCCTGACTGTTGCCCCTTTGTGAATGACAGTGATTACGTCCCTTATTTGAATCCGCAATGAAATTGAAATGCAAGTATTTCGTTGTCGATAGCCGGTAAATGTTTTTTTCCAGGCCGACTGGCGTTGAACATCATGTCGCTGCTAAAATGCCGGCTCCAATTGATGTTTATCATTACTGACTTCCCTTCATGCCATGTTGTTAGACTATCCTATATGTTGTTCCCTTCTTGTCCGTTTTTGTTCTCCTTCAGTACTGTCTCGTCACGTACATAGTCGTTTCTCTCCTACCCTGAGGTGTAGAGGTTTCCCAGAGAGAGTGTCATTCAATCCTATCGGCTGTCTTCCTCCTGGCCTGGTTACAATCTAGTCCTCGGTCCTTCAGAGATTGTCTAACGTTGTCCTCCCAGCGAACTTTAGATGGTGCTGGAGGTCTTGATCGCTGGCTTTTGATTTCCCATTTTTGTCGTAGTAGCCGATCTTCTCCCCTTCTGAATACACGGCGAAACCATCGTAATTGGGACTGTTCCACTCAGGTCTTCAGGGACTGGGTCTTGAGCGATACCGTATTGTCTGGTTGCAGACCATGTCTCTTCTGGTTACTTCAACCACCTTCCTCAGATACCTCATTTCTGAGGTTTAGAGTTGGCTTTTGTGGGTTTTAGTCATTGTTCATGACTCGCATTCATACGTCAGCCTGGAACATAGGTGATACGATATACAACCGTTTTCTTGCCAATCTCTCTTTTGCTGAGGAATCCTCGATTTATAGCCTGAAAAAGTCTCCCAGCTGCTGCTCTTCGGGGAGCCAATTCTTCTTTGATGCCTTCTTTCCAGTCTATGACAGCTCTACGGTATTTAAAGTGGATGTGGATGTCTTGTGGATAACTTTCCTTTTGCCTTAAACATTCATTCATTGTCCTTCAGCTCCGCAAGGAGCGTAGACCTTCAAAAACTGTATGCCAAGTCGTTATGTCCTACGCCATCAGCTCAAGATCTGTGTTAAGACACGTTTAATGATGTCGTCTGCTACAGTTGTGAGCACTTTAAATTTGCGCGGTAATGTATTAAGATGCCATAAATATAATATGTTTTGCGCTTCACGATATTTTAGTGAACGCAAATTTGTATAGTTGTCTAAGATTAGGATGACGTGGTACGTTGGTATAGTACCACATGACAACGTTATATTTTCACCCTTCAGACTCCGAACTTTGTCCAAGTCGGACGTATTCTTCATTCCTCCCAGTATAGAGTGAATTGCGCTGAAGTCCTTTTGAAGATAAGCTACGGGGTCAGCTATCTTGTTTTAAGAATGCAATGTTGGAGTATTCTTATTGATGATTAAGTTCCATGAATTTGGAATAACAGGGAGTATTAATTTTGTGATTGTCAGAATCGTTATCTTCGCCAAACCGATGGCTGTTCGTTACCGGATGACCGACATACGGCATCGCGTGTAAACAGTCAGACCTTTTGACGACAGAGCAAGTAATATATATGAGACTGTAATGGACTGCGCAGAATCTGATATAACTATTTGATGCCATGAATATTCAACTATCTTGTATGTCATAATAAATATGTACTGTTTTGTGGACTCAAAAGAATCGCATCGTTGTCGCTTCAATTCAATTTATTTGGTCATAGTACTCATCATTCGCGAACAACACCAATCAGCACTATCGCTCGATTAAGGACAACTTTAAGATCAAGTAAGAAGCACACGAAATAATAAGATGAAAACCATTCTTTATTATTCAACAAATCTTCAAAGTACCAAAAACCGAAGTCAACAATCTGGTGGTAACAATCTGGTGGTAACAATCTGGTGGTAACAATCTGTCCATGCCTTCTTTATCCTGTTCTGTCCCCAGCTCCCTTATCCACGTGTTTTTCCGCCTCTGTCACGTGAGGGCCCCAGTGTCACGCGAGGGTTAGATGTTATTGAAATTCTTTAGTACCCTGGAAACAACATTGTATCAAGTTATACCAGGATAGTGCCAGATAAGAGTCTGGTCTTATAAGAAATACCCCCTTCTCTGAAAAGAGTAAGGGTGTATACATCAAAGGTAGGATCAAACTGTATAAGTTCCTAGAGAAGATGGTAATGTATTATTCTAAGTCCCTACGTGTTCCCTCTCCAGATCCTCCTCTGTTAATTGTATTATTATTATTATTAATAACTCTGCTAGGGGTAATGACTTAATTATCTACCAACAGAAACTGTAACTTAACTTAAAGAATTTAAGTAAGTCTGCTGGTAAATATTTACAATCTATTTTTACACGTTTTCTTTTCTTGTGAAAATCTTTCACTGAATTCAAAGGTTGATTACAAAATTAAATAAATAAAAACACTTGCAAATCGTTAAAATTATTTACAGTCTTTTATCTTTGTATGAACGTTCTCCTTTCTAGGCTGAAATCACTGCAGGTGTACACTGTCTGTACTTTATGATTTATTTTATCTTCTTCACAGTTATTGGAATTAAGTAACCACTGACTAGGACGTTTGCCTAGCGAAAATGCACTGTTTATTCATCATAGTCTATCTAGTTTGTGGTGATGCTGTGATAAACTATACAGTAGCCTTGGGTGGCTACTTAGCTTGGGGTCTTGATTTGGTAGTCTGTTCCACCTTGGGTCTGGCAAGAAGACTGTCTCGTACAGGCTTTTGGATCTGGGTGACCGGCCCTGTATCATTAAAGGGTACTCGCACCTCTGAATCCTATAGTGGAGTCTGGCTCCTAAAGGTGACAGGTAATTGCAGGATGTAACCTGAAAATATATTTAATTTCACTACTGTATTGCCTATCTCTATCTCCCTATCACAGAAGTAGGAGATGAGAGATAGTTTTCGGACAACAGAGTGCAGGTAGACGCACAGGTCACATCAAGTCAGCATTAATACAATTCAGTTCACTGTGAATACAATTTTCCTTCAAATCATTAGTTAGAGCTATTTGTCCATGATTCGCCTCCATAAAGTTATTAGGTTTTGTGGAAAAATACCAAGTGATATCTTAATCAATGCAGTAAAACAATTCCTTTCATCCTCCCTCATGTTCCTGGTATGTGATCCATTCCATCAAGAAATAATTCTTTAAATACTTTTCTAAAACTATAGACACAACCTGGCTACCATTCTCAATCAATTTGAATATTTTCACAAGCTTGGCTTTTGCCTCCAGAAAATTACACAGTAGTTCAAACACGTTCTACACACTTTCTAACACACACTGTAATTAATCCATATATATATATATATATATATATATATATATATATATATATATATATATATATATATATATATATATATATATATATATATATATATATATATATATATATATATACATATATATACATATACATATACATATACATATATATATATATATATATATATATATATATATATATATATATATATATATATATATATATATATATATATATATATATATATATATTTATTTATTTATTTATTTATTTATTTATTTATTTATTTATCTATACATTCTTTCTTACCCTCAGGCACACACAGTCGAGCTGTTAATGGCTATAATGTTCTGCTCTCAGATACATAAGGCAAAGGCACTACGCATTAACACTTGTGTTACCGCTCACCGTGATTTTTTTTTTAAATGACTGGCACCATTTCGTTAGCATACACGTTATTTATCGTGTGAGGTCGGGCGTCCGAGGGGTTTCCCTGCTCGCTAATATTTGCATCCGAAATTTTTTTGTAAAATCTGCCTAGTTGTGCAAATCAGGAAAACTATGATTTTATGTATCTACGTTATTCCTGGAGCGATTTTCTTCATCTAAAGCCTTAAATACGCTCTGTATTATTGTACACCTTCCTAGCTACTAATTTTGTCACTTTCCTAAATGCATTTATTTCTATGCGTACTTTAAACAGCCAAAGTATGGACTAACCTGAGGCCTCGATGCATTCAACCAAAGATTTCTCCCGTCCTATACTACTGATCGTAAAAGTCTCTGCACAGACGCGCAGAGCAACATTCCCGTTGTAGAATTAGAGACCTCTTCCCGGTGGTACTTCTTTCCTACTTATGTAATTAAATGGCATCCTTCACTCGGTTGTACTGCACCAGGATGGTTCAAACCCGGGCGTCGGCTTTGAAGCCATTGTTTACGGCCGGAAATTTGTGAATAGCCTGAACGGTCCTGTGATAAACCCTCTGTGGATGGGAAGGAGCGAAGCTCCTGACCGGGTTGGAAGGAAAGTCCTCAGGTTCCCCAGCCTCGCAATGACATGTCATTGGGCCGAAGGGGCTGAAAGCAACTGTACCTTCCGATTGGCCAGTGTATCAAGCAGTTATCATAAAGTATGGCGCGCGGTTTCGTCAGAGTATACAGAAGGACGTGTTGTGAAAACAGACCAACTCACGACAGTCTCCTTCAACGTTTATTACCCTGGGGATTCCAGCTCAAGCAGTGCCATGTAATGCTATCAACAGATTTCTTCAATGTGTATATTTGTTCATATTCATTGTTTTTTTTGTTTTTTTTAAGGATTCAGCTGTCTACAGGTTTGGGGTGTACGGCCATATACCCAAACCACCTAAGTCAACTTTTACGATACGCTTGGTAGGTTACAGTGTTACTTTTTTCCCCCTTCCGGGCCTCGGTAACACATGGGTGCTTGCGTAGAATAGAAGGATGGAAGTGATATAACAAGATGACTAATGTGGAACTGATGACAATAACCAGACAATAACCAGACAAGTGTCAGTGCTACAAGATATGAGAAAACGACGATGGTAATGGATAGGATACACACTGAGGAGACCTAGCATCACAAGACAGTCCTTGTTCTGGAATCCGTAAGGTAAGAAAGTCACAGGAAGAACAAGCAATACATGGAGAAGAGAACTGGAGACAGACACGAAGGGGTGAAGAAGTCTTGTAAAGACCTTGAGCTGATGGCACAGGACAGGAAGACTTGGCATAAGTTTGTTGAAAGGTGATGAGGATGATGATAATGATGATGATGGAGACACTGCTAGCATCAGACTGGCTTACCGGTTAGAGCGCTTGACTCTAGCAGCAAAGTTACCATGTTCCGGGATCGAATCCTGGTAGCGTCACGCTCCAGTCTACCCAGCTGTAAATTGGTACCCGACTTTTCTCTTGAATTGGTAAAGGCATAGGCAGAGAGAAATGGAAGTGCTTACCTCACCTCATAAAAAAGCTGGACTTAGTAAAAGTGAAGTCTCTAACACTTCGCTCTCCTACGGCAGTAACTCGTGTTTCAGAGATATACAGTTGGACTGACTTGACATTTGGGGTAAAGTTCACTATGTCTCTGTTGGACTTGATTTCTCTTGATGTAACCCAGCCAAAGAATGGGACTACTACTACTACTACTACTACTACTACTACTACTACTACTACTACTACCACTACCACTACCACTACCACTACTACTACTACTACTACTACTACTACTACCACTACTACCACTACCACTACTACCACTACCACTACTACTACTACTACTACCACTACTACTACCACTACTACTACTACTACCACCACTACCACTACTACTACTACTACCACTACCACTACTACTACCACTACCACTACTACTACCACTACTACTACTACTACTACTACTACTACTACTACTACCACTACTACTACTACTACCACTACTACTACTACTACTACTACTACTACCACCACTACCACTACTACTACTACTACCACTACCACTACTACTACCACTACTACTACTACTACCTCAGGTAAGTCGTAAAAGGTGGCTAATGAATTTGTGCATAGGGCTAACAGTCTCACCATGGGAAATAAATTGATGCAGACACCACTATTGCAAGAGCACATACATACTTGAATGCAGGCAACCTGCTGAGTGGTAAGATGCAGTAGTTGTTCCAAGGGGAGCACAATAAAATTCATCTTTTACTTTTCCTGGCTGTTTATTCTGGCTGTTTATTTATCCTTGTGTCCATTAGACTTTCTCTTGTCTGCAGAGAAAAGCAAATTGTTTCTTTGTTTTGTTTACTGTATCATATTCTACAGGATCATTGAAATGCCACTCCCTATTTTAAAATAATTATTTCTTCACTTCTGTCCTAATACTGCAATTGAAACAAACGGGAAAATGAAGTCCAAGATCTGTTATTTCATTAAATAAAATGCTATGGCACATTGACATTCCCTGGTTGACGACTGCATGCAGAAGGATCTTACTATGGACCCAGTGATAGGCAGGGGAAGCTGAGAAGTGGCTCTGTGTAGGATGTGACAATTCCTTGGGAGAGCCCAGAACCAGAGCACAGTATTTTAGCTCGGCATAGTTGGAGAGTCCCCTTGGATGGCGGGGAATGCACAGAATGCCAAACGCTTCTTACTCCTAGCTTGTGACCGAATGTGATAATCCTTTAAATGCAAGCCAAGCTGGAGACACTGGAGCTCATGACTTCAATTCAACATGTTTCGGAATGGCAGAAAAGCCACAGGAAAAGCCTAGATCTACAGTGTTGATAACACCAAGGAGTCTTCAACTTGGTATTGGCTGCTAAAGAGCGAGAAGCTCAACATCCCTAGTTAAACAACAACAACATTACAGCTGAATGCGATACTGACCTATGAACTCATGACCTCATAGCAGGCAGAAATATTTGCTCTCTCTTGTAAGGTCATTTTATTGCCTATTTTAGTTATTAAATTTTTTTTAAAAATAAGAAATAAAACGTACTAGTCAGTGTAACCGCATATTTTAGCAGTAACCTCTTCTGTATTGGTTCCAACTTGACTGTAAACCACCAACTGATACAAACTAGATTTGCTGGTTTCTCACTGAATGTAATTAAACGTTAATGTTATTAGTCTGTTTACACCCACTGTTGCGAGTGTAGTGGTTTGGTCTATATCATCGCCACACAGGCTAATTCAATATATGTGTGCTGCTGACCTGTCACTGTGTCTGGAATGTTGACCTGGGTGTGTGTTGATATGTTCGCACACCACAGTACGTACATAAGGGTACATGCAGGAGTCAAGAAGGGTTGCAAACGACTGGAACAGTTCGATACTGTTTATTCCGTTACAACACAGATACGATGACATAAATGACACACATTCGACAGCAAAACACGAATCATAGTATATAATTTCCACACTGCATCAATACCTAATACGGCCTGTCCTAATCCTGGACTTATAATAGCTTAATAGCTTCACAAATCTTCATACTGCAGCTAAACATAATATGGCCTGTCCTAATCCTGGACTTATAATAGCTTAATAGCTTCATACATCTCCACACTCACAACTCCCTAAATCACACACTAGTCCCGCCAAAAAACCCGTCACGAGATTCGGTTGTCTTGAACACCGTTCTCGATAACACATGCAGACTAGCGAGCTATTCACATGACTCAAAACAGTACAGAATAAATACATTAAACAGCGTTCACACGCTTATCTGTACTCTGTCACCCGAAAATAGGAAAAGATAATTCTATCCTAAAGTCAAACAAGTATCCGCTTAATCAAGCGTTGCAACTCGAAATTTAATTTGTCTAAAAAACCATTCTAAAGATTACTTCCCCTTTCATAAGTTTTTCAGTTCAATGGCAGTTTTGGTTTTATATTTTGACATTTTTTCGTGTAATGCAAATTAAAAATAATGAATGACTCAATTACCATAAGTTTCTGTATGACTCAATATGGATAAGAAATAAGTAGTAGGGAAAAACTTAAATAAACAAAATATACAGTTATCAGAGATTTTCATAAATGGTTATTATTGTAAACCTACAAATATAACGCAAATAGGATGCTCAACATGGAGAATAACAAAAACAATAAACAAAACATCTACAGATTTTCATAAATGCGTAGAATAGAAGGATTGAAATGGTATGACAAGATCATAAATGTAGAACTGATGACAAGATCATAAATGTAGAACTGATGACAAGATCATAAATGTAGAACTGATGACAAGATCATAAATGTAGAACTGATGACAAGAACCAGACAAGTGCCAGCCTTTATTTTTAAAGGGTTAAGAATTGGGCGCGCAAACCCGTCTGTTATGATTAAAATTCATAACGATTGTGTCGGTACTGTATAATTAGGTAGCTCAACAGGGCTCCTTGTTTGTTTATTTTATACGGAGTCACTTATTAATACAGGAAGTGACGCCATGCCGATTGGTTGTTTGGCAGACATGAAACTAAAAAAGCAGAAGTGAGGAGATTGTCTGCTGCCTTGGTCTTCTTCCATTGTGTGTCATGGCGAGTGGACGCATGTGTTTGAGCTACGGTATTTCAGTATATATCCCTGTGTTATTCCATCACTAATACATCAAGATCTTCTGTGAGGTGTATCTAGTTATCTGCATTTACATGGAGTATAGCTTCTCAGTGTCGAGTGTGAATACATATAAAAAATGTTGAGAATGAAAAGGACAGCGTTCCAGACATGAACGGACTGCCTAAAGTTATATCGACGACTGCATATTATATGCCATTGTATGTTGGCCTGAACTGTATTCAAATGGGAGCTGCGTTGCAGTATTAATAAAAATGTATACTGTCCACTTCGTCCGTTGTGGCTCATATAATTCTAATTGATGTTAGCTTGTTTCGGTGTCTGATACGTTTACTACCCTAGAAGTGAATTTGGCCACAGGAACCATCCTGTCACTACATTAACATATAAAAGACACGTAACACCGTCTAAAATTCTGCCCTTCCATTCATTTATCTTGCATACTATATCCTTTCATTCCCATATCAAGCATTAAATTAAAGACATACAACATTATAAAGGCAATATAACAGCATACATTTACAGTATCCAATCATAGTCACAATTTAGTATGTTTTTTTTAACCAAACAAGAAAGTAATGTAAAAAAAACAACAAAAGGAAACCAAATAAACAGTAACAAAGAAACAAATCCAAAATATTCGTACAGTAAATCAAACAATGTTGTCGATGGATAGGACACGCAATGAAAAAGTATGTTCATAGCCTTACAAATAATAAATAATAATAATAAATTCTTTAAGCACCAAACACGGCGCATAAGGCAGAAACCAGTGCTCTCCAGGTTGTTCGTTGTGACGCCACTCCTCTTAGCTCTTGCACATTATTTAGGCCCAACGTTCTTCCTTCTCCTATTATTGTTCTTCTGAGTGTTTCTTTTGGTCTTCCTTTTTTCCTCTTACCCTCAGGAACCCAAGTGAGCGCCTGTAGTGGTATTCTGTTGTTTTGCATTCGTAGGACATGACCGATATATGACCATCGTCTTTTCCTTATATAGTCGGAGACATATTTCTGCCTAGAGTCTTCTCTTATTTGTCGATTAGTCTTGAATTCTTTCCAACTGATGTTCATGAGTTTTCTAAGACATTTGTTCTCACATGTATTCAGCTTGTTCTCCAATGATTTTGTTATTTTCCAACTCTCACAGCCGTATGTTAACACTGAGATAACATTTGAATTAAACAGACGAAGCTTGGTATGTATATTCAATGATCGTAATTTCCAAATGTTAGATAATCTATTGAAGGCGCTAGCTGCCAAAGCAATTCTAGTATGGATTTCTCTTGTTGTGTCACCATCCTGAGTCATTTTACTGCCTAAATAATTGAAACTTTCAACTTTCTGTAGTTTTTCCCCGTTCAAGATGATATCAAAGGTCTCGTTAGAAAAGTTCATAGCTTTAGTTTTAGAGGCATTTATTTGGAGACCTATTTTAACCGAGAGATGACACCAATTATTTAACTTGAACTTAAGAATACACATCATCTGCGACACCCCCAAATTATTTGTTCATTGTGGGTATAGTTTCTCATACCCCACTCTATAGCTATTCCAAAAAGTAGTGGTGAAATAATACTGCCTTGTTTCACCCCTGTTTCTACCGTCAACCATTCTGTATTCCCTTTATTTGTTCTAACACAACATCTTGCATTGTCATATAGCGCTTTGATTATATTTCACATATTTTGTTGGAAAACCAGGTAAAGTCCTTCCCAGGATTGGGCGTGTAGACATCAAAGTACCATTTTCGCCTTTGTTCAGGTGATAATAAGTGGCCATACCCAATCTAGATTCTTTATAAAGGTAGATGTGAATATTTGATCAATACAGCCTCTAACCCGCTTGTTAAAAACTTAATGCCTGAGGTTTCTGCTGTAAACTCTATTCATGTATTCCGGTTTCTACACAAATGAATATAACGCAGTGTCAGTCTGATAGCGCTTTCGTGGATTCAAATAGAATCTAGCTTTCCATAGATTGTGTCTTTTCCACAAATATATACTCCATGGGTAGACTGGAATTAAGGCTTTAAAATCCAACGTAGGTGATAAAAAGTGCTATCTTTTAACGGGCTTGTTCTACTGATTCTTCATATAATTATTGGACTGGAAACTTGTGAATACTTCTGTGAATATTGTCAATACCGCCTGTTGGAACCAACCTATTTAATCAAAAAGGCTCGTTTCGCCTGAAACCCTGTTTCTTCTTTCTTTTCGTCAGCATGGGACCAACAGGTGGTTTTCATAGCAACATAATAGAAAAGTGTCTGATAATAGAAATATTACCACCGAGCCAGTGAATGAAGTCTGAATAATCACCTTTCTTCGGTAACCTTTACAATAATATAAACGTTCCTTGACCATTGTTTGAGGGGGGCTGGAACTCTGTCTATACTTCTCCTATCTAAAATAAAAAAACTGAGGTTGTTGTCATTCAACTGCCTGTTTAATCATTTCGTGGGACCAAAGGTCTCGCTAAAGAAATTGTGATGTTTTTCTTTTACGTAAATATAACTCCAAGCTGTGTTGAATGGAAAAAACTTTTAAAAACTTTCCTTGTTTTGATCTCGTCCAACGTTGTGAATTAATTGCAAGTTATTGGCAAGGAAACTCTGGTTGTGAGTGTATCTTTGGGCTGGCCGCTACTAAGTGACGAGGTTTCTACATCACTGTTGGTGTGGTCAGAAATTAGCACCTCCATGAAGTGCTACTTGAGGACAAAGCGGTCCATTGCTTCATTATTCGGCTTTTAAAGAATGTTGTTTGAATTCCCTAATTTACCTTAAAAACATGTGTTTTCCATAGCAGTAGGCTGGTGACTAGGTTGGACTTCTGTGGCGTACTGTCGAGCCTGGGTTTCTGATTTTCGGTAACAATAGCTTGTTTTTACTTGGTGTATAAATTGCTTAACTGGGCACTTTGATCAACCCTGCTGATCCAAGCCGCCGATTCTGACTGGCGATCAATCGGCGAGTAGGAGGAAAATATCTACAACTATGATTTCTGGTGTATCTTTAGCTTGGCTCATAACATTGTACTGATCCATCTAGCTTAACTTGGCGTTTCCTGATGTTTTTGTTTCGGAGTGGGGTTGACAACTCGTGACGCTACTGTATTCACCCTCTAGATCGAAGGGTAGATAAACGTTACTTCGCCTGCACTGGACATCAATAGCTAGTCGAATCCTGAAAAACCTGAGTTAAAGTGTAGACACCCTTTACAGTATAAGGTGTAAAATAGGAGGTGGACTTGAGACAACCTGGAAGAAGATTTATTAAAATGATCTCTCTCTCCAAGCCTCAACACACTTATACTGTCTATGCACCTCCTGCTCTCACTCTTTTCTCTGAATCATACATAGAGAGTATAGCAAAGAGCTAAGAAAATGTTAAATATGGATGGAAGGGTCGTGAACAGCGCATTAATAAAATGGGTAAACTTTATTAAAGCAGAAAAGCATGAAAATAATGCATTTCATCAAAAACAACATAAAATTCATCAATAATCATAATATGCAAAATACACCAACAACGAATACACAGACCACCGATCATAAAACCTGTAGAACACAGAGAAATGAAATAAACTGAGTGTCAGCCCGTCCGCTTTCGTGGGACCAAAAGCTAGCTCCAGAAAAGTGTCTTACATGTAGATATCCTTTAAGGGGATGAAATAAACCTACAGAACTTTCCTTGTCGGTGCTATCATTGGTGACCTCTAATTGCGCGAGGTGGGCTGGAAGACTCTATTTACCTCCGGTTTACCAAATGAATAAACTGAGTGTCAGTCTGTCCGCTTTCGTGGGACCAAAGGCTCTAGCTCCAAGAAGTGTCTTTACGTAAATATATACTCCATGGGTGATGGAATTAACCTGTAAATCCAATGTAGGAGCTAAGCGTTGGTGCCCCTAATTGCGCGAGGGGGACTGGAACTCTGTCTATCTTCTGCTGACCAAATAAACAAACTGAGCGACAGCCTGTCCGCTTTCGTGGGACCAAAGGTGCTAGCTCCAGAAAAGTGTCTTACATGTAAATATCCTTCAAGGTGAATGAAGTGAAATACAAAACTTTCCTTGTAGGTGCTAAACGTTGGTGACCCCTAATTGCGTGAGGGGGGCTGGAACTCTGTCTATCTCTCCTGCTGACCAAATAAACAAACTGAGCGACAGCCTGTCTGCTTTCGTGGGACCAAAGGTGCTAGCTCCAGAAAAGTGTCTTTACGTAAATATATACTCCATGTGTGATGGAATTAACCTGTAAAACTTTCCTTGTAGGTGCTAAACGTTGGTGACCCCTAATTGCGTGAGGGGGGCTGGAACTCTGTCTATCTTTGGCTGGCCGCTCCTAAGTGCGAGGTTCTACATAACCCAGAAATACACCAGACGAAGTTACTTGAGGACAAAGCGGTCCATTGCGCACTTATCCGGCGCTTAAAGAATTTTGCGTACTTGGTATTAAATCCTGTTTGGGCTGGCTGGACTGTGGCGTGACGGAGTGCCCCGTTTAGGCACACAAAGCTTGGTGATATAAATCCTGCTATAGATGCTGGGCTGTTTGATATGCTGGAAGCCGCCATGCTCTGACTGGCGATCAATAGGCGAGTAGGAGACTACTACTGCAACCGATGATTTCAGATTTAGCGTTGGCTCATTACACTGCGTGAGCTTAACTTGGCGTTGACAAAGGGTTTTGTTTCAGGAGTGGGGTTGACAACTCGTGACGCTAGCTGTATTCAGAAACCCTCTAGATCGAAGAGAATATGACGTTCTTCGCCTGACTGGAGTCTGCTCTAGCAAGTCGGTATCCCTGAAACTGAGACCCAAAAGAGACACCCTTTACATCACGCAAACAATAAAATCACACTAACGTTATATAAAATAGTTGTGCTCCGCTATGGGATTTAAGTTTATTGTAATTATTGCTTTGATAGTTTTAGGGCTGTCTTTAACCATATAAGTCTCCTGTTCCTTCCAAACTATCAATTATCAGCATGTGCCCGCATAGACTTAATATATTTTGTATACCCAGGTACCTGTCAGTAAATGTTCTGACAGCAAAAACTACTCCTCTTCTTCCAACTAAACATACAGGAAACCTAACCTGTAGTTATAGTTGAATGGATATGCTTATTCATCTTACAACCATTTAATGAATTACATAAACAGATTACAGCATGTGACATTACACAAATAAATCGTATGTCCCCTTGGGGGAAAAATATTAATATCTCCCAAAATGAAGGCATAGAAAAATGCAATGATCCTGCTATAATAATACAGTTGTGACTGAACATAAGATAGAATTATATCTATGGCGGGTGTCTGCTTTCTGTGAAAGTTGTGGCTAGAGTCTAGCTACACAAGTAAGCATATAATGATTCTCCCCCAGCCACTAGAAGTTTCTATCAAAAAGGAATAAGTGACTATCTCCTATAATTCAGAGTTACAGTGCCTGTATCTCACTATTCAGTGTTAAGTGAATAATCTACACCTCTGACATTTTCTTACAGAAATGACAGTTAATTCTGCCGACTCTTAACCCGTGGTAAGCATTGTATGGACTGAGTCTACATTATCACTGAATTAAATTACTAGAAGTCCTCAGAAATAAATTCACGTCACTTTCCTATCAGATATATAAAAAAAGCTAATATGATATATCATATATAAAATATGTCTACTCACCCCGAAAAATGACAAGAACATAGGCAAACACATTCTAGTTCTGCTGTGCTAACTCTGCCTTAGTCTCATATGGTCATCTACGGGCCAGGAAATATTTACGAGTGTGTTTGACTTATTAAAATTCTCTCGTCTTATAGTTTACAAACAACGCTACCCGGGACACCTGCATAGCCTGATTCTACAGATGTATCGGCGTAATGCGTAATAAAGGGTAAGACAAAGGTTTCTCTAGAGACTACATCAGATGTCAACAGCCGCCAGAAATTTCCCCAGATAGACATAATATTATGATCACTAATTGCGTTCTGAAGGCCAAACACAGAGACCACCCGCAGAAGTTACCTCCCACAGACAAGCCGTTTCTTTCACAGAAACCCTTTCGCTCGTTCAAACACTTTAAGCGTAACAGAAATGTTTCTCTGGTCAAATGAACCACAGGTGCGCTGATGTAATATTACCGCTACGCTGACCGTTGAAGGAATTAGTACTGAAGGCCAGCCAGAACGTAAACAAACCTCGGGTGGGGTTTGAGAAGGTGAAAAAATTTGGGCTACGAAGGTAGAAAAGAAAATACAAAATGTCAAGGAAACCAGAACATTAAAAGTAATAACATATGGAACGGAATGGTAAAATAAATTATCAGTCACTGTGACAAATACCCAGGGTAATAAAACTAGAGGGATACATAAGAACACATGGAGAAGAGAGCTGGAGGCAGACATGAAGGTGACGAAGAAGACATGGAAAGAGCTTGAACGGATGGCACAGGACAGGAAGACTTGACATTAGTTTGTTGAAGGTCTATGCTCCTTGGGAAGCTGAACGGTGATGACAACGAACAGTTGTTTTTGTCTCGTTGTGACGTCACACAAAAAAGTAGACCTCTCAAGACTAAAAACTTGGAGCAGACACTCCTAACAAAGCAGTGAATTGCTGCAAAACGGTTGCAAAATTTGCCATCAAATAAATATAAAGCTTAGGTAGATTCAATAACCATATCCTTTAACTCCCCAAGGAGGATAGGCTTTCAACAAACACATGCCAAGTTCTTCTGTCATGTGCCAACAGCTCAAGTTCTTTCCACGTTTTCCTCATCAGTTTCACTGTGACAAAACTTTTTGTGCATCTACTTTGGCGCCCTTCTCTCTCTCCTTCATCGTCCTATTATTTGACATATTTTATGCCCTCCATTTTTGCCTAGCCGCTCCCATAGGTATTTACGTTTCACCAGGTGAACTGCAGTATAATCGAAGCTAATTAGACAGGTCGACGGCTAATACTTTTATCACGAAAGTCGTCTAGCCACCATTGATAGATTCGATCTTTATTGACGCAAGGTGGTTGCGCACGATCGATGAAAATAAAGCTATATTATCTGCCTAAGAAATTCGTCTCGGGGATTTACGCAAACACATGTGATATTCGTAATCGTTTCTGCTGGCCCATC
This sequence comes from Oreohelix idahoensis, assembly GCA_024509875.1. Taxonomy (NCBI): domain Eukaryota; kingdom Metazoa; phylum Mollusca; class Gastropoda; order Stylommatophora; family Oreohelicidae; genus Oreohelix; species Oreohelix idahoensis. Next base: position 55,814 of record JAMPIV010013051.1, on the reverse strand, counting down.
TTTGTAGCAATATTATCGATAATCTATCTGGGGAGACAATATAATGGGAAAGTATCTAGACCAGAAATAGGTTCACAGATTTGTTAGTGAATTTGCATAAAGATGCAATCGGAAGTATTACTGCCTTATTAGAAAGAAGTCACGCGTTGGAATTTTAAAATTTGATATTTTAAAACACGCGGGGGATATTATGATTTAACACCCCAACCAATATAGTTCTAAAGAGCTTACCATTGGCTTGATTTGAGAGCCGGAATAGAACTTCATTGGCAAGTTGGTCTAAAAGTAAAATCTGGGACTTGACCTGAGAAATGGCAATGTAATCTAGCAAAATTGGAGTCACAAATCAGACTGCATCACAACATCAAATTAGCAACTCCAAATGGAGCAGTGATGAGTGTTAATTACACCCTATGTGCATCAAGTGTATCGTATCATTTTGTGAGATATGTAAATTGTTAATTTTAGTTCAGACACAGATCATTGCATTCGCGCTGTCCAAGCACATATTTTCCCAGTTTAATACCCAGAAGAATATTAGTGATTTTTAATCAACTTCCCTGAGTTACGCTGTGTTTACTCAAGAATTTAATCATTCAGAGAAGCTAACATTGGTGGGTGGACAGCGGGACAATGCGCCTGTTAATCGTCTATCCCAGTGTACTTAGCAGAGGAATTTGTTCTTTTTATTTTGTCTAAAGTTCGTGGAACGAAGCTATCAGACTGTGCATGGTACGACCCTGCAAGACTAAAGTTTCAACGTCACTAGTTGAGAGTTAAAAGCAGGGAATCAACACTAACCGCCTACATTGGACGAGTTGTGTGAAGAGGTGCCATCAGCACAAAAGAATTGACGAAACAACGGCTGCAGGATTCACTTAGACCAGCTAAGTTTATTAAGGAAACAGCAAAAGGAAAAAAAAAAATTTTTTTTCAATCCTCAAACCAAGTCTCAGTGAAGACAATTTTATTTACATCTAAAATTCACCATCATTCCATCGCTATTTTAACCTGTTAAGACTAATTGATTATTAAATTTGTTTCATGTTGTTTTAAAACAAAACAATCATAGTTGATTCAGTTATTTTAGGTATGAAATCAAACATATGAGCAAGACTCTTTAAGATATATATATATACATCTAGACATATATTTACATCTATAGAGCAAATACTTATAAAACAATTTCGCTGGATTTACACCAGCTGAGGGCTTGAACGGGCTAAAACCATTGCTTAATTCTTCACAAAAGGCGACGGATCAGATATAAGTTAATAGTGCTTTGCCCTATGCAGCATTGTTCTTGACTTCTGAAAACATCTTGTGAACACTACCTTGAGATAGAAGCGTCATTATCCTTCTATTTCTAACTCTGCCAAGAGTAATCTTGTGTGAAGGTAGACACCTTTGAAGACCCATATTAGATACTCTTGAGTGTTAGCCACTGGTGGACCACTACTGCAGAGCTAAGGGGAGGCAATCCGTGACATTCACTTCTGTCTCCAGTTCTTTTCTCCATGTGTTTTTTTATCCACCTCTGCCTCTCTTTCCCTGAGGATTCCAGAACAAGGACTGCCTTGTCATGCTTTCAACAGCTTTCCTCGGTGTATCCATCGCCAGTATCTTCTTCTCATCTCTTTTCCCACCGGCACTTGTCTGGCTCTTGCCATCAGTTACACATTTATGACCTTGTTATACCATCTCAATCCTTCTATTCTACACAAGCACCCATGTATGAAAGTCTGTAGCTTTTTGGTTGTTGTTTTTGTTGTTCTCCATGTTTCAGAGCCATACAATAGTACTGACTTTACATTTGAGTTGAAGATTCTTATTTTCGTGTTGGACTTGATTTCTCTTGTTCTCCATATGTTTCCCAATGCAGTAAAAGCTCTCTTGCTTTTTGTATTCTTATCCAATGTATAGCGGTGAATTCCATTCCAGACTTTGTTCAACTATTATTTTCAATGTGGCTAACTGGTCTGTACAGGATCTCTTTTATTCATCTCTCAGTTGCTTGTCTATGGACGGTTTTAATCTCTAAAGGATGATTCTGTTTAATACTTGTCCTGCCACTGATAGTAACATTATTCCTCTGTAATTTGTGCACTCTTGTAAATTTCCCTTCTTAAGCAACGACCAGATAACCTTCCTTCCATTCTGCTGCTATTTCTTCTCTCTCCCAGACTTTGCCAAGTAGTTTGTATAATATCTCTGTAGAGGTATCAATATCTGTTTTGATGGAATGCCATCAGGACCAGCTACTTTTCCATAGATAAAGGTAATATAATTTAGACAGACTGATGTATGAGATGAGATCAGATGATATAATACACACTTGGCCTCCCATACTTCCGTATCTATGTTTGTTTACTGCCTTGTGTAGTTCCCGTGTGTCTCTAGAGAGAAAAAGAAAGACGATAAGATAATTTACGGGACCTAAGACGCGTCAACAGTGACGAATGCAGTCAGCGACTGTAGCAAAGCTGATTTTGCTGGGGAGGTTATGATGGTATCCTAAAAAGAATGAAAAGGTGTCTGCTATAACCGTGTGAGGTCAAACACATGTAGGTCTCTGACTCTATAGATGATGATGATGAATTATGTGCAGAGAACCTAACGCTACCTCCCTAGGTCTCACGCGGTCAATCTTCTGGCTCTAGTGTATGGTATATGGTGTACCTAGTGTCTAGGGGAGATATGAATGATGGTACACAACAATCAAACACTTTAAGTTTCTATTAAAGAAGTTAATAACTAGCAGTTAAGTTTTTCTTTGAACAAATATTTACAATTTATTTTGCCTACAAGAAACTGTCAGAGATGCCCCAGATGTTTTACTCTTCACCTAGGAGTCCTTGTTGTAAGATAATTCAATGGGTAGTGCAGAAATTTCAAGTTCAACACTCGACAAAGCTCCTACTGGATATTCAACAGCATATAAGTCTGGTTGGAGACTGGTTGGCGTTTATAAGCACTCAGCAGGTTTCCTGTCACCAGCCGGCAACAGGAACATTGACCCTCTGCAACAAAAGGACACCCTGGCCTTTTATCTCTGATCATTTATTCTAACACTTAATTCCTTACGTGGGTATGGGGTCAGCCTCGCGTGCCTTACAAATGCACTCGCCCCGAATTGTACAGGACTCCCACCTGGTTGTGACCACACCTCAAGTCCTTATAGTAGATACGCCACTGTACGTTCACATACTTTTCCTCCATACAATAATGTGGAGTAACCACATTTCCTGTGATATGATCTTCTCTTCTTTTCTTTTCACTTATATTTGCTTCAGGCATGTTAAACAGTGTTCATTGAACACAGAGGCTTGCTAAACTATTTTAATACAATAATATGTCAACATAATCATAACAACATACATCAGTCAGATACCGTTTAATGTGTGGACTCAACAATGTCTGCTTCCGACATGTCCTTCACTTTTTCCCCAATAGCAGTATCTAACTTTTGTAGTTGGACCAAACATATTAAATTTCATAAAATATCCTTACCACAATCAAGAAATATATAAACAAATGACGCTGATTTGGTGAAGAAATGGCCTCAGCTTCCTCCGAACTGCACAGACTGTGAAATTATTCTTTATTTAAGTTTAAAATTAACACAGCTGTTTTTCAGCGTATCTGTATACAAATTTTAGTTCAACTGGCAATGAATAATCAAAGCCTTTTGCTAATATCTACCAGCACTAGCCAATCGTAACGTTCTACTACTTGAATTCAAATGCAGTTTGAATGAAAAACCAAAATAATTTTGAATAACTGGTGGTCGATTGGCTAGTCTGCTCTAGTCATGCCCAATACAAAAAGATATTACGTTTAGGATTACATTTCTCCTACCGCTCCCCTTTCCCATTCATACTCTGTTCACCCCAAGCGAATTTGAATGTACCTCCCTGCCTCTCCCAAGCTCGCGTCCCCCTAACGTTACCAAAAAACATAAGCAGGAACGCCAGTGTGTCTGGTCGAGTGTCTTTAGATATTAGTATTTCTTCAATAACTTCTCCAATACTGGGACTATCATATATTTTAAAGTACATTCTTACTCAGCTAACTGTACGTCATACTACCATATAATTCTTATGGGGAACTTCATAATGGTTTAAAATTTGCAATTTATGTCATCGTCCATCGTCAAATAAAATTTTACACAAGTCCGCCATCTTTCCTCTCTTGCGAGCATGTATTTTTCAAATAACTAACTTGTTTTAGTTACGTCAGAAATGCTACCACTAGGAGGCAATAAAATTGTCTGCGTGGTTATGCCTTGGCTGGCTATTCCGCAAAGTGAATATATGCGTTGCAGACTGTGTCAGCGAAGCGGGTGTAGACGGGGCGGGTTAGGACTTTGTGTTACTAGTTAGCATTGTATCGTGTAATACTACCAAAAAATGTAAGGATTACTACTGTTTTTGCTACAAAGTTGACAGAAAGTGTTACTTCAGATAGCTATATTGCGGTATGCTTCCGCCAATAGTTAATTGTAAGGCTAGACTACAAAGTGTATACAGCAGATTGGGCAAAAGTTAAATATTAATAGTGTTTCTCGAAAACTAAACTAAAGCGTGTCAGACTTTTTCTGTGAAATCGTTCTATAGGCTTAGCACTGTGCAAAAAGCATCGCTGCTGGCTTCGAAGATGCCAACCGTCAGACACATGCGGGCTAATGTATTTATTATCGTTTTATGCCTAAATCGTACTGAATTGAGCGTTTATTCTCGCATATTTTGCTACAGCGACCCATAGCTTGACTGCTTTCGGCCGTGTCAGCGAACCAGAGCTGACCAAGACCCTACTCCACCTCCAAGTGGTGGTCCTGGAAACAGGCTGCATCACTGCAGTCTGGCTGAGTGATTAGGGATCGAAGAGGAAAGGCTAAACCTGTCCCAAAAATGCCGTGCTGAAGTCGGATGTGTCGGCCGAAAAGCGCAAATATCGCAGCTTCGCTGTAAACGGACACAACGCAACCAACATTCTTTTCAGGATGAACGAAGAAGGAGAAGATAATCTACATTGATGACATTTGACACACGTGGCTTCGCATACGTCCTTCAGCATTTATGTATCCTGCCCCGTGGTGTTCTCGGAGGTCCGCTGAAGAGATGAAGAAAGAACAAGATTACCACACCTTCAGGCACATCGTGCAAGGCGACTAATAGGTTGGGCATGGGATACTGGCAACCTCATCATGTAAAATAAATTGCCCCACAAACCACCACTACAACAGCATATTAATGCTTGGTGCCAGGCTTCCTGTCAGGCACCCAGCTACAGTGGTTGATTCATGCTCCATGAGGAGCCCAAAGGAAAATTATGATTATTATAATTGTTTCCGATTCATTTTTTTTTCCATTCACTCACTACTTTCACTACGCTATAAAGTCGGAGTTGCTAAGAAGTATGGTGTCTGCCTCTAATTGTAAAGGTATCGGGTTCGCCCCTAGTATAGGGAATATAATTGATGGAAATTTTTTTCAGAATTAGTTGTTTTCTAATGAAGTCATACACCCCCATGATCTCCTGGGTAGTGAGATCGTATGCCTAGCCATCTCGGATAAAGGCGAAAAAATAGAAGGTCCCATGTGCAAGTTGTGCACGTTAAAAATCCCTCGGCAGTTGTAAATCGTAAAGAGTCAGCCATACGGCCGCGGCCCTAGCAAAATTTACAAAATTAGAAAACTTACCCACACAAAAATTTTTTTTAGAATGAGTGATTCCTGTATACACACATTGAGATCCTTGCTGGTGCTACGGAGTTCGTGCAATGTGCTGAGATCCTCCTTGTATGATCTAAGGGAGGAGATCGGAGCACTGATGGAGTAGTCCGTGTGCAGTGAAGATAGTCCTTAAAATCAAAACCCAATCCAAACTACGCTATAGCATTCCCTAGGCCAGAGGTTTTCAAACTGTGCGTCGCGGCTCCCAGGGGCGTCGCGTAGCGGTGGCTTGGGAAAAGTGTTGGGCTCGATATTATGAGCCAAGGTCCATCAATAAATATAGATCTTCGTAGTATAGAGAGGAGCCGCGGTGATTTATGCACAGGTCAAGGGAGCCGCGGACCAAAACAGTTTGAAAACCTCTGCCCTAGGCCCTAGAGCAACGGTCGGCAACCAGTCGATTTTGGTCTACTGGTAGATACCAGGAGAATATTTGGTAGATCTCTAGGTGGCTGAAAGAGGTGTGTGATAATTTTTCACCTAGGTAAATTAAGGACTAGCCCTTTCCTTCCGGCACTTAAATATGCGGTGTTCTGATATTTAAAGGTACTTTCACAACATTCCCTGTGAAAACCTGCTAGCTAGCTGACTTCTTCTTCTTCCTCGTTCGCCTTCAGATGTCCACATTTATGACTCTAATAAAGGCAGTAGTCAACTCAAGGTTCCCGACATCTCCAAACAGTTTTTGTTGACAGAAGTGGGTTGTTGCCATATGCTACTCCGTTTATTACTGTAGGTTGGGCAATACTGCAGGAGGTGTTCGACCGTCATCGGGCTGGTACCGCAGGTGCAGAGATCTGTTGCACCAATCTTGTATTTGTGGTATAGATGGTATCTCAATCTGTTGTGTCCAATGCGTAGCCGAAAAATGATGACCTGTTCTTTCCTGGATAGTTGATGATATGCATCATTTTTCAAATGGCCCGGGTGCTCTCTTTCCCATTTGGACTTGAATGTAGCCTTTATAACTGACTAAAACATACTATATTCCTGACCTGTATAAGATAGGAAGCCATATTTTGTTTGAAGTGAAACTAACATTCAGTAAAATTTAATTCATTTTGAATTTTCCACCGCTCTGTCCGTGGAACTGCAGGAAACATTTCTTCCGACAGAGATAAAAGTGACAATAAGGCTGTACTTATTCCAAATGCTAAAGTCTCTGAAACCTGAAAACAGACATGATTTTCTCAAAGTAGATCTTTTCAGAGCTCAGCCGTTCTAAAGTAGATCACCGTAGCTCCTGGGTTGCCTACTACTTCCCTAGAACATATGATTCAACGAATTCACGCCAAGCGTTCATGTCGTGTGTCACAAGTTCAAGGTCGTTCTCGTGTCTTCTTCATTACGTTGTGTTTGTCTACACTTCCCTTCTCCCTGTTTTTTTTTTTTTAGGTCTCCATCTATTTTTCTTACCCTGGGGAGTCCAGACCAAGCACTGCCTTGTGAAGCTATCAACTTATCATATCCATCATAAGCGCCTTTCATCTCAAAGATTTCATTATACAGAACGCATATTAATATCCTCGGTTCGGTGTCGGAGGAAGGTGTGTAAAGGAGAGCTGGAGACAGGAACATTAGAGAATGAGGGAGACTTGGAAAACATTGACTGGATGGCACGGGATAGGACAACTTGACACGCATAGTTTACTGAAGGCTTGTGTTCATTGGAGAACTGACGTGTCATGATGATGGTCATATAATAATAATAATAATAATAGCTTGTTCAGTCATAACTGACTATGGGAATGCGCCCCTGGGGTGACAGCCCTCAGCTGCTTATTTTCCTGGTGTTCCTTTCGACGTTTTCTCCTCTCTTCTGCTTCTTTTCGCCCAAACTGAGGTGGCGCTGCAGATAGCATCGCTACTTGGGGCGATCGGCAGCTTCATCCTCCCAGGTTGCTGGATTTATGTCCAGTGCCCTCATGTCTCTCTTGCGCAAATCTTTGAATCTCTTTGAATCTTGGGCGGTCGCCCAACTAGCCAGAACGCAGCCTTGTTTAACGCCACTGCGTACGTCAAAGGGCTGTGATGTGCTTCCAGCATATTGGACTGTTCTTTTCATGGAATGACTTTATAATTTCCAGCAATTTAGCAGGGCAGTCTATTTTCAGGAGGATTTTGAAGAGTACATCCCTACTAACCAGGTCAAATGCTTTTGTGACGTGTATAAAGGCGATATATAAAGGCGGATGATGATGTTACAGCCTTTTTATTTCATTCAGACACTCATACATAAAAAGGTAAAGCTAGGCCCATAGCAGATACTGTCTTAGGGGAGTAGAGTGTTAGAGACTTCATTATACTGGGTCCAGCATCGAGAGATGAGGTCACAAGTTCCCTTCCTCGCTGCTTTTGTCCTTACTCTCAGTAGCGAAGACAGTTACCCAATTACAGCTTGGTAAAGTGGAGCGTGTCGATACCGTGAATCTCACCCGGCACCTTTGCCGCGAGATACCAGCGCTCTAACCACTCTACCAATCGGACGCTTACATACATACATACTTACACAGAATTCTAAAGTGGATCAGTTCTGTGGGAGGTAATCTCGGCGGGAAAGCCACTGTCATCATGACATTTGTGTTACACGTCATCAGTACTGCCAATCGGACGCTTACATACATACATACTTACACAGAATTCTAAAGTGGATCAGTTCTGTGTGAGGTGATCTCGGCGGGAAAGCCACTGTCATCATGACATTTGCGTTACACGTCATCAGTACTGACAATGGCGTCATTACAGCTACTGTAAAACTTCTCAAACTCTGTTCTCGCATGCGAGATTGGGACCAGATGTAACGATCCTTTAAATGCAAACCAAGCTGGAGAAACTGGAGCTCATGACTTCAACTCAGCACGTTTAGAATTACAGAAAAGCCACAGGGAAAGTCTAGATCTAGAGTGTTGATAATACCAAGGACTCTTCAACTTGGTGTTGGCTGCAAAAGAGCGAAAAAGATCAGCAGCCCTAGTTAAACAATATCATGTCATCCATTTATTCCCTTTTCGCTCCATATACAACACGGAGCCACCACTGTAACTTTTCCCCTTGTAGCTGGGCCGTGGCGTCGGAGTTGTGGAGTCGGTGATTTTTTAGTGGAGTCGGTACACAATGTCTCGACTTCGACTCCGAAATTTCGAGACTTAAGTCAAGGCAGATCAACGTTTGGTCTATGCAAGGGAGGGGGCCGCTTAAAAAATTTGAAATAACATCTTAAAGTATGTAACTGCGTCATCTTGTCACCACCATTGTCTCCGTGGTTCACTGCCTTTTTACCACAACATCTTCAAGAGGAAGATATATTACTGGGCCACAGTAAAGCCTAGAAATAGTTGTGTTTTATATTTGTGTTTTCGCTCCTTCTACAGCATCCATCGCGTGTGTTATTTGCGTGACCCAATTACTACGTTGAGTGATCAGGCCTAGCGGCTTATATAAAGAAGTGCGCTGGCTAGCAGAGGCCTTTTTTTCTTCGTCAGTCACCCTAAAGAAACCAGAGTAAGAAACCAGAGTCGATCTGAAGATGCCTTGAACACGTTAGCAATTGAGCACTGGCTGGGTGTTTTGTTTCGTTTGGTTTACTTTATAACGTTTGCTTTATGTGCTTGTTGTCGCCGATAGGGTTGTGTGAATAAATACAGCTCCTGCGTTAGAATCAAGAGTTTTATTGTTGTTCGGGTCGGTGCGAGTGTGCAAGATAGTGATCACGTCACAACAGCATCATCATCTCTCGCCCACCCTATCACAATTAGAACTCCTAAAATCACTTTCATGTTAAAGTACATCCATTTTTACATAATGTAGGAAAATTTCAGTTGCTTCTGATCATAACTAAAGTTTTTATAACAGTTGGAAATTTGTTGGCACATTTAGAAAAAGCACACAAGAGATGAAAATAAACTACATACACTGTCAATATTCCCGTCATTATTAAAATGAAACTATTTTGCCTCGTGGTGTTTGGCAAAGCAGTCATTTGTGTGCAGGTGTGGATAATTTGTTATTTTGTATTACTGTATGAATGAATTAATGAATGAATAGTTTAAAATGTACTCTACGAAAGCCACCTATTCATTTATTCACACACATACCATACTTATACATATAACTCCATATAAGGGCATAATGTTATGCCATATCATGAGTTTAAAAAAACTGTAGTCAAAGTCGGACATCTAAAATGTCCGGAGTCCGGAGTCGGACAATTTTGTGGCCGACTCCACAACCCTTCCTTGTAGGAAGCCTACAGCAAAGCATTTACGTTCTCTTGCTGCGGTTGTTTTTTTTTTTTTTTTTTACTAATCAGATTGACATAATAATGTTTCCATCGCCAATTACAATGTTATATTTCAACTTATGAAGACACACAATCTAGAATTCTTCATAAAGGAAAAAAATTACAGACCCATTTGAGATCGAATCTGGCGTGCAGCAGGGATGTCCATTGTCACCATGTCTCTTGTAACTAACAATAGGTTGGGTTATGAATACAACGATATCGGCCAAGAAAAATGGAATCAAGTAGACCAGAGGTTTTCAAACTTTTTTGGTCCGCGGCTCCCGTGACCTGTGCATAAATCACCGCGGCTCCTCTCTATACTATATATTATATATAAGCAATTGTACCCAAAAAGATATTAATGACTTCAGAATGTGCATATTTTACATCTGATACCAATTGTGGGGGGTAAATAAGTTAAGTTTCGGACACAAAATAAATAAGAGTATATAATGACACGTATTGGTACATGTAATAATACCTCGGCGCAAATATGTCGTCCTACGAAGATCAATATTTATTGATGGACCTTGGCTCATAATATCGAGCCCAATACTTTTCCCAAGCCACCGCGACGCCCTTAGCCGAGGGCCGCGACGCCCCTGGGAGCCGCGACGCCCCTGGGAGCCGCGACGCACAGTTTGAAAACCTCCGAAGTAGACTCTCACTAAAAAAAGCTTGACTTTTTAGATCAGTGGTTCCCAAACTTTTTGCTCGGGGCCACACTTTCCGAATGAAAATTTGCTCGCACCACACCGATATTTATTATTTATAAGAAGTACCTTCCACATACATAA
>JAMPIV010013051.1:0-40000 GCA_024509875.1 Oreohelix idahoensis | reverse complement strand
ATCTATCTATCTATCTATCTATCTATCTATCTATCTATCTATCTATCTATCTATCTATCTATCTATCTATCTATCTATCTATCTATCTATCTATCTATCTATCTATCTATCTATCTATCTATCTATCTATCTATCTATCTATCTATCTATCTATCTATCTATCTATCTATCTATCTATCTATCTATCTATCTATCTATCTATCTATCTATCTATCTATCTATCTATCTATCTATCTATCTATCTATCTATCTATCTATCTATCTATCTATCTATCTATCTATCTATCTATCTATCTATCTATCTATCTATCTATCTATCTATGGAATTGTCTTCCACATAACCTAAGAAAGAACTTCAGTCCCTATTCATACAATCGTAGACTTTTCGAATACTTTATGAGTTCTGATTACATGCCCCCCTCCCCAATCGGATTATCCTTTCTTATACTGTCAACTGTAGGTTCTAATGACGATGTTTGTACTTTTCAACATATTTTATGTCATGCTTATAAGTAGTTAATGTTAATATGAGTGTGCTATTTTATTTTACTTTACAACGTTGAATTCCTTGAAATTGATATGTAAAATGCATGTGAGAATAAATGAATTCAGTATGAAAGGTGAGAGAAAGGAAGGGCAGAATGTCAGACGGGCCTGCGTGCCCAATTCTCAACCCTTTAAAAATAAAGTTCGTTCGTTCGTTCGTTCACCTCTGGTAAAATCTCTCACATACACTGGGAAAACACAATGAGTGCCAAGTCATTCAGTAGCAGACTGTTTGAATATTTCACGAGTTCTTATAACACACCATCCTAATCTGATTATGTCTCAAATCACCGTTTAATTTACTGTATGAGGAATTCAATTTTTGTCAGTCTTATTGTTTGTTTGTTTTGGTTTTGTTTCTTTGTTTGTTTGTTTGTTTTTTCTCATTAAATTTTTTATTTCATTTGTTTTGTTTTGTTAATTTATTTTAAAAACATACTTTGATTACGATGAATATTGCAAATGTATGATTTTATATTACTTTTTAATGATAAATGCCTAAATAATGATTGCAGTAAATGGGGAAGGGGGGGGGGGGGGGGGGGGGGGGGGGGGGTGATGAAAGGATACAGTATGCATGATGAGAGAGAGAGAGGGGAAGGGCAGAATGTCAGACGGGCCTACGTGCCCAATTCTTAACCCTTTGAAAATAAAGTTCGTTCGTAATCTATCTATCTATCTATCTATCTATCTATCTATCTATCTATCTATCTATCTATCTATCTATCTATCTATCTATCTATCTATCTATCTATCTATCTATCTATCTATCTATCTATCTATCTATCTATCTATCTATCTATCTATCTATCTATCTATCTATCTATCTATCTATCTATATATCTATCTATTTATCTATCTATCTATCTATCTATCTATCTATCTATCTATCTATCTATCTATCTATGTGTCTATCTATCTATCTATCTATCTATCTATCTATCTATCTATCTATCTATCTAACTGTAACTAAGTTTACTGTTACCGTACATTGGGTTTTTTTTAACAGCAGTATTATAATGCATATAAGAATAAATGGTTACAATATTTATTTATTTTTTTTTTGCGTACGCCCGCTAATACTCGAGGCGAAATCTCAGGTTATTATTTATGTCTAACCTGACATTGATTTTACGTGAGTATCCCTTTATTTCTTGTACAGAGACAGGTGTCCCTCGCCATTCAGGCAAATACTCGCCGATTTCGGAGGTACCCATTGCAGCTGGGTCGGCTCAGGAGCCGCCAGTCCCTGGTCGACGACACTCCTTCAAATGTACTCGCCAGGTCTCGAGTTAATCCAGTCCAAATCCCGGTCGACGAAAAATCCTCAAATGCCGTCGCCCGGGTTTGATCCTGTATCACCCGGTCGCCAGAGCGGTGTTGTAACCACTACGCTAGCGCGGCTCCCATGGTTACAATATAAAAGATGAGAGAAAGGAATGGCAGAATGTTAGACGGGTCTGCATGCCCAATTCTCAACCCTTTGAAAATAAAGTTTGTTCATTCGTTCGTTCGCTCATTCTGTCTGTCTGTCTGTCTGTCTGTCTGTCTCCTCCTTTTCCTCCTTTTCTGTAAAACTCATTTACAAAGTATTGCTCACACACACTTATTGTTAACCTACTTGCCAGCAAGTCGCAGTAACCTACTTCACTCTCAGAGTAATTATGGCAGCACTGGTAAATAGGCACTTATAAACATTCTAACAGCGAAATCATTCAACCTACTACAGCGTTCATCATGTATCTACTCACTCACTATGAAGCATAGAACCACCCGTACATCTAGTCCCCTTGTAGGTTAGCCAGAAGCATTCTTTAGTTTTTACAGTGGTAGTTTATGTATCAATGTGTTTTACATTATCAGGTCGCTAGTCCCAAGCACAACGTATTATTAGTCGCTTCGCACGACATACTTGAGGGGGCAGTTGTCCAATTTTTTGTCTACCACAACCTCTTTACAGGCGCCCAGGAACTATTCCTTCATTGAATAGACAAATTTGCTGCTACAAATATTGACAAGTTATTATTCTGATACATTTTTTGTTCATTATTAATATTTTTATTCCAGCGTGGTTTCAGTTCGTCTCTGATGAACCGAAGTAAGAATATGATTACTGAACCATCATGCTAATTGTACCGCATGAGGTTGTGCAAGGGGTTGGCAACCTCATCATGTAAAACATATCGTAACAGAAACTATAGCTGCAGGAGTACGTGCTTTGACCTTTGACACAGGCTTCCCCGCAATGGAAGCCTGCTGTAGTTGGTGTTCCATCAGGGCCGGATTAAGCTAGTACTGGGGCCTGTAGCATATGTTAAGAAAGGGGCCCTATATTTTTTAAAAACAATAAAACAACACAAATATATTTGAACACATACATTTTTAATTTGCATAGTAATTATCATTATCAAAAGTAACAACACAGTCAACATTATTGTTTAAATATTAATTTTTTCTACATTTAGCATGAGCAAATTTGTTGATGATATAGGATGTATCAATTTCACGCAGAAGTTTATGTTCAATGCTCATTAGTGTGAGATTGTTCAATCTCTTTTGACCCACGGTGCTCCTTAGTTCATTTTTAATAAGTTTCAGTTTTGAAAATGATCGTTCTCCACTGCAGTTGGTTACCATTAGTGACAAATATATGCGCAAGGCGATTTCTACATTTGGAAAACAAGACTCCAAAGAAGTGTCAATTATCAACCGGTAAAACTGTAACTCTACAAGGTCTAGAGTAGTGCCAATATGAGAAGCAAGATCAGTTTTCAACAGTTCTGTAAACTGCACAAGTTCTTCACAAAGACTTTCTTCCAGATCTTCCGGATATGATTTAATAAGATTCGATGATCTCGTTACCACCTCTTCAGGTGTAAACGACTGTAACTGACGAAGGAATCCAAATACATCATTCAACTTTTGATAAGCTTTCTGGCGTTTTGACAAGGCAGAGAGCAAGCTATCAATAAGGACAAGAAATGTTCGGCTTTTAAACTGCTGAGAAGGCGTTTGAGATTCAACAAGTGGATCAAGTGTGCTGGAACCACTGAAATCATCATACTCTCGATTTCGTTTGTGTTTTCTTCGAGTTTGTTCTTGATAATGTTCACACTAACTCAGATCCTTGGCCTTTTGCTCTATGTCTGCAAAAGTAGACCACATAGCTTGAATATACCCCCGCAGGGATTCATAGAGTGCACAAGCTGTATTCAAACCTTGGTCAGAAGATTGCAAAGAAGCACTGGTCATTTGAAAACGCTGTAATACTTGATCCCACAGTATGATCATTATTCCTGTATCTAACTTCATCATGGTTGAAAGTAGACCACGAGCCTGTTGACGACACTCTGCCTTCTGATCATTGTTATCTGAAATATCATCCAAGACTTGTTTTATTGCAGAAAAGCTGTGTAAAAGTGCTTTTGTTGCATCTGCCCGAGCGGACCACCTGGTATATGACACTCTTTTCACAAAGGGCAAATGGGCTTTATTATGAATAACTGTCGTGGAATATTCTAATCCACATATATAAATTATTAGGTAAATATGAAGCCTAACAAATAAAATTAATAAAGAAAAGAGCAATGGTAAATAACAGTGCTGTCACAAAGAAGGTACTCGAAATCCCCCTTGTTTTCTGCTTCGTCTGCAAATTGTAACGCTTTCACGTTGATAGTAAAAGCTTACTGTATTATACCCGCTTTCTTCAATGAAACGTGTGCTGTATTTCTTGGAAAAACATTGAGAGGCAGACTGCGTAATGACCTAAATTAATCCTAACATTAATTATACTGCGTTACCAAAACGAACGAACAGATGGACTAAAGGATAAAGAGAGAAGGGAGGGCTGAAAATCAGGAACGCATGCAACACGCTTCGCGCGATACACAAATGCTGCCATCACGCGTGTAAGACTACATGCACTAACTTTTTTTCAGACGGACAGTGATAAATTCACTACCCTTCCCAGACTTAGGTTTTAAAATCATAAAAAACGCTTATTAGGAAAGATAACAATAGATGGGTTTACGGTTGAAAACATAACAGTACCCAGACAGCACATCTTCGAAACAGGAGGTAGAAAATACATATTTTGAACGCAGCCACGTAGCTCTTTTAAATTTGGATATTTGGGTTCCTTAGGGCTTGCTGACAAAGAATATGTAAAACGTTACGCAAATAGTCCAGGAATTAATAAATTATAACCAAAATAAAATAGTGGGGATGCCTGACAACATAAAATCATTTCTGCTCATAAAATTTTTTATAACGTGTTTGAAAAAACCTTACGTGACATAAATAGCCTACCCTGTAAACTCCAAATTGATTGGAGCGCAACAAATGAAAGACTAACCACGATTGGTCGGACTATAAATACTATCTTTCGTTGTTAGGGGAGACGTGAAAAGGTAACATTTTTTTTCAAACACTTGTCGAAACGTGGCCTCATTGGCTAGACTCGCTGATATACTCACTTAGGAGCGTTAGTTCGAGACCACTAGTGCAAATAATCTTGATAAAGCAACAGTGCGTTGAAGCCAGCTCATAATTGTGTTAAATAAAAGCCTGGAACATAAGCAGATGGGAATTTGTGCCAGTAATTGTGCCAGAATTCATTGCTAATCAACGTATCTGTGTTTATTTCCATGAAATTGTGGTAAGCTTGAACCATTCAGTATCTTTTAATGAAAATTGAATGTAAATTGTTAATTTATGCCTGTATATATATGTGTAGTTCAGTGGCAAACAGGAGATAAAGCCTATAATGCTCCAGCCTGAACAGAGGGTGTCGGAGGGAAGTAAAACGGCATGGAATGGCCAAATAGTACACTGACACCTGGATGATTGATTAGACAGAAATAATGCTGGAAGTGCAGAGGCGTGGTAACCATTAAGGAGGTAAATACTGGTATAAAGTATTTCAGATGAAGCTGACAGTTGGCCTAACGCTCTGAACTCAATGTTTGTGTTGTATTGTGCTCAGTGTAGAACTAGAGTATCAATTAGTTATGAAGTAGAAGGTACATCCTTCTTGTTTTCAGGGACCGTGGTCTTGATGGTACTGAGCAGCACCTGGTCAGAGCTTTGCTGAATCCAGAGTCGGACAGCATACTCCTTGGTCCATTTAGCTATCAGTGAGGTGTCTCCAGAGCCCAGAGGAGAATTCGAGCAGAGGAGTCCTTTCCTGCCGCCATCACTCAAGATAAGCTGATTTGGCCAGCTGAGCTCAACATTATGTCCCCTCATCTTGAAATAACTTTGTAAAAATAACATTCAGAGGGGAATTTAATTGTCTTAATATCAGGAACTGAGAACATCTCCAATACTAGTCCCAAAAGACAAACTATTGAAGTCATGATGACAAATACCAACAGAGCTTGAACAAAACAAAACCAGTATTACCTCATATTACCACTACACAACTGACACACATAGGATATTTTTAATAATATATGTCACTACAATATTCATATTGATAAAGTCTGTACATATACTTGTAATTAAAATTGATTGTGATTCCTGGTTCCTTTGTATTTGAATCAGGACACATATACCTTTATGATAACCATGAATACATATTGTTATTTGAAAAGTTATCAGTGACTCCTTAAGATATTCTCATAGAGTGTTATATGTATGTGAGTGTCACAGTGTTGTCAAGAGTAGTGGATTAAATTAAATTGTTTATCTGTCTGTTGTTGTGACTTACACTTCATCATACACATACCCTAGACACATAACGTAGTCATCACACTATTCCAGAATAATTCTGACTGAGATATATAGATATGTGGTAGCAAGTAAGGTTATCTATAATACACTACTCTTAATAGATATAGATACCTTCACAGCTGATCTCAGTCAGTACACTAAGTCCCCTATAAATATTTATAACATCCCACTTCACCACATATATTGGGGTCTCGCTCTTGGGATTTTGAATCTTTACCTATTAAAAATATTGGGGGTAATTCACTTCAGGGAATATAAGAATTAAAAGGTATCCTTGGGTGGAATTAAATAAGGTTGAGCTCACGGTGCCTGTGTTGTCCATTAGATATATTTAGAGATTAAATTGTTGGTTAGACATTGTAGAAATTTACCTGATAGACAATGGCGGACCTGGCCAAGTTTCGATCTGCTGCTGTTCAGACTGCAAAAGAGTTAGGATTAGATGGGCAAGTTATGGTTGCCTATGTCACGACGGAATGTGACAAATTTATTGAACGCGAAGAAAGAAGATTAGAAAAAGAAGCCGAAAGAAGGTTAGAGGCTGAAAGGGAAATTAAGAAGTTACAGTTTGAAGCTGAGGCTGAGACTAAGAGGTTGCAGATTGAGGCTGACAAAGAGGCTAAGAAATTGGAAGCAGAAAGAGAAGACAAAAGATTAGCTGCAGAAAGAGAAGCCGAGGAAAGAAGACAGGCTGCAGAAAGAGAAGAGAAGAAATTAGCTGCAGAAAGGGAAGAGAAGAGATTAGCTGCAGAGAGGGAAGCAGAAAAGGAGGAGAAAAGATTACAAAGGGAACATGAATTACGACTAAGGGAGTTTGAGTTTCAAGGCCATGCTCCTGAAAATGGTGCCAGTCCCTTTGCCTCTGATGCTACGGTTACTCAGGGAGCCTCAACCTCAGCTATGAACTTTCATTTAGATCATTTTGTTGAGAAAGACGATGATATTGAGAGCTATATAAATAGATATGAACTATTAGCTACCACGTATGGGTTAGAGAGAGAAAGGTGGAGCTTAAAGTTATCTCAGGGACTTCGTGGGGCAGCTTATGAAGTTTTTGCAAAAATGAGCAGAGGTGATCAGGAAAATTATGACATGCTAAAGCAGGCTCTTTTGTTAAGGTATGAAAAGAATGCAGAATTTTATAGGAAAAAATTTAGGAATGCTAAACTACTGTCAGGTGAAACCTATCACCAGTTCTCTGCACGAATAGAGACATACTTGGAGAAATGGACTTCTCTGGGGAAAACCCAAGATCTTAAGGAAATGGTCCTTATAGAGCAATTAAGAGAGTCCATGGCTCCAGACCTGAGAAAGTTTCTCATGGAACAAGGTGCAGAGAGGCTGGATGAGTTGCTAAATGTTGCTGAAAGGTATCAAGCAGCTCAAGC
Organism: Oreohelix idahoensis; assembly: GCA_024509875.1. Taxonomy (NCBI): domain Eukaryota; kingdom Metazoa; phylum Mollusca; class Gastropoda; order Stylommatophora; family Oreohelicidae; genus Oreohelix; species Oreohelix idahoensis. The sequence continues at coordinate 32,330 of JAMPIV010013051.1, read as the reverse complement.
AGAGGTAACAGGTAATAAAAAGAAACAAGTGGATAACTTTAGGGCACCACAGAACTTTAATAAATTTGATCCTAGGGATCAACACAAAGGTAAGCACCAATTTGATAGGCCACGGTATGACAATAAAAATAAATTCCCACAATTCGATGAAAGGAAATATAATGAAAGAAAATCTTTCAACCAAGGAAAAAGGTGGTGTAAGAATTGTCAGATGGACAATCATGACACTGACCGTTGCAGAAGGAAACCTGTGTATATGGCAACCCTTCAGGTCAGGTCGACCTCAAGACAGGAGGAGGATATTATGTTGGATACCACTCCAGAAGAGATGAGGAAGGCACAGGCTGGGGATAAAACACTCAAGCCTTGTTTCAGAAAATTGTCAACTTGTCATACAACTCCAGGCAAGGGAGATTTTTACATGAAAAACAAGTTGATGTATAGGAAGACTGGAGCTAGATCCAAAGGTCAAGGACAGCTGGTACTTCCTAAAAGATATAGGGCAGACTTAATAAGGAGCCTACATGTGAAACCAGATGGGGACCATGAGAAGATAGGTACCATCATTCAAAAGGTGGCTCACAATTATTATTGGCCCAAAGCAAGATGGGACATTGAAAATTTTGTAGAAAGGTGTAGCATAGCACATGAGGGAACACCCACAAGTGGGAACATAGATCAGGACCTGGACACGCCCCGGGGCAAAATTAGGCCTGATAATAAAAAGAAAAATAGATTTGATAAAGTGGACCAAATGGAATGGGAAGCCCCTTTTCACGGACAAGCTTCACTTAACTGTTTTACAATGGCCACTATGCGGAGAGTGCAAAAAGATGTCTTACCCCAGGATAAGCCGAAAATCCCTCAATCGGACTTAAACAAACTGGAGGAAGAGGATGTAGGGAGGAAATCTCTCATCAAGAATTTTAAGTGGGGAGAAAGCCCCAAAAGAATTGGTAGCGGTCGTTTTGTGAATGATAATTCTGGGAGGAAAAATCATCACTATAAAGCTTCGAGTGGAAGAGACCATACCGGTGCATGGACAAATAGGTCCACACAATAAAAGGTCCACTCGAAGCTATGTTAAGAACGTGGACTGATGAAAAGGCAGAGGAAAACATTACATCTTCATACCAATATGTGAATGAGCTGACCACTCGGTTAAAAACTGGCTGGAAACTTGCCAATGAAAATTTGAAACAAGCCAGGAAGAAACATGCTGCCTATTATAACAGGAAGGCGAAAGACAGAAATTTGGCTGTGGGAGAGAAAGTACTGCTTCTTTTGCCCGGGAGTCAGAATAAGTTACAAATTGGATGGCAGGGTCCATATACAGTTTTAGAGAAGGTATCTAGAACAAATTATAAGATAGATAAGAAGGGGAAAGAAAAAATCTATCATGTGAATCTCCTGAAGAAATATTTGGAAAGAGAACATCAGGAAGAGACACACTTGTTGACCTTGTCCATCGCCATGGAGATGAAAAAGGAACCACTTTCATCATTTGAATATCCATTACACCCCTGTGAGACAGCCGCACAGGTGAAAATCAGTACACATTTAACGAAAACTCAGAAAGAGAGAGTGCAACAGGTTCTAAATAATCATGCAGAGGTGTTAACAGACCGACCAGGGCATACAAACCTATTGGAATATGATAGGAAACTAATAGACTCCACACCTGTCTGTATGAAACCATATTCGATTCCGTTTGCTAAGGAGAAAGCTTTGAAGGAAGAGATAGACTATCTGTTGAAGGAAGGAATTATTTCGCACAGTGAATCTTCGTATAGTTCCGGTGTTGTACTCTTAAGGAAGCCCTCTGGAGAACATAGACTCTGTATAGATTACAGGAGACTGAATGCTATTACAGAAGGACAGGTGGATCCATTGCCGGATACAAATCAGCTGTTTGCCAGACTAAATAAAGCTAAATATTTCTCAAAAGTGGATCTGAGTAAAGGATACTATCAGATTCCAGTAAAGCCTGAGGTTAGACCATACCTAGCTTTTAGTACCTCAGAAGGACACTATGAGTTTAATAGATTGCCATTTGGATTGAAGAATGCGCCTAGTGTCTTCTCTAGAATGATGAGAAAATTATTGGATCCTCTGAATAATCCCTGTATAACAAATTTTATGGATGATATCCTTATAGCAACAGAAACCTTTGAGGAACACATTGACTCTCTGAACATGCTGTTTGATCGACTTAGGGAGGCAAATTTAACAGCCCGACCAACCAAATGTTGCGTTGGATGTAAAGAATTGGAATTTTTGGGACACACAGTTTATCAGGGAAACATGACCCCTGACCCAAAGAATTTAGAGAAACTACAGAAAGCCCCGAGACCACAAACCAAGAAGGACGTGAGATCCTTTGTCTCATTATGTGGTTTCTACCAGAAGTATATCAAAAACTTTAATTCCATATGTGCACCGTTAACTGAATTGACACGTAAAGGACATCCAGATCGCATTACATGGACACCACAATGTGAAATGACTTACCAAGAATTGAAGGAAAAGCTCACAAGTAAACCCATTTAAAAATTACCTGACTTAAGTCAAGAATTCATAGTAAGGACGGATGCAAGTAATATTGGGTTAGGTGCAACTCTACTACAGAAATCAGATGCATTGGATGGGGAATTAAGCCCAGTGGCATATGCTAGCAGAAAGTTGAATAAAGCTGAAATCAACTACTCTACTAGCGAAAAAGAATGTCTTGCAGTAATATGGGCGATAAAGAAATTCAATATTTATCTATATGGGAAGGCATTTAAGTTGCAAACAGACCACAAACCGTTATCGTTTCTAGCACAGGCTAGGCATGAGAACTCCAGGTTACTCCGATGGTCTTTACTTTTGGCTCCATATAATTTTAGCATTGAGTATATATCTGGAAAAACCAATTTGGGAGCGGATTTTTTAAGCCGCCATCCGTGTGATGAGAATCACCGTAAACCCCAGAAATAATAATAAATTTCTCTATGTGAATATAGAATAAAGGACTGACATATAATGTCTGTTTTAAGAGGGGAGGTGTCGTGGAATATTCTAATCCACATATATAAATTATTAGGTAAATATGAAGCCTAACAAATAAAATTAATAAAGAAAAGAGCAATGGTAAATAACAGTGCTGTCACAAAGAAGGTACTCGAAATCCCCCTTGTTTTCTGCTTCGTCTGCAAATTGTAACGCTTTCACGTTGATAGTAAAAGCTTACTGTATTATACCCGCTTTCTTCAATGAAACGTGTGCTGTATTTCTTGGAAAAACATTGAGAGGCAGACTGCGTAATGACCTAAATTAATCCTAACATTAATTATACTGCGTTACCAAAACGAACGAACAGATGGACTAAAGGATAAAGAGAGAAGGGAGGGCTGAAAATCAGGAACGCATGCAACACGCTTCGCGCGATACACAAATGCTGCCATCACGCGTGTAAGACTACATGCACTAACTTTTTTTCAGACAGACAGTGATAAATTCACTACCCTTCCCAGAGTTAGGTTTTAAAATCATAAAAAACGCTTATTAGGAAAGATAACAATAGATGGGTTTACGGTTGAAAACATAACAGTACCCAGACAGCACATCTTCGAAACAGGAGGTAGAAAATACATATTTTGAACGCAGCCACGTAGCTCTTTTAAATTTGGATATTTGGGTTCCTTAGGGCTTGCTGACAAAGAATATGTAAAACGTTACGCAAATAGTCCAGGAATTAATAAATTATAACCAAAATAAAATAGTGGGGATGCCTGACAACATAAAATCATTTCTGCTCATAAAATTTTTTATAACGTGTTTGAAAAAACCTTACGTGACATAAATAGCCTACCCTGTAAACTCCAAATTGATTGGAGCGCAACAAATGAAAGACTAACCACGATTGGTCGGACTATAAATACTATCTTTCGTTGTTAGGGGAGACGTGAAAAGGTAACATTTTTTTCAAACACTTGTCGAAACGTGGCCTCATTGGCTAGACTCGCTGATATACTCACTTAGGAGCGTTAGTTCGAGACCACTAGTGCAAATAATCTTGATAAAGCAACAGTGCGTTGAAGCCAGCTCATAATTGTGTTAAATAAAAGCCTGGAACATAAGCAGACGGGAATTTGTGCCAGTAATTGTGCCAGAATTCATTGCTAATCAACGTATCTGTGTTTATTTCCATGAAATTGTGGTAAGCTTGAACCATTCAGTATCTTTTAATGAAAATTGAATGTAAATTGTTAATTTATGCCTGTATATATATGTGTAGTTCAGTGGCAAACAGGAGATAAAGCCTATAATGCTCCAGCCTGAACAGAGGGTGTCGGAGGGAAGTAAAACGGCATGGAATGGCCAAATAGTACACTGACACCTGGATGATTGATTAGACAGAAATAATGCTGGAAGTGCAGAGGCGTGGTAACCATTAAGGAGGTAAATACTGGTATAAAGTATTTCAGATGAAGCTGACAGTTGGCCTAACGCTCTGAACTCAATGTTTGTGTTGTATTGTGCTCAGTGTAGAACTAGAGTATCAATTAGTTATGAAGTAGAAGGTACATCCTTCTTGTTTTCAGGGACCGTGGTCTTGATGGTACTGAGCAGCACCTGGTCAGAGCTTTGCTGAATCCAGAGTCGGACAGCATACTCCTTAGTCCATTTAGCTATCAGTGAGGTGTCTCCAGAGCCCAGAGGAGAATTCGAGCAGAGGAGTCCTTTCCTGCCGCCATCACTCAAGATAAGCTGATTTGGCCAGCTGAGCTCAACATTATGTCCCCTCATCTTGAAATAACTTTGTAAAAATAACATTCAGAGGGGAATTTAATTGTCTTAATATCAGGAACTGAGAACATCTCCAATACTAGTCCCAAAAGACAAACTATTGAAGTCATGATGACAAATACCAACAGAGCTTGAACAAAACAAAACCAGTATTACCTCATATTACCACTACACAACTGACACACATAGGATATTTTAATAATATATGTCACTACAATATTCATATTGATAAAGTCTGTACATATACTTGTAATTAAAATTGATTGTGATTCCTGGTTCCTTTGTATTTGAATCAGGACACATATACCTTTATGATAACCATGAATACATATTGTTATTTGAAAAGTTATCAGTGACTCCTTAAGATATTCTCATAGAGTGTTATATGTATGTGAGTGTCACAGTGTTGTCAAGAGTAGTGGATTAAATTAAATTGTTTATCTGTCTGTTGTTGTGACTTACACTTCATCATACACATACCCTAGACACATAACGTAGTCATCACACTATTCCAGAATAATTCTGACTGAGATACATAGATATGTGGTAGCAAGTAAGGTTATCTATAATACACTACTCTTAATAGATATAGATACCTTCACAGCTGATCTCAGTCAGTACACTAAGTCCCCTATAAATATTTATAACATCCCACTTCACCACAATAACGCCAACACATAATGTAGTAGAAAGGAGACCCCACCGCTAGGTAGAAGCAGAAATTAAGGTGTACAGGATTTCAACAAATCCAAAGAAAATGACTGCTTCTTGGCAACCTTCAGCAGCACATTTTCCAACCAAATTTAGTGAATGTGCAAAACACGGAATGTAATGCGCAAACTTATTCATCTCTTTAATTCGTGCTTGTAATCCTATAAACTTGCCACTAATGTTGCTGGCGTTGTCATAACTTTGACCACGGCAGTCTTTAATATCAATGTCATTTGCCTTTAAAAAATTAAGTAGACTTTTAGTAAGCTGTTCAGCACTCATCATCATCATCAGTTGCCATCTCCACAACGAAGGTTGGCTGTAATGGATCTCCGACGTCTTCTGTCTCTTGTCTTGGTGGTGCACTCTGATAGACTCTTTCCTGTCCATCTCTTGATGTTATCTTCCCACTTATAGCGCTGTCTTCCCCTTGCACGTTTGCCTTCAACTCTCCCTTCTGTTATGGTCTTCTGCAAAGTGTTATGCCTTTTTATGTGGCCAAAGTATTTTAGCTGCCGAACTTTGACCTCCCTCATTAGTTCTCTTTTCATACCTAGATTTTCTAGGACCTCCTTATTTGTTTTCATCTCTTTCCATGAGATGTGCCCCATTCTTCTATATATCCACATTTCAAGAGCCTCAATTCTTTCTTCCAACTGCTTATTCATCGTCCATGTTTCTGCACCATACATAAATGCAGAATATATATAACACTTTATGATTCTCAGTTTTAATTTGTGAGATAACTGTTTAGATGTCAGTATATGTTTCATGTTGTTGAAAGTAGCTTTGGCCATTCCTATTCTCTTCTTGATTTCTGTTTCACATCTGCCATCCTTTGTTATTATATGACCAAGATATACGTAGCTCTTGACTTGTTCCAGGATTTTCCCATTTACGCTTATCTTTAATATGGGTTTATCGTCTGTTTTGCTAATTATCATAGTTTTTGTTTTCTCAATATTAATGTCGAGTCCATCCATATTCATGACTTATTCTGTTCACTTGCTTCATTAGTTCTTGTAACGCCTGTTCGCTTTCAGCTAACAACACATTATCATCTGCATATATGCAAAAATGTCACAAATCTTTCAACTGGTCCAGATGGCAAAACATAGCGCAGAGTCAAAGTCAGCTGGTCCATATTAGATATATCTGGAGTAGAATCCAATGAAACGGAATAATACTTGTATTTTTTCACTTCACAGAGAATGTGATCCAGTATGCTGGATCCAATCAGATTGATGAATTCCTCACACGTTGTTTTAGATAGATATGATGTATGTCCAAATCCTTTGTTTGCATGAGTACTTATATGCTCTGCCAGAAAAGGGTCAAACTTGGCCAGTAATTCTAACAACCCTAAGTAATTCCCGTTATAAGGGGACCCAACAATTTCATCACTGCCACGAAATGAAAGGCCTCGTTCTGCTAAAAACTTCACAACTTCAATTATTCGCTCTAGACGTTTGTGCCAATACTTTTCTTGGATGTCCATTTGTTTCACAAGTTGGGAATCGACACGTTCACCTTTGTTTTTACGCATCAACAGTGAAATTAAAGCTTGTCTATGTGAGGAGCTTTCTTCATGTCTACGCAATAGATTGCTTGCATTTTTCCAGTCATTAAACCCTTCCACAGTAAACTTTGATGAACATTCTGAACTCATAAGCTTGCATGGGAAACAGAATAGGCGCCCTTTACTTTCTGAATAGCATAACCATTTTCTTGCATGTTGCTTGTTTGTAAGTTTATGAATATGTGTAAAATAAGACTTCTGACAGTATCGAGTTTTCTTTTCAGTGTCATACAATCGCACGGATGAAGAGAAGGCACTATCAACATGTTGACATTTTTCACTTCCCTTGGATATCCAATATTCACGCTCACAGTTATCTATATTGTTCGGCCAGTCACCAATATCATTAGAGTACTTCTTCGTTTCACTTATTCTTTCACATTCAGACTCAGTGTATACTGGGTTTTGCTGTATGTTTTCTGCTGCACAGCCTGCACTAGTACTAGTTGTTCCTGTACTTCCAGCTTCAGCGGTTAGAGTACCACCACCATGAACATCAAAAGATTCTGTCTGCTTACGTGTTTTTGATATCACAAGTTGATCTCTTCTTTCTTTTTCTTCCTTCGCTTTACGTTTTTCACTTCCAGAAGCATAATTACGTCCAATATCTCTGTGTCTACTGCTCTTTTTTGAGTTTTCTAACCTTACAAATCAAGAAATTTTAATCAAGATCGAAAGAGAGTGCGAGCACGCCGTATACCTCAATTAAAACAGGAAGTTTCCGTTTCCTAAATTCTAGTTTTTATTGTTAATGCAAATTCATTTCACAAAGAACGAAACCAAATTAGAGGGGCAGTCGCATGGAGCCAAAAAAGTGGCTTCCGTCCACACGTGACCAAATTTTCAACGCCACTTAAATGGCTTCCGTCCGCAAACAGTTAAGATAAAAATAATGAAGAGTCACACTAAGTCACTCTCTTATGCTCTTTCTCTCACAATTTCGTGACACCAAATGAAAAGGCGCTAAAGATGGCATAAATCACAAGATCATTGGTTTAACGCTCGTATTAGAAGATGACCAAAAAATTATGTACATATTTATTGGCGCGGGACCCCTAAAAGCGCGGGGCCCGTAGCATATGCTACTTTTGCTACTACATTAATCCGGCTCTGGGTTCCATGCTTCATAAGGGGCGATCAAGGAGATAAAAGGAGATTCCGTTACACGCCTATTGAGGCATACTGGGAATATGGTGTTAGGCCCATATTTTCTTGACCATCGGCACACTAGGGGTGATGTGGTCAGCATCATGCCGGTCGCCTTAATCTTCCCAGAGTGGTTCTGGTACCCAACTGGGGGGCTGGGTCGACCCCGGAGACGTTTGCGGTCTAAAAAAATCCCACCTCAACTTGGGATCGAACCATGGACCACCTAGCTAGGAAGCCAATGCACTAACCACCGCGCTACCGCGGCTCCATAATACTGGATTAATAATTTGTGTTATCTTTCATGATTTGTATCATCATTATTTTCATTTGCGATCCTTACGAAGCATGGTGCCACAACTGTAACCTGTTCCCTTGTAGGAAGCCTGCACCAAACATTCACATGTTGTTGACGCGGTGGTGTCTGTGGCAACTTGTTGTACATGATGTGTTTGTCAGCTCCATACCCAACCTTATATTTCTCGCCTGGTACGACATGAAGGAGAGTACATTAGCCCTGTTCTCCACGTGTCTCTTCAGAGACCTCTTCCAACTACACGGGACGTTTTTTTAAACTTAAGAAGATCGAAATGGCTGCTACGCCAGCGCTTTTATTTTCTCTGGTAACTGCGTACAATTTTTAACTACTCCTTAAAATATACTAAGCTTAATAGAGTTCCTTTAACTCTGAAATTATGTATGTCAACAAGAGAACTGTAAACTCAATCGTCATTCATCCGCCGTTCAAAATGAACCAAATAACTAGATTTGCGACACGACCCCTCAGGATGTGCGTAGGGGGGATCAAATAAACACTCGAGAATCAAGTGGCGGCCCAGTTCCGACTAGGAACCAACTGGAATTGGTCAAAATATCTGGAGTCTGCAAAATATAAATAACACCGCACGACGGAACTTCCTGAGTGAACTTCATTTCTGACTGGAAATCTTCATCAAGCGAAGTACGTTACACTATTTCATTAAGCCCATGGCCCAGTGCATCCGATTTTAACACGCGTTTCTAACGGATCACTTTCCTTAGTCTTTGGCTGTCCACATACTACCCGCAAGGCAGGTAGTGATTTAAAATCAAAGTTTTCCTTTTTTCTAGATGAGTTGTCAAGGCCGGCTTAAGAGCTTCATCTACCCGGAACATTATAATTTTAGGCCTACTCTGGTTAATTTAAATAGGGCTCGCCACGAGAAGGGCATGCGCTGATTACCGCTTTCTTTAAACGTATTTATTGTGATGTCCAAAAGTGTACGACAAAGAAGAAGAATTTCCAACTGGACAATCACGTGCAAGATTTAGAGTCAAGGACTTATTACTTCTGTGATATTATTTATTAATTTAAATTAAAACTAAAGTTATTATTTCTCAGCGTCCATCCGAGCTTTCACCCCTGGACACAATCTTGTCATCTAAGGATGTAACCAATCGACATTATACTCAAGATTGAATTCTACAGAAACTACTATGATGACATATATGTTTCCACGAATGAAGGTACTGATATCTTGAAAGCAAAAATCGACTTGGAAATCAGTTATATCGAAGATCCTCTATTTCAGAGTTAGTTACTTTTGCGTTGAGAGTGAGTCAGCTTTACTCTGTGGGCGTAACAGTGCGTCTGTAAGAGTTATCTCAGCTTGAAACTAATACTGCAGTTTTCTTGCATATTTCCACAAACTGGATTACGGATTTTTTATTATTCAGAATGTGTTCTACCTTCATATTTTTGACAATAATTGATCTGCCTTTTCGAAAAAGAGGATTTAACTACTGTAAATCTTCGCAGTCATGGACAAGCATTTGGGTTAATATTCTATTGCAATTATTTATATTGACCTTTAAACCTGGGAATGCAAGTGAAGAGTCAATGCGCCAAGACCTCGAAACATTAGCAACAACTTTCCCAGGTTGTTATAGCAACGTTCAGCAGTATTACAAGCACGTCCAGAAAGGGTTGCCTCCAGAGAAACGTCATTTCCTGCTGAAGGCGGAGATATACAAAATGGCAAACGCGGCGTTTAATGACTCTTTGACTTTTTATTTTCAAGACTTTACTCGGTCGACGTCCGAGCCATTCAGAGCTGGATTTTATAGTTTCTCATTGGAACCCAAAATGAATATTGTTCGTATGAAAACTTTTAAACTTAAAAATAATGGTTATATTGTTGGCGCTTTCAAGAAATCTGGCAATTTCACTCTGAGCAACGACGTGGCAGCACGGGTGTTGAAGAATCTAGGTAAAGCGAATGATAGTTTGAGGACTTACAGCGCGTGCGATATGTTCTGGAAAAGACTCGGGAACAGCACTTTTGTGGGAATTACCGGACCATTATGCCTGGGCTCATTAGGCGCAGATCAGGTAAAAAATAAAACCTCAATACATCACTTCAGATATCTGTCTCTTCTTATTTTCCTTCTATTTTCTGTTATCTATTGTTTGATGCTTTGGGGCATCGCTGGTTGGATCGAATATAGGTTTCCGTTTCACTGTACGTATTGCGGCCTACTGTCATGCTGTAGCGATTCACCTTCTGATTGTAGCATTAATATTTGAGTTCTATGTTGAAGGTGTACTTTGGCGAGGTCTCTTCTTTAACAGACATATATTTCTGTAGTTATGATAAGGCATTCACATATGCCGGTAACAGTTTTACATTCAGCCTTGCTTGCACAAACCTGCTCTTAAACATTAAAGAAGTTGCGAAGGCCAGGTTGGACGATAAGACGACATCAATTTATTCATGGTACAAGCTCCAGTAAAATCATCCAATTAAGATATAAGACAATGGCATAACCTAGCCAGTCTTGAGCGTCGCTATACAGTCTGCTAATAACAAGATGTCCTCGACATGTTGGTGTGGTGAAGTGGGATGTTATAAATATTTATAGGGGACTTAGTGTACTGACTGAGATCAGCTGTGAAGGTATCTATATCTATTAAGAGTAGTGTATTATAGATAACCTTACTTGCTACCACATATCTATATATCTCAGTCAGAATTATTCTGGAATAGTGTGATGACTACGTTATGTGTCTAGGGTATGTGTATGATGAAGTGTAAGTCATAACAACAACAGACGGATAAACAATTTAATTTATTCCACTACACTTGACAACACTGTGACACTCACATATATATAACACTCTACAAGGATATCTTAAAAGAGTCACTGATAACTTTTCAAATAACAATATGTATTCATTACTGGCATGAATGAATATGTGTCCTGATTCAACTACAAGGGAACCAGGAATCACAATCAATTTAAATTACAAATTATATGTACAGAATGGATTAATATGAATATTGTAGTGACATATATTATTAAAAATATCCTATGTGTGTCAGTTGTGTAGTGGTAAAATGAGGTAATACTGGTTTTGTTTTGTTCAAGCTCTGTTGGTATTTGTCATCATGACTTCAATAGTTTGTCTTTAGGGACTAGTATTGGAGATGTTCTCAGTTCCTGATATTAAGACAATTAAATTCCCCTCTTAAGGTGATTTTTACAAAGTCATTTCAAGATGTGGGGACATAATGTTGAGCTCAGCTGGCCAAGTCAGCTTATCTTGAGTGATGGCGGCAGGAAAGGACTCCTCTGCTCGAATTCTCCTCTGGGCTATGGAGACACCTCACTGATAGCTAAATGGACCAAGGAGTATGCTGTCCGACTCTGGATTCAGCAAAGCTCTGACCAGGTGCTGCTCAGTACCATCAAGACCACGGTCCCTGAAAACAAGAAGGATATACCTTCTACTTCATAACTAATTGATACTCTAGTTCTACACTGAACACAATACAACACAAACATTGAGTTCAGAGCGTTAGGCCAACTGTCAGCTTCATCTGAAATACTTTATACCAGTATTTACCTCCTTAATGGTTACCACGCCTCTGCACTTCCAGCATTATTTCTGTCTAATCAATCATCCAGGTGTCAGTGTACTATTTGGCCATTCCATGCCGTTTTACTTCCCTCCGACACCCTCTGTTCAGGCTGGAGCATTATAGGCTTTATCTCCTGTTTGCCACTGAACTACACATATATATATACAGGCATAAATTAACAATTTACATTCAATTTTCATTAAAAGATACTGAATGGTTCAAGCTTACCACAATTTCATGGAAATAAACACAGATACGTTGATTAGCAATGAATTCTGGCACATTTACTGGCACAAATTCCCATCTGCTTATGTTCCAGGCTTTTATTTTAGCAAAAATGTGAGCTGGCTTCAACGCACTGTCGCTTTATCAAGCTTATTTAAACAAGTGGTTTCGAACTAACGCTCCTAAGTGATTATATCAGCGAGTCTAGCCAATGAGGCCACGTTTCGACAAGTGTTTGAAAAAATGTTACCTTTCTACGTCTCCCTAACAACCAAGATAGTATTTATAGTCCGACCAATCGTGGTTCGTCTTTCATTTGTTGCGCTCCAATCAATTTGGAGTTTACATGGTAGGCTATTTCTGTAACGCAAGGTTTTTTCAAACATGTTATAAAAAAATTTTATGAGCAGAAATGATTTCATGCTGTCAGGCATCCCCAATATTTTATTTTGGTTATAATTTATTAATTCCTGGACTATTTGCGTAACGTTTTACATATTCTTTGTCAGCAAGCCCTAAGGAACCCAAATATCCCAATTTAAAGGAGCTACGTGGCTGCGTTCAAAATATGTATTTTCTACCTCCTGTTTCGAAGATGTGCTGTCTGGGTACTGTTATGTTTTCAACCGTAAACCCATCTATTGTTATCTTTCCTAATAAGCGTTTTTTATGATTTTAAAACCTAACTCTGGGAAGGGTAGTGAATTTATCACTGTCCGTCCGAAAAAGTTAGTGCTTGTAGTCTTACACGCGTGATTGCAGCATTTGTGTATCGCGCGAAGCGTGTTTAGTGTTCGGCTTTCTGCCTCTCCCTTCCCGCTATCCTTTTGTCCATCTGTCTCGTTCGTTTTGGTAACGCAGTGTAGAAAAAGACATGAATGGAATTTAAAATTTAGGTCAACTTGCATATTTCAAGGTTTTTCTTAGAAAGGCAGCACATTTTATTGTGTGTTTGGGAAACGCGTGTATGTTGCAGAAGGCCTTTAATATCAACGTGAAACGTTACAATTTGCTTACGCAGTAGAAAACAAGGGGATTTCGAGTACAGTCTTTGTGACAGCACTGTTATTTACCATTGCTCTTTTCTTTATTAATTTTATTTGTTAGGCTTAATATTTAACTAATAATTTATATCTGTGGATTAGAATATTCCACGACAGTTGGTTGCAGAATTTATTTAACAAAGTGCCCACTCACGTATATCAGAATACAACATGCAGTCCTCTCAATATAAATCGTTAGTATCGACCCAACGCAGCATGTGGGCGATCTAAATGTTGGAACACTTTAAGACTCGTAGAATTAACACATTCTAGGAGCTGGACAAATGTGCGTCCGTCCACATTGAAGAACACAGAAGAAAGGCCTCGAACGCTACTTGACTTTTGCCAAGCTGAGACCGGTTTGACTTCTGCTAAAACTGTACCAAAAGTCAGTGACGTACTTCCGGGTAACCCGTGGATACAACAAACATGGTATCCTCAATCGATACCTAAATAATAAAGACCGATATGTTATGAGTTTTAATCATAACACATGCTAAGCTATGTTTTTGTAGGAGGCATCATCTCCAGACCCTTGTTGTCCTGGAGATCCTCCATTTTATTCTCTGCTGAGTGCGTGCGCCTATGCTGCTGGGAACTTGGACCAGCCTCACAAAGTGTCCAGTTTCAACATACACCTTAACTGTATCAGTGTACATCTTAACTGTATCAGTGTACATCTTAACTGTGTCAGTGTACACCTTAACTGTGTCAGTGTACATCTTAACTGTATCAGTGTACACCTTAACTGTATCAGTGTACATCTTAACTGTATCAGTGTACATCTTAATTGTGTTAGTGTACACCTTAACTGTATCAGTGTACATCTTAACTGTATCAGTGTACACATTAACTGTATCTGTGTATACCTTAACTGCATCAGTGTACATCTTAACTGTACCAGTGTACATCTTAACTGTACAAGTGTACATCTTAACTGTATCAATGTACATCTTAACTGTATCGGTTTACACCTTAACTGTATCAGTGCACACCTTAACTGTATCATGGTACACCTTAACTGTATCAGTGCACATCCTAACTGTATCAGTGTACATCTTAACTGTATCAGTGTATACCTTAACTGTATTAGTGTACATCTTAACTGTATCAGTGTACTCCTTAACTGTATCAATGTACATCTTAACTGTATCAGCGTACACCTTAACTGTATCAATGTACACCTTAACTGTATCAATGTACACTTTAACTGTATCAGTGTACACCATTACTGCATCAGTGTACACCTTAACTGTATCAGTGTACACCTTAACTGTATCAGTGTACACCGTAACTGTATCAATGTACACCTTAACTGCATCAGTGTACATCTTAACTGTATCAATGTACACTTTAACTGTATCAGTGTACATCTTAACAGTATCAATGTACTCCTTAACTGTATCAATGCACTCCATGACTGCATCAACGAATTATGAAAGTAACATGGGATAACACTAGAACTTTTGCTTGTGATGTGTTGGAGGGGTTACAGGGTAAACGAGAAACGGTTGCTGTGGCAACTGACGTAGAGGATGCTTACAACAGTTAGAACTTTGAAACATTAATGAACTGTGTAGTGGCTTGCGGTGTTAACTCGTGGTTAACAAGATGGATAGCAGTTGCCTTAACTGAGTACAAACGGTACAAAAAATGGCAACATCACCAACAAGCGATACAACTAATGTCAGTGTTACCAATTGTCATGAAATATTCTAATCCACATATATAAATTATTAGGTAAATATGAAGCCTAACAAATAAAATTAATAAAGAGAAGAGCAATGGTAAAATGACATTGCTGTCACAAGGAATGTACTCGAAATCCCCCTTGTTTTCTGCTTCGTCTGCAAATTGTAACGCTTTCACGTTGATATAAAAGCTTACTGTATTATTACCCGCCTTCTTCAATGAAACGTGTGCTGCATTTCTAAGAAAAACATTGAGAGACTGCGTAATGACCTAAATTAATCCTAACATTAATTATATTACGTTACCAAAACGAACGAACAGATGGACAAAAGGATAGCGAGAGGGGAGGGCTGAAAATCAGGAACGCATGCAACACGCGACGCGCGATATACAAATGCTGGCATCACGCGTGTAAGTCTACAAGCACTAACTTTTTCAGACGGACAGTGATAAAATACACTACCCTTTCCCAGAGTTAGGTTTATAAATCATAACAGACTCTTATTAGAAAAAATAACAATAGATGGGTTTACGTTTGAACACATAACAGTACCCAGACAGCACATCTTCCAAACAGGAGGTAGAAGAAATTGCATATTTTGAACGCAGCCACGTAGCTCCTTTAAATTAGTATTTTTGGGTTCCTTAGGGCTTGCTGACAAATAATATGTAAAACGTTACGCCAATAGTCCAGGAATTAATAAATTATACCCAAAATAAAATAGTGAGGCTGCCTGACAGCATAAAATCATTTCTGCTCATAAGATTTTTTTTATAACGTGTTTGAAAAAAAACCTTACGTTACATAAATAGCCTACCATGTAAACTCCAAATTGATTGGAGCGCAACAAATGAAAGCCTAACCACGATTGGTCGGGCTATAAATACTATCTTGGTTGTTGGGGGAGACGGGAAAAGATAACATTTTTTCAAACACTTGTCGAAACGTGGCTCATTGGCCAGTCTCGCTGATATACACACTTGGGAGCGTTAGTTCGAGACCACTTGTTTAAAATAGCTTGATAAAGCATCAGTGCGTTGAAGCCAGCATATATTTGGCTCAATAAAAGCCTGGAACATAGGCAGATGGAAGTTTGTGCCAGTTTGTGCCAGAATTCATTGCTAATCAACGTATCTGTGTTATTCGTATGAATTGTGGTAAGCTTGAACCATTTAATATCTTTTAATGAAAATTGAATGTGAATTGTTGATTTATGCCTGTATATATATGTGTAGTTCAGTGGCAAACGTGAGGTAAAGCCTAAAATGCTCCAGCCTGAACGGAGGGTGTCGGAGAGAAGTAAAACGGCATGGAATGGCCAAACAGTACACTGACACCTGGATGATTGACTAGAAAGAAATAATGCTGGAAGTGCAGAGGCGTAGTAACCATTAAGAAGGGTAATACTGGAATAAAGTATTTCAAATGAAGCTGACTGTTGGCCTAACGCTCTGAACGCAATGTTTGTGCTGTATTGTGATCAGTGTAAAAGAGAATATAAATTAGTTATGAAGTAGAAGGTACATCCTTCTTGATTTCAGGGACAGTGGTCTTGATGGTACTGAGCAGCATCTGGTCAGAGATTTGCTGAATCCAGTGTCGGACAGCATACTCCTTGGTCTTTTTAGCTATGAGTGAGGTGTCTCCTGAGCCCAGAGGAGAATTCGAGCAGAGGAGTCCTCTCCTGCCGCCATCACTCAAGATAAGCAGAGTTGGCCAGCTGAGCTCAACATTATGCCCCCTCATCTTGAAATAACTTTATAAAAATACTATTCAGAGGGGAATTTACTTGTCTTAAAATCAGGAACTGTGAACATCTCCAATACTGGTCCCTAAAGACAAACTATTGAAGTCATGATGACAAATACCAACAGAGCTTGAACAAAACAAAACCAGTATTACCTCATTTTACTACTACACAACTGACACACATAGAACATTTGTAATAATATATGTCACTACAATATTCATATTAAATACATTCTGTACATAACTTGTAATTTAAATTGATTGTGATTCCTGGTTCCCTTGTAGTTGAATCAGGACACATATTCATTCATGCCAGTAATGAATACATATTGTTATTTGAAAGTTTATTAGTGACTCTTTTAAGATATCTTTGTAGAGTGTTATATGTATGTGAGTGTCACCGTGTTGTCAAGAGTAGTGGATTAAATTAAATTGTTTATCTGTCTGTTGTTGTGACTTACACTTCACCATACTCATACCCTAGACACATAACGTAGCATCACACTATTCCAGAATAATTCTGACTGAGATAAGAGATATGTGGTAGCAAGTAAGGTTATCTATAATACACTACTTTTAATAGATATAGATACCTTCACAGCTGATCTCAGTCAGTACACTAAGTCCCCTATAAATGTTTATAACATCCCACTTCACCACATATATTGGGGTCTCGCTCTTGGGATTTTGAATCTTTAACTATTAAAAATATTGGGGGTAATTCACTTCAGGGAATATAAGAATTAAAAGGTATCCTTGGGTGGAATAAAATAAGGTTGAGCTCACGGTGCCTGTGTTGTCCATTAGAGATTGAATTGTTGGTTAGACATTGTATAAATTTACATAATAGACAATGGCGGACCTGGCCAAATTTCGATCTGCTGCGGTTCAGACTGCAAAAGAGTTAGGATTAGATGGGCAAGTTATGGTTGCCTATGTCACAACGGAATGTGACAAATTTATTGAACGCGAAGAAAGAAGATTAGAAAAAGAGGCCGAAAGAAAGTTGGAGGCTGAGACTAAGAGGTTGCAAGCTGAGGCTGAGACTAAGAGGTTGCAGATTGAGGCTGACAAAGAGGCTAAGAAATTGGAAGCAGAAGAGAAGAAATTAGCTGCAGAAAGGGAAGCCGAGGAAAGAAGACAGACTGCAGAAAGGGAAGAGAAGAGATTAGCTGCAGAGAGGGAAGCAGAAAAGGAGGAGAAGAGATTACAAAGGGAACATGAGTTACGACTAAGGGAGTTTGAGTTTCAAGGCCATGCTCCTGAAAATGGTGCCAGTCCCTTTGCCTCTGATGCTACGGTTACTCAGGGAGCCTCGACCTCAGCTATGAACTTTCATTTAGATCATTTTGTTGAGAAAGACGATGATATTGAGAGCTATATAAATAGGTACGAACTATTAGCTACCACGTATGGGTTAGAGAGAGAAAGGTGGAGCTTAAAGTTATCTCAGGGACTTCGTGGGGCAGCTTATGAAGTTTTTGCAAAAATGAGCAGAGGTGATCAGGAAAATTATGACATGCTAAAGCAGGCTCTTTTGTTAAGGTATGAAAAGAATGCAGAGTTTTACAGGAAAAAAATTTAGGAATGCTAAACTACTGTCAGGTGAAACCTATCACCAGTTCTCTGCACGAATCGAGACATACTTGGAGAAATGGACTTCTCTGGGGAAAACCCAAGATCTTAAGGAAATGGTCCTTATAGAGCAACTAAGAGAGTCCATGGCTCCAGACCTGAGAAAGTTTCTCATGGAACAAGGTGCAGAGAGGCTGGGTGAGTTGCTAAATGTTGCTGAAAGGTATCAAGCAGCTCAAGCAGAGGTAACAGGTAATAAAAAGAAACAGGTGGACAACTTTAGGGCACCACAGAACTTTAATAAATTTGATCCTAGGGATCAAAATAAAGGTAAGCACCAATTTGATAGGCCACGGTATGACAATAAAAATAAATTCCCACAATTCGATGAAAGGAAATATGATGAAAGAAAATCTTTCAACCAAGGAAAAAGGTGGTGTAAAAAATTGTCAGATGGACAATCATGACACTGACCGTTGCAGAAGGAAACCTGTGTATATGGCAACCCTTCAGGTCAGGTCGACCTCAAGACAGGAGGAGGATATTATGTTAGATACCACTCCAGAAGAGATGAGGAAGGCACAGGCTGGGGATAAAACACTCAAGCCTTGTTACAGAAAATTGTCAACTTGTCATACAACTCCAGGCAAGGGAGATTTTTACATGAAAAACAAGTTGATGTATAGGAAGGCCGGAACTAGATCCAATGGTCACGGACAGCTGGTTCTTCCAAAAAGATACAGGACAGAATTAATAAGGAGCCTACATGTGAAACCAGATGGGGACCATGAGAAGATAGGTACCATCATTCAAAAGGTGGCTCACAATTATTATTGGCCCAAAGCAAGATGGGACATTGAGAATTTTGTAGAAAGGTGTAGCATAGCACATGAGGGAACACCCACAAGTGGGAACATGGATCAGGACCTGGACACGCCATGGGGCAAAATCAGGCCTGACAATAAAAGGAAAAATAGATTTGATAAAGTGGACCAAATGGAATGGGAAGCCCCTTTTCACGGACAAGCTTCACTTAACTGTTTTACAATGGCCACTATGCGGAGAGTGCAAAAAGATGTCTTACCCCAGGATAAGCCGAAAATCCCTCAATCGGACTTAAACAAACTGGAGGAAGAAGATGTAGAGAGGAAATCTCTCATCAAGAATTTTAAGTGGGGAGAAAGCCCCAAAAGAAAAATTGGTAGCGGTCGTTTTGTGAATGATAATTCTGGGAGGAAAATCATCACTATAAAGCTTCGAGTGGAAGAGACCATACCGGTGCATGGACAAATAGGTCCACACAATTAAAGGTCCATATGTAGCTTTGTTAAGAACGTGGACTGATGAAAAGGCAGAGGAAAACATTACATCTTCATACCAATATGTGAATGAGCTGACCACTCGGTTAAAAACTGGCTGGAAACTTGCCAATGAAAATTTGAAACAAGCCAGGAAGAAACATGCTGCCTATTATAACAGGAAGGCGAAAGACAGAAATTTGGCTGTGGGAGAGAAAGTACTGCTTCTTTTGCCTGGGAGTCAGAATAAGTTACAAATTGGATGGCAGGGTCCATATACAGTTCTAGAGAAGGTGTCTAGAACAAATTATAAGATAGATAAGAAGGGGAAAGAAAAAATCTATCATGTGAATCTCCTGAAGAAATATTTGGAAAGAGAACATCAGGAAGAGACACACTTGTTGACCTTGTCCATCGCCATGGAAATGAAAAAGGAACCACTTTCATCATTTGAATATCCATTACACCCCTGTGAGACAGCAGCACAGGTGAAAATCAGTACACATTTAACGAAAACTCAGAAAGAGAGAGTGCAACAGGTTCTAAATAATCATGCAGAGGTGTTAACAGACCGACCAGGGCATACAAACCTATTGGAATATGATATGAAACTCATAGACTCCACACCTGTCTGTATGAAACCATACTCGATTCCGTTTGCTAAGGAAAAAGCTTTGAAGGAAGAGATAGACTATCTATTGAAGGAAGGAATTATTTCGCACAGTGAGTCTTCGTATAGTTCCGGTGTTGTACTCTTAAGGAAGCCCTCTGGAGAACATAGACTCTGTATAGATTACAGGAGACTGAATGCTATTACAGAAGGACAGGTGGATCCATTGCCGGATACAAATCAGCTGTTTGCCAGGCTAAATAAAGCTAAATATTTCTCAAAAGTGGATCTGAGTAAAGGATACTATCAGATTCCAGTAAAACCTGAGGTTAGACCATACCTAGCTTTTAGTACCTCAGAAGGACACTATGAGTTTAATAGATTGCCATTTGGATTGAAGAATGCGCCTAGTGTCTTCTCTAGAATGATGAGAAAATTATTGGATCCTCTGAATAATCCCTGTATAACAAATTTTATGGATGATATCCTTATAGCAACAGAAACATTTGAGGAACACATTGACTCTCTGAACATGCTGTTTAATCGACTTAGGGAGGCAAATTTAACAGCCCGACCAACCAAATGTTGCGTTGGATGTAAAGAATTGGAATTTTTGGGACACACAGTTTATCAGGGAAATATGACCCCTGACCCAAAGAATTTAGAAAAACTACAGAAAGCCCCGAGACCACAAACCAAGAAGGACGTGAGATCCTTTGTCTCATTATGTGGTTTCTACCAGAAGTATATCAAAAACTTTAATTCCATATGTGCACCTTTAACGGAATTGACACGTAAAGGACTTCCAGATCGCATTACATGGACACCACAATGTGAAATGACTTACCAAGAATTGAAGGAAAAGCTCACAAGTAAACCCATTTTGAAATTACCTGACTTAAGTCAAGAATTCATAGTAAGGACGGATGCAAGTAATATTGGGTTAGGTGCAACTCTACTACAGAAATCAGATGCATTGGATGGGGAATTAAGCCCAGTGGCATATGCTAGCAGAAAGTTGAATAAAGCTGAAATCAACTACTCAACTAGCGAAAAAGAATGTCTTGCAGTAATATGGGCAATAAAGAAATTCAATATTTATCTATATGGGAAGGCATTTAAGTTGCAAACTGACCACAAACCTTTATCGTTTTTAGCACAGGCTAAGCATGAGAACTCTAGGTTACTCCGATGGTCTTTGCTTCTGGCTCCATATAATTTTAGCATTGAATATATATCTGGAAAAACCAATCTGGGAGCGGATTTTTTAAGCCGCCATCCGTGTGATGAGAATCACCGTAAACCCCAGAAATAATAATAAATTTCTCTATGTGTATATAGAATAAAGGACTGACATATAATGTCTGTTTTAAGAGGGGAGGTGTCATGAAATATTCTAATCCACATATATAAATTATTAGGTAAATATGAAGCCTAACAAATAAAATTAATAAAGAGAAGAGCAATGGTAAAATGACATTGCTGTCACAAGGAATGTACTCGAAATCCCCCTTGTTTTCTGCTTCGTCTGCAAATTGTAACGCTTTCACGTTGATATAAAAGCTTACTGTATTATACCCGCTTTCTTCAATGAAACGTGTGCTGCATTTCTAAGAAAAAACATTGAGAGACTGCGTAATGACCTAAATTAATCCTAACATTAATTATATTACGTTACCAAAACGAACGAACAGATGGACAAAAGGATAGCGAGAGGGGAGGGCTGAAAAT
The DNA here is from genome assembly GCA_024509875.1 of Oreohelix idahoensis. Taxonomy (NCBI): domain Eukaryota; kingdom Metazoa; phylum Mollusca; class Gastropoda; order Stylommatophora; family Oreohelicidae; genus Oreohelix; species Oreohelix idahoensis. The sequence continues at coordinate 10,277 of JAMPIV010013051.1, read as the reverse complement.
CAGGAACGCATGCAACACGCGACGCGCGATATACAAATGCTGGCATCACGCGTGTAAGTCTACAAGCACTAACTTTTTCAGACGGACAGTGATAAAATACACTACCCTTTCCCAGAGTTAGGTTTATAAATCATAACAGACTCTTATTAGAAAAGATAACAATAGATGGGTTTACGTTTGAAAACATAACAGTACCCAGACAGCACATCTTCCAAACAGGAGGTAGAAGAAATTGCATATTTTGAACGCAGCCACGTAGCTCCTTTAAATTAGTATTTTTGGGTTCCTTAGGGCTTGCTGACAAATAATATGTAAAACGTTACGCCAATAGTCCAGGAATTAATAAATTATACCCAAAATAAAATAGTGAGGCTGCCTGACAGCATGAAATCATTTCTGCTCATAAATTTTTTTATAACGTGTTTGAAAAAAAACCTTACGTTACATAAATAGCCTACCATGTAAACTCCAAATTGATTGGAGCGCAACAAATGAAAGCCTAACCACGATTGGTCGGGCTATAAATACTATCTTGGTTGTTGGGGGAGACGGGAAAAGATAACATTTTTTCAAACACTTGTCGAAACGTGGCTCATTGGCCAGTCTCGCTGATATACACACTTGGGAGCGTTAGTTCGAGACCACTTGTTTAAAATAGCTTGATAAAGCATCAGTGCGTTGAAGCCAGCATATATTTGGCTCAATAAAAGCCTGGAACATAGGCAGATGGAAGTTTGTGCCAGTTTGTGCCAGAATTCATTGCTAATCAACGTATCTGTGTTATTCGTATGAATTGTGGTAAGCTTGAACCATTTAATATCTTTTAATGAAAATTGAATGTGAATTGTTGATTTATGCCTGTATATATATGTGTAGTTCAGTGGCAAACGTGAGGTAAAGCCTAAAATGCTCCAGCCTGAACGGAGGGTGTCGGAGAGAAGTAAAACGGCATGGAATGGCCAAACAGTACACTGACACCTGGATGATTGACTAGAAAGAAATAATGCTGGAAGTGCAGAGGCGTAGTAACCATTAAGAAGGGTAATACTGGAATAAAGTATTTCAAATGAAGCTGACTGTTGGCCTAACGCTCTGAACGCAATGTTTGTGCTGTATTGTGATCAGTGTAAAAGAGAATATAAATTAGTTATGAAGTAGAAGGTACATCCTTCTTGATTTCAGGGACAGTGGTCTTGATGGTACTGAGCAGCATCTGGTCAGAGATTTGCTGAATCCAGAGTCGGACAGCATACTCCTTGGTCTTTTTAGCTATCAGTGAGGTGTCTCCTGAGCCCAGAGGAGAATTCGAGCAGAGGAGTCCTCTCCTGCCGCCATCACTCAAGATAAGCAGAGTTGGCCAGCTGAGCTCAACATTATGCCCCCTCATCTTGAAATAACTTTATAAAAATACTATTCAGAGGGGAATTTACTTGTCTTAAAATCAGGAACTGTGAACATCTCCAATACTGGTCCCTAAAGACAAACTATTGAAGTCATGATGACAAATACCAACAGAGCTTGAACAAAACAAAACCAGTATTACCTCATTTTACTACTACACAACTGACACACATAGAACATTTGTAATAATATATGTCACTACAATATTCATATTAAATACATTCTGTACATAACTTGTAATTTAAATTGATTGTGATTCCTGGTTCCCTTGTAGTTGAATCAGGACACATATTCATTCATGCCAGTAATGAATACATATTGTTATTTGAAAGTTTATTAGTGACTCTTTTAAGATATCTTTGTAGAGTGTTATATGTATGTGAGTGTCACCGTGTTGTCAAGAGTAGTGGATTAAATTAAATTGTTTATCTGTCTGTTGTTGTGACTTACACTTCACCATACTCATACCCTAGACACATAACGTAGCATCACACTATTCCAGAATAATTCTGACTGAGATATATAGATATGTGGTAGCAAGTAAGGTTATCTATAATACACTACTCTTAATAGATATAGATACCTTCACAGCTGATCTCAGTCAGTACACTAAGTTCCCTATAAGTATTTATAACATCCCACTTCACCACATATATTGGGGTCTCGCTCTTGGGATTTTGAATCTTTAACTATTAAAAATATTGGGGGTAATTCACTTCAGGGAATATAAGAATTAAAAGGTATCCTTGGGTGGAATTAAATAAGGTTGAGCTCACGGTGCCTGTGTTGTCCATTAGAGATTGAATTGTTGGTTAGACATTGTATAAATTTACATAATAGACAATGGCGGACCTGGCCAAATTTCGATCTGCTGCGGTTCAGACTGCAAAAGAGTTAGGATTAGATGGGCAAGTTATGGTTGCCTATGTCACAACGGAATGTGACAAATTTATTGAACGCGAAGAAAGAAGATTAGAAAAAGAGGCCGAAAGAAAGTTGGAGGCTGAGACTAAGAGGTTGCAAGCTGAGGCTGAGACTAAGAGGTTGCAGATTGAGGCTGACAAAGAGGCTAAGAAATTGGAAGCAGAAGAGAAGAAATTAGCTGCAGAAAGGGAAGCCGAGGAAAGAAGACAGACTGCAGAAAGGGAAGAGAAGAGATTAGCTGCAGAGAGGGAAGCAGAAAAGGAGGAGAAGAGATTACAAAGGGAACATGAGTTACGACTAAGGGAGTTTGAGTTTCAAGGCCATGCTCCTGAAAATGGTGCCAGTCCCTTTGCCTCTGATGCTACGGTTACTCAGGGAGCCTCGACCTCAGCTATGAACTTTCATTTAGATCATTTTGTTGAGAAAGACGATGATATTGAGAGCTATATAAATAGGTACGAACTATTAGCTACCACGTATGGGTTAGAGAGAGAAAGGTGGAGCTTAAAGTTATCTCAGGGACTTCGTGGGGCAGCTTATGAAGTTTTTGCAAAAATGAGCAGAGGTGATCAGGAAAATTATGACATGCTAAAGCAGGCTCTTTTGTTAAGGTATGAAAAGAATGCAGAGTTTTACAGGAAAAAATTTAGGAATGCTAAACTACTGTCAGGTGAAACCTATCACCAGTTCTCTGCACGAATCGAGACATACTTGGAGAAATGGACTTCTCTGGGGAAAACCCAAGATCTTAAGGAAATGGTCCTTATAGAGCAACTAAGAGAGTCCATGGCTCCAGACCTGAGAAAGTTTCTCATGGAACAAGGTGCAGAGAGGCTGGGTGAGTTGCTAAATGTTGCTGAAAGGTATCAAGCAGCTCAAGCAGAGGTAACAGGTAATAAAAAGAAACAGGTGGACAACTTTAGGGCACCACAGAACTTTAATAAATTTGATCCTAGGGATCAAAATAAAGGTAAGCACCAATTTGATAGGCCACGGTATGACAATAAAAATAAATTCCCACAATTCGATGAAAGGAAATATGATGAAAGAAAATCTTTCAACCAAGGAAAAAGGTGGTGTAAAAATTGTCAGATGGACAATCATGACACTGACCGTTGCAGAAGGAAACCTGTGTATATGGCAACCCTTCAGGTCAGGTCGACCTCAAGACAGGAGGAGGATATTATGTTAGATACCACTCCAGAAGAGATGAGGAAGGCACAGGCTGGGGATAAAACACTCAAGCCTTGTTTCAGAAAATTGTCAACTTGTCATACAACTCCAGGCAAGGGAGATTTTTACATGAAAAACAAGTTGATGTATAGGAAGACTGGAACTAGATCCAATGGTCACGGACAGCTGGTTCTTCCAAAAAGATATAGGACAGAATTAATAAGGAGCCTACATGTGAAACCAGATCAGGACCATGAGAAATAGGTACCATCATTCAAAAGGTGGCTCACAATTATTATTGGCCCAAAGCAAGATGGGACATTGAGAATTTTGTAGAAAGGTGTAGCATAGCACATGAGGGAACACCCACAAGTGGGAACATGGATCAGGACCTGGACACGCCATGGGGCAAAATCAGGCCTGACAATAAAAAGGAAAAATAGATTTGATAAAGTGGACCAAATGGAATGGGAAGCCCCTTTTCACGGACAAGCTTCACTTAACTGTTTTACAATGGCCACTATGCGGAGAGTGCAAAAAGATGTCTTACCCCAGGATAAGCCGAAAATCCCTCAATCGGACTTAAACAAACTGGAGGAAGAAGATGTAGAGAGGAAATCTCTCATCAAGAATTTTAAGAGGGGAGAAAGCCCCAAAAGAAAAATTGGTAGCGGTCGTTTTGTGAATGATAATTCTGGGAGGAAAAATCATCACTATAAAGCTTCAAGTGGAAGAGACCATACCGGTGCATGGACAAATAGGTCCACACAATTAAAGGTCCATATGTAGCTTTGTTAAGAACGTGGACTGATGAAAAGGCAGAGGAAAACATTACATCTTCATACCAATATGTGAATGAGCTGACCACTCGGTTAAAAACTGGCTGGAAACTTGCCAATGAAAATTTGAAACAAGCCAGGAAGAAACATGCTGCCTATTATAACAGGAAGGCGAAAGACAGAAATTTGGCTGTGGGAGAGAAAGTACTGCTTCTTTTGCCTGGGAGTCAGAATAAGTTACAAATTGGATGGCAGGGTCCATATACAGTTCTAGAGAAGGTGTCTAGAACAAATTATAAGATAGATAAGAAGGGGAAAGAAAAAATCTATCATGTGAATCTCCTGAAGAAATATTTGGAAAGAGAACATCAGGAAGAGACACACTTGTTGACCTTGTCCATCGCCATGGAAATGAAAAAGGAACCACTTTCATCATTTGAATATCCATTACACCCCTGTGAGACAGCAGCACAGGTGAAAATCAGTACACATTTAACGAAAACTCAGAAAGAGAGAGTGCAACAGGTTCTAAATAATCATGCAGAGGTGTTAACAGACCGACCAGGGCATACAAACCTATTGGAATATGATATGAAACTCATAGACTCCACACCTGTCTGTATGAAACCATACTCGATTCCGTTTGCTAAGGAAAAAGCTTTGAAGGAAGAGATAGACTATCTATTGAAGGAAGGAATTATTTCGCACAGTGAGTCTTCGTATAGTTCCGGTGTTGTACTCTTAAGGAAGCCCTCTGGAGAACATAGACTCTGTATAGATTACAGGAGACTGAATGCTATTACAGAAGGACAGGTGGATCCATTGCCGGATACAAATCAGCTGTTTGCCAGGTTAAATAAAGCTAAATATTTCTCAAAAGTGGATCTGAGTAAAGGATACTATCAGATTCCAGTAAAACCTGAGGTTAGACCATACCTAGCTTTTAGTACCTCAGAAGGACACTATGAGTTTAATAGATTGCCATTTGGATTGAAGAATGCGCCTAGTGTCTTCTCTAGAATGATGAGAAAATTATTGGATCCTCTGAATAATCCCTGTATAACAAATTTTATGGATGATATCCTTATAGCAACAGAAACATTTGAGGAACACATTGACTCTCTGAACATGCTGTTTAATCGACTTAGGGAGGCAAATTTAACAGCCCGACCAACCAAATGTTGCGTTGGATGTAAAGAATTGGAATTTTTGGGACACACAGTTTATCAGGGAAATATGACCCCTGACCCAAAGAATTTAGAAAAACTACAGAAAGCCCCGAGACCACAAACCAAGAAGGACGTGAGATCCTTTGTCTCATTATGTGGTTTCTACCAGAAGTATATCAAAAACTTTAATTCCATATGTGCACCTTTAACGGAATTGACACGTAAAGGACTTCCAGATCGCATTACATGGACACCACAATGTGAAATGACTTACCAAGAATTGAAGGAAAAGCTCACAAGTAAACCCATTTTGAAATTACCTGACTTAAGTCAAGAATTCATAGTAAGGACGGATGCAAGTAATATTGGGTTAGGTGCAACTCTACTACAGAAATCAGATGCATTGGATGGGGAATTAAGCCCAGTGGCATATGCTAGCAGAAAGTTGAATAAAGCTGAAATCAACTACTCAACTAGCGAAAAAGAATGTCTTGCAGTAATATGGGCAATAAAGAAATTCAATATTTATCTATATGGGAAGGCATTTAAGTTGCAAACTGACCACAAACCTTTATCGTTTTTAGCACAGGCTAAGCATGAGAACTCTAGGTTACTCCGATGGTCTTTGCTTCTGGCTCCATATAATTTTAGCATTGAATATATATCTGGAAAAAACCAATCTGGGAGCGGATTTTTTAAGCCGCCATCCGTGTGATGAGAATCACCGTAAACCCCAGAAATAATAATAAATTTCTCTATGTGTATATAGAATAAAGGACTGACATATAATGTCTGTTTTAAGAGGGGAGGTGTCATGAAATATTCTAATCCACATATATAAATTATTAGGTAAATATGAAGCCTAACAAATAAAATTAATAAAGAGAAGAGCAATGGTAAAATGACATTGCTGTCACAAGGAATGTACTCGAAATCCCCCTTGTTTTCTGCTTCGTCTGCAAATTGTAACGCTTTCACGTTGATAGTAAAAGCTTACTGTATTATACCCGCTTTCTTCAATGAAACGTGTGCTGTATTTCTTGGAAAAAACATTGAGAGACTGCGTAATGACCTAAATTAATCCTAACATTAATTATATTACGTTACCAAAACGAACGAACAGATGGACAAAAGGATAGCGAGAGGGGAGGGCTGAAAATCAGGAACGCATGCAACACGCGACGCGCGATATACAAATGCTGGCATCACGCGTGTAAGTCTACAAGCACTAACTTTTTCAGACGGACAGTGATAAAATACACTACCCTTTCCCAGAGTTAGGTTTATAAATCATAACAGACTCTTATTAGAAAAGATAACATTAGATGGGTTTACGTTTGAAAACATAACAGTACCCAGACAGCACATCTTCCAAACAGGAGGTAGAAGAAATTGCATATTTTGAACGCAGCCACGTAGCTCTTTTAAAGTGGGAAAATTGGGTTCCTTAGGGCTTGCTGACAAATAATATGTAAAACGTTACGCCAATAGTCCAGGAATTAATAAATTATACCCAAAATAAAATAGTGAGGTGCCTGACAGCATGAAATCATTTCTGCTCATAAAATTTTTTTATAACGTGTTTGAAAAAAACCTTACGTTACATAAATAGCCTACCATGTAAACTCCAAATTGATTGGAGCGCAACAAATGAAAGCCTAACCACGATTGGTCGGGCTATAAATACTATCTTGGTTGTTGGGGGAGACGGGAAAAGATAACATTTTTTCAAACACTTGTCGAAACGTGGCTCATTGGCCAGTCTCGCTGATATACACACTTGGGAGCGTTAGTTCGAGACCACTTGTTTAAAATAGCTTGATAAAGCATCAGTGCGTTGAAGCCAGCATATATTTGGCTCAATAAAAGCCTGGAACATAGGCAGATGGAAGTTTGTGCCAGTTTGTGCCAGAATTCATTGCTAATCAACGTATCTGTGTTATTCGTATGAATTGTGGTAAGCTTGAACCATTTAATATCTTTTAATGAAAATTGAATGTGAATTGTTGATTTATGCCTGTATATATATATGTGTAGTTCAGTGGCAAACGTGAGGTAAAGCCTAAAATGCTCCAGCCTGAACGGAGGGTGTCGGAGAGAAGTAAAACGGCATGGAATGGCCAAACAGTACACTGACACCTGGATGATTGACTAGAAAGAAATAATGCTGGAAGTGCAGAGGCGTAGTAACCATTAAGAAGGGTAATACTGGAATAAAGTATTTCAAATGAAGCTGACTGTTGGCCTAACGCTCTGAACGCAATGTTTGTGCTGTATTGTGATCAGTGTAAAAGAGAATATAAATTAGTTATGAAGTAGAAGGTACATCCTTCTTGATTTCAGGGACAGTGGTCTTGATGGTACTGAGCAGCATCTGGTCAGAGATTTGCTGAATCCAGAGTCGGACAGCATACTCCTTGGTCTTTTTAGCTATCAGTGAGGTGTCTCCTGAGCCCAGAGGAGAATTCGAGCAGAGGAGTCCTTTCCTGCCGCCATCACTCAAGATAAGCAGAGTTGGCCAGCTGAGCTCAACATTATGCCCCCTCATCTTGAAATAACTTTATAAAAATACTATTCAGAGGGGAATTTACTTGTCTTAAAATCAGGAACTGTGAACATCTCCAATACTGGTCCCTAAAGACAAACTATTGAAGTCATGATGACAAATACCAACAGAGCTTGAACAAAACAAAACCAGTATTACCTCATTTTACTACTACACAACTGACACACATAGAACATTTGTAATAATATATGTCACTACAATATTCATATTAAATACATTCTGTACATAACTTGTAATTTAAATTGATTGTGATTCCTGGTTCCCTTGTAGTTGAATCAGGACACATATTCATTCATGCCAGTAATGAATACATATTGTTATTTGAAAGTTTATCAGTGACTCTTTTAAGATATCTTTGTAGAGTGTTATGTGTATGTGAGTGTCACCGTGTCACCGTGTTGTCAAGAGTAATACAGCTACTTTGAATAGATATAGATACTTCAGCTGATTCTAGTCAGTACACTAAAGTTCCCCTATAAATTGTTTTATAACATCACCACGTCACCAACACAATGTAAACTATTACAACTAATGTCAGTGTAGTGTTACCAGATAAAACTATTACAATCTTATGTCATAGGTTTCCAATGAAACTATGCAACTAACGATAGTGGTACAACAATTGGTTATACAAATTAATGTAAAATTACTAGGGAATAACCGGTCTAACTAATGTTCACTACTTTACACACACACACAAAAACACAAAATAACAGTTCACAATAATGGTTTACAAATATTAAACGCAGGGAGAAAAATCTTATGTCAACGTTAATAACAAATTTTTCACCAAATCCTCAGTTTTGCTCATAAACGCTACCACTTAGTGTCAAATTGTTACCATAAAAAACGGTAGAAAAATTCGCAACAGGCGGTACTAACTAATATCAATCATGGAACAAACAAGCGGTTTACAACTAATGGTCAACACCACACCAATAAGCTGGTACAACTAATGTCAAATTAATGGTTACCAATAAAGCGGATACAACTAATGTTCAACATGTCCAACAAGCGGTACCAACTAATAATCTAAACATGACCAACAAGCGGTCCGATACAAACTGTATTGTCTACCATGACCAATCAAGGCGGTACAATAATATTCAAAATTGACCAACCAAGCGGTTAAAACTAATGTCAACATGACCAACAAGCGGTCTACTATTATCAAACATTGATCAATAAAGTGAGGCACTAATGTCAACATGACCCAACAGCGGTACAACTAATGTCCAACATGACCAACAAGCGGTACAAATCTAATGTCAACATGACCAATAAGCGGGTACTTTCAAAACTAATCTCAGCATTAACCACAAGCAGTACCACTAGTGTCGAACATGTTACCAATAAACTGTTAGAACTAATTTCAACTGACGCAAAAAGCGGGTACAACTAATATCAACATGACCAATAAGCGGTACAACTAATGTCAACATGACACCAATAAGCGGGTACAACGTAATATCAACAATGACCAAATAAGGCGATACAACTAACTGTCAACATGACCCAACAAGCGGTTACATATCTAATCTCAACATGACCAACACAGCGGTACAACAAAATGTCAACAATGACCAATAGATCGGTACAACTAATATCAACATTACCAACAAGCGGTAAAACTAATGTCAACATGGACCAATAAGCGGTCAACTAATGTCAACTGACCAACAGCGGTTACAACTGGTTGTTCGTCCATCACGGGTGATGAAGACCACTCTGTTCCTCCAATTATTTAAGAATATGTTAGGTTAGTCTATGGGTACGAAGGTGACTGAAGAGCCCGATGCGGGCCTGGAAAGATCTTGGACAGTGTGGGCAGGGAATGTTTGCTTCATGTGAGGTTTTATTTCACGGTCCTTTCTAGCTTGTCTCCGCTGTTCCGCTGCTGCTCTTCTGGATGATTCGCATGCTGCTGCACCTTTACGAAGAGATGTGCGCCAAGCAGTTCGGTCTGCGGCAGAGCTTCTATGGTATGGGTTTTATGTCAAAGGTTTTCAATGACGTTAAGGACGTCATTGAATTGGTACAACTATGTCAAAATGGACCAACAGCGGTACAAACTAATATCAACATGGCAAATTGCGGTACAAGCTATTATCAACATGACAACAAGCGGTACAACTAATGTCAACATGACGACAAAAAGCGTACAACTAATGTACAACATGACCAACAAGCGGTTATCAACTAATATCAACATGACCAACAAGCGGTACAAACTAATGTCAACATGACAAATTTAAGCGGTAAACT